>JAWZYV010001300.1:0-369807 GCA_038373885.1 Cheiracanthium punctorium | reverse complement strand
GTTATAAATTTTTGTATTTACCTATGTGTCACATTTTGTTACATTTAATATATGTATGTAAAAAGGAGAATCTTATAAATTATAAGTGGGCTTTTTCGAAGTTTTTCAGTCAAAAAATTATTCAAGAATTCAGTAAATGAACAGATATTGACATTGTGATGTTCATTTACTGAAATTGCATATTTTCAGCAAAGGGATTTCAGAAAGGGAAATTGTTTATTCGCTGCGCTTGCTCACTCACTGATCGGTCTACCTTAAATTTATTATATTCAGATAACTCTGCAACCAATCGTATGCAAAGTGTTTAGAATGTATCCGATAAAGTTTTAGAAAAGCATTGGAAGTTGAATTTAGACTCCTCCGCATACAGCATTAAAATCTTTTGAGGAGGCATAAGGAACATTAGAGAATCTTGAGAAAACACCGACCAGTTTCGTGAATTTAACAATTCTAAGTAAATAGTGAGAATATGAAATTCAAACTCAAATTTGATCTCTAAATAATGGTGAGTTCTTGTTATTGCATTCGTCTGTGACAGTAAAAATTCTGAATGTGATAAATAAAATCAAGAGAACATGCAAATGCAAGCAAAAGCTTACAAATGGAAAAATACACATCTTTAACACAGTACTGATTTATAATATCTAAAATATGCTTTTAATATGAGAAAAAGTTTCAAATAATTACATAATATTGTGTAAGTAACACATAAAAGCGTATGTGAAAAAGGTACGTCTGGGAAATTTGTCCCCGAGGAAAGATGAAATATTTTACGATGCTAAATACGCCAATCTCATGAGGATTATGCATAAAAATATGTGGAAAGTTGTTTTTAATGGGAACCATACTGGGGAAAAGATTATCGACTATCCGCACGAGCAAATCGCTAAGCAACCACCACTGAATAGTGGCGAATAACACAGCTTTTCACTGAAAAGTTCACAATAACGCATCACCCTGATAGAAGAGTAGTGTTCTAACTCAAAAATGCCTTTTCGTGCCAAGGGATAAAGAAAAATATCTATCGCATAATTTATCTTAAACAAAGAGACCAAAGCTTCAAAAAGATGATATTGTAATGTCCAATAAAATACACATTTTAATAGAAGTCGGGAACAGTTTTATGCTCTTTCTGCAAAAACCATAGATATAGGAATCTCTAGATTGAGCATAACGAGAGAAAACTTGTTGCCTACAAAGGTAGCCGTGATAGTGGCATGCGCATGCGCAGAATGACAATAACTTAAATTATAATGGTATTTTCAATCATTTTAGAACGATCTGTATTTTAAAAAGTACTCGTACGAAATATTTTCCCTCGAACTTATTTATTTTTCTGAAGTATTGCAACGAATGTTCTATTTTACATCGACGGCAGCCATGATAGTGGCAGAAATGGGGTGCGTTTTTGGCAGCAAAAAGCACACGATTATGAATATTGGATGAGCAATCTAGGTATTTCTAAATCTATGGCAAAAACCACTTTCTTAGTTATTAAAGCATTGTTGGAAGGAGAGGCATGCGGTTACGTACCGAGGTCTCAATAATGCATTTTTAAGTATTTTCACCCGGATAACAATGAAAAAAAAACGAAACAGCAAGAATAGATCGAACCGAGTTCTTTCATGCTGAAAACACTCATTGTTGACAATTCACTTTTGTTGAAAATATCCCTCCTATTTGCGTGGCTTTGAAGTGGTCTAAAGTATGTCTCTTCCTTCATCTTTAACTGTTTCTAAGATGTGAATCTTTTTACTCCGTTCTTCATCGATATTCCAAGAGTAGATACTACATTTTCCACCTGCCAATATGGGTAACTGCTTGCCACTGTGTAGGAAAAAGAGACCTTTCAAGAAACCCTTTCAAGAAAATAAAGAATCACGAAAATGAAAAGTACGTAGCCGTGTCAAAACTCGGCCGTGGAACATTTGGAAAAGTCCTTAAAGTAACGGACGCCGAAGGAAATAAACGTGCTTGCAAAGTCGTCCGTCGAAAAGAAACTACGTCTACTGAGCTATGTATGTGGTCAGATTTCGACCACCCCAACCTTGTACCACTTCTTGACATGTTCGACTTCAGAGGATTCAACATGTTTGTGACGCCTCTGTATGAAAGTAACCTTCGGGACTTGTTTTCATCTACCAGTTTCTTGGCAAAGCAGGACAGTTTCTTAACTGCCAAAACACTGACGTACGAAGTGGCCAGCGGACTGAATTACTTACACAGCTCTAAAATTTGCCACATGGATCTCCAACCTTGCAACGTGTGGATTTCAAAAGATATGAAAGCCGTCCTTGCAGATTTTGGTTGTGCGGCAACCACTGAGGATCCAGTAAAAAGGTAAGAGGCATTCCACGATAAAACTATATGGTCCATTTCGGAGAGAAAACACAGATTTTGTCATTTTTCAGATGCCTTCTTTTCGTCCTTCAAGGACATTTAGTACCATCGATATCATTTCGTTAACATATTACATTCTATAATACACTCTATAACAAATAAATCGACGCACCAAGAAGGAGGTGCCCGATTGAGACGAAAATTGGTGGATGGGAAGACAATGTACAGAATAGTAAATGATTAAAATTTCAGAACAATTGAATAATTTATTTCAGAGTTACAGTAACAAGTTCAATAAGGTGTTGACCCGCCGCTAGCCTGGATACAAGCTGCCACACGGCGTGGCATAGACCCAGTGGCGGATCCAGAAATTTTTTTTGGGAGGGGCTAAATTTTTTAAAAAGCTTATTTCACCCAATTAAAATGTACTATAAATCAAAATTTTAGTCTAAACCAATGTATTAGGCTTTTGGGAGGGGCTAAGTAATAAAATATGATCATTTTAGCTATTTAAAGTGTATAATAAAGCAGAGTGTTACCCTTGAGCAATCTCTTTTGGGGGGGGCTGAAGCCCCCTAGCCCCTTCCCTGGATCCGCTACTGCATAGACCGATAAAGCTCCCGGTTGGTCTCCTGCGATATTTCCTGCCACATTCGCTCCAATTGTCGAACGAGGTCATCAACAGTCCGTGCCAGATGCAATCGCCTTCCCATCATATCCCAGACATGCTCGATGGGAGAGAGATCTGGCGATCTGGCAGGCCAAGGAAGAGTTTGACAAGCCTGCAGGCAGTTTAGAGCAACACGAGCCGTATGTGCTCTGGCATTGTCCTGCTGAAAAACCAGCCCAGGGCACTGCAAAAGGAACGGTAGCAAAACAGTGGTACGTGGACGACATCCACGTACCGCAAAACAGCGGTACGTGGATGTCGTCCACGTACCGCTGTGCAGTAAGTGTACCTCTAATGACGACCAAAGGGGTCCGGCTGTCAAAGGAAATGGCACCCCAGACCATACTGCCTTGTTGAGGGCCGGTGTGGCGTGCAATAGTGAAAGCAGGATCCCCCTCTGCCCTGTGCGTCTCCAAACACGTCTTCGATGATCGTCAGGACACAGTTGGAAGCGGGATTCGTCGCTAAAGATTATACGTTCCCAGTCGGCATCATTCCAACCTGATCGAGCCCTGCACCACTGTAATCTGACTCGGCAGAGTGCAGGCGTGAGTGGCAGGTGGCGTAACGGTCGGCGCGAGCGTAGATTTCGCTCTCTCAACCGTCTGTGGTCATGATGGACACTGGTGTTTGGGTTGAACGTCTGATGGTTGATAGAGATGAAGAAGACGCTGTGACAGCTGATCGGACCATCACTCTCTCCTCACGATCTGTTGTAGCCCTAGGTCGACCGCTACCATCCTGACGCTGCACTCTGCCATTTTCCACCCATCCTTGCCAGCATCTTCGAATCGTCGCATCGCTTCGACTCAAATGACGAGCGATTCTCCGATTAGTCCAACCGGCCTCTTTCAATCCAATGAAACGACCTCTGTCAAACTCTGACAGTTGCTCGTAATGAGCACGAATCCTGCAGTGAGGCATTTTTTAAGTTGTTGAAAGGTCATCTGAATCGCAATCAAACCGAAAGTTTTAACAACCGTTGAAGAACTGCTCCTTATATACGTCTGCTGGATGCACAGTTCCGATGCGCTAGAGATCAAATTATTCTTTCATTGGACACCAAATTTGAATGATTTACATATCTGTTCAAAACATTCATGCATACGAAATTTCAAAGCAATCGGATGATTGTTTCTTGGTGCGTCGATTTTTTTGTTATAGAGTGTAGTAGGAGTTTGACAGTTAACCATAAAATGGTAATAGATTAGCTGCAACTTTTGTATGTATAAACGTTGCACCATCTTTTGGTGCTTAAAATGATTAATAGAATCGTGTATCGATAAAAGATCTTTTATGTAGGAATAGTACTTGTGAAAAAATTCGGAAGGAATTATCAAATAAGTGAAAGTTGAAAAAAAGTCAAACACTGAATCATAAAGACAGTCAGGCCCGTAGGTCGGGGGGTCGGAGATCTGACGGGCCAACTCCCATAATGATCAAGTTGTTCTCATCGTAAAATAGAAATAAAGTGCTTTTGCTTCACACTGATACTTTCACTTTTCTAGCTTTCATTTAAAAAAATTAATGTTGGCATTATATACAAATAATTGTTTTTTTTTTCTTTACAAAAAACAAAAGCACTTGCTGTTAAAAATGAGCTTTTCTTCAGGGCCTGATTACCGAAAAAGATCAGAGCCAGAGCCAGTTTCGATTAGACTGATCAATGACGACTCGTTTCGCTGAAATCATTTCTACCATCGCATCGTGAAACTACTTAACTAGAGTCAGATTACCGCGCAGGCTAACTAGGCCTTGGTTTAGTTTTAGGTAGTTTAACTCTTTGAGGCGCAACCCTTTCCCAATGCTGAAAAAAGGGCAGTCGTTGCCATCGCTCAACTTAAATACCAGCAAGATGGCGGACGATCGAAACATTCGCCATCTTGCTGGTAGTTAAGTCGAGCGATGGCAACGACTTCCCTTTTTACTTCCTTGTACGTAGTATAAGGAAGTAATGTGATCCCGAAAAATTTTGGGGGCCAAATTTCGACAAAAAAACCGATTTTGACTACCTCTAAATTGAATTTAAAAAATTTTTTCGATGCATCTCATCGTAGGCTAGCATGCACGATCATATTAACGCGTCTGCAACTCATTTTGACCAGCGGCGAGTTTATTGTGGTCAGTTTTTCCATGCCGTCTGTACGTACGTACGTACGTATGTATGTAACTCGCATATCTCAAAAACTATGGGTCGTAGAATGTTGAGATTTGATATTTAGGATTGTTCTATGATCTAGTTGTGCACCTCCCCTTTTGGTCGCAATCGAATGAATAGTTTATGTACAGGACCGCCCAAAAGATTCGAAATACATTACGCTCTATGGGCCGAAAAAAATTAAACTCGCATATCTCAAAAACTATTAGGCGTAGAATGTCGAAACTTCATATTTTGGATAGTTGTAACATCTAGTTGTGCACCTCCCCTTTTGGTTCCATTCGATTGGATAGTTTATCTACAGGACCGCCCAAAAGATTCGAAATACATTAGGCTCAATGGGCCGAAATTCATTAAACTCGCATATCTCAAAAACTATTAGGCGTAGAATGTCGAAACTTCATATTTTGGATAGTTGTAACATCTAGTTGTGCACCTCGCCTTTTGGTTCCATTCGATTGGATAGTTTATCTACAGGACCGCCCAAAAGATTCGAAATACATTACGCTCAATGGGCCGAAATTCATTAAACTCGCATATCTCAAAAACTATTCGGCGTAGAATGTTGAAACTTCATATTTTGGATAGTTGTAACATCTAGTTGTGCACCTCGCCTTTTGGTTCCATTCGATTGGATAGTTTATCTACAGGACCGCCCAAAAGATTCGAAATACATTACGCTCAATGGGCCGAAATTCATTAAACTCGCATATCTCAAAAACTATTAGGCGTAGAATGTTGAAACTTCATATTTTGGATTGTTGTAACATCTAGTTGTGCACCTCCCCTTTCGGTTCCATTCGATTGGATAGTTTATCTACAGAACCGCCTAAAAGATTCGAAATACATTACGCTCTATGGGCCGAAATTCATCAAAGCGTTTTTTAGAGGTATTGGGCTATTTCAAACGACTCAGAAGTGATATATGCTGTAAAGAGTTAGAAAATGAATTTCTCCATTAAAAAAAGTGTCTTTATCATTTACAGTTCTGCTACAGGAACACTCAAAAGATTTCCAATACATTACGGTCAATGGCAATTTTAGGAGATTCATCCATTTCAAGCACAATACCGTCCTACCACATAAGTTAGGTAATGGTCCGACCACGGTCACGTGCCTCCCTCAAGTACTATGCCAAAAGTCGCCAAGCTTGGCGACTTTTTTGTGTACGTGTGTGCATATTTAACTCTCAAATCTCAAAAACTATTATGAAATTTCATATATAAGATTGTTGTAACATCTAGTTGTGCATCTCGATTTTTGGTTAAAATCTACTGGAGAGTTTATTTACAGGACCACCGAAAAGAATTTCAGTACTTTAATGTCTATGGACATCTTCAATATAATACAATTGTAGACAGCCATTGTTTGGTACATGCCCAAAATCTCGCCGTCTGTCCTCGACCTTGGCGAGTTTTGCCGAAATGTCGCCAAATTTGGCGATAGTCAGTCATTTGGTCTATGCCCAAAGTATCGCCATTTGTCATCGTTCTTGGCGAGTTTTGGCGAAATATCGCCAAATTTGGCGATAATCTGTCATTGTTGGTCCATGCTTAATATCTCGCCAAATGTCGTCGACATTGACGAGTTTCGCCGAAATATCACCAAATTTGGCGCCAAAAATTATTTCGTATTTTGTATAACTCTAAAACTTTAACCCGTAGAATTTTGAACTTTTGTATTTAGAACTATATTATAATATCTAACGGTTTTCAATATCTTTTTTGACAGCAATCGACTGGGAATTTATTTACAGGGTGAGCCAAATGACTTTAAATACATTAAGGTGTATGGATGCATTCAATTCATTGAAAGTCTGTGGTCAATGACTACTTTGGCTATCCCCAAAATCTCGCAAACTATCTCAAGTTTGTCGGCTTTTGGTGAAATATCGCCAAATAAAGTGTCAGAAAGAAATCTTTCAAATTGAACTCAGCTTGGCGATATCGAAATGTTTGGCTAGAAATCGCTATATCTTACTATTATTGATATTTTATATCTTTCAAACAAATAAGTTTAGAGGAAGTGCGTAAAAAACATTTTTGATTTAATAGACGTGCAAGGAAGTCATGTGTTGGACACATCAGATTTTTTCAGCATTGGGAAATGGTTGCGCCTCAAAGGGTTAGCATATTGTATTTTTAGCACTGCGGCCCCAAAACTGCCAAATAAGTTTCAGCCCTCTCAAAACGGTTTGCGTGTGAAACGGGTAAGTATAGAACCCCTTCTAGGCCTAGGTAAGTATGACCTCGGTATGTGACGTTAGCAATACAGTGTTTAGGGCATCAGCTTTACTTATTCGAGTCGGTGCTGAATTTCACGTATTCTTCTTTCTATCTATACAAAAGAAAGTTTTCGGAAATTTATAATCACGAGCCCCAAGAAAACCCGTGCACGGAGGAAATTCCCCCTCTCGTCAGGCCTGAAGACAGTTCAAAGAATTATCTTTTGTATTATTTAAGACTCACACACACACACACACACAAGTAAGGACTTACGATCCATAATACTTTCTGTTTTAATCTACACAGCTCTCGATAGAGAATCGCAGTAGCATTTCACCGACATTATGATTATTGTTCATTCACATCTGCAAAATAGTAATCCGCGCAAGATTTTTAAAAAATAGATAGATTAATAGATTATCAGAATTTCAAATGTCTTTTCTTCATACCCAGTTTTTAAAATCAAGAGCTTTACATAAAAAAAAAAAACCTGAATTCACAGAGTTTGTTTGCAGGTACGGACTACGACTGACGTCATGCCCTCCAGAATGTTGGGATCCAGAATTCAGACCTATCGACCCTACAGTAGCGCCCTTTTTAAAAATGTTCGACTTAAAACACAAACAGTGTAATAGGCCTAAAGTCGACGGCATCTCCTTTGACGTCTGGACTTACGGAATGACTGTACTAAGTTGTTTCACAGGATTTGAACCTGCCACACTCAAGCTCAGAAAAAAAATGGATTGGTGGAAAGAACAAAGGCCACTGCTATTAAAGTTATTTGAAGTAAGTAAACACGTTATAAAATAAACTGTTCTTTATACATATTCAGCAATACAATGAAGTTGTTCCTAATCTGACTTTAAAAACTTTTAACCCTTTAACGCGCAGTGTTCCCGCTTTGGGAACACCAAACTATGACGTTTTGACTGTTGCCAGTCACGAAGAATAGATTTGATTTCTATAAAAATAGTTGCGGGTGACATAGATCCACGAGAATCCTTTACTTTTTAGCACGTCATTTCCCGTAAAAAAATTCTCACGATTCTTTTTAACAGCACTGACAAGGGCAGCCGTTGCCATCGCTCGAATTAACTACCAGCAAGATAGCGGACGATCGAAACGTTCAGCTGGCTGTGCCGGCACAGCCAGCTGTCGTCAAAAAAGGGTCTCTAGATCTGTGGCACGCGATGAACGTTTCGATCGTCCGCCATCTTGTTGGTAGTTATGTCGAGCGATGGCAACGACTGCCCTTTTTTCAGCATTGGTAAAGGGTTGCGCCTCAAAGGGTTGACAAGAATACAAAAAGAATTTAGCCTGAAGGAAATGCAGCACCTCTCCATTTAAAAAAAAAAAAAAAGCCTCATTTTTCTTTCCGGTTTTTTAGAATGGGCTTTAATTCCTTAGTGGTGAGAAAACAAGAGCAAACCTAGAGTTTTACTATGCAAGATAATGAGCTCTTGTTTGCCACAATAACAGTTTATTTTCATGACTATTTCATAACCTTAAAATAGACTATCTTTGCAAATTCTTAAAGTTGGGCTGTATGTGTATATTGAAAAAGTTTTTAATTTTGGTTCAGAAAGGTATGTCTGGAAACATTCTACAAATAATCATTTAAGTAAACGTAAAATTATCATAAATATTCGAAGTAAGCTGCTAAGTATAACCCGGATATTCACACAAACTAAGTGTTAATAAATAGTTAATACGAGAGACGAACGACTTTACCCAAAATTGTGGAGAGCGGAGCTTAAGATTCACCATTTAGAAAGACAGTTATCTGGATAGCTATTAACTCGCTGACTTCAAAACACGTAAACTGTAGCTCAGAATATCATAACCAATAGATAAAAAGCACTCAAAACTGGCTATATTGCTTTTAATTACAGTTTAATCACTAGTATAACTATTTGTATACAGCAATGCAAAGAAATTACTGAAATAACACATTTATTGTAAATTTTTATAGGGCTCGGCAATTGAGAATATTCTGCAAGCAAGGTTTCCCTATTCTGAAATACAGAAATCTGAATGCTGTCACGTTTTAAACTTTCTGACTGGCGTTCTAAGGGTGGACCCATATAGAAGACCTACTACTCAACAAATATTGGAACACGAAATGATGCCATACAAGAAGAGGTCTAGAAGTTTTGCTTGCGATGACGCTTGGACGCAGGAAATAGCAGCAGCTCAACCGAAACCAACGGAGCAGAACCGGAATTACAAATTGAAACAAAAAATACGTTATCTTATAAATAATGCCATTTTCATCGCTGAAGACATGAAGAGCGATTCTGCACCGGAAACAGTAGCTCATGAACTCCCGAAATCAAGAGAAAAGGTGAATATTTACGAATTGAGAAAAGAAATACGTGACCTAATAACCAGTGCAATTATCATTGCTGAAGACATAAGGAGATATCGAGAAGCTGTATGAAGTGAGAAGACTCATGTCGAACATGGTTGGGAGGCTGGGACGGGCATGGGACGGAGATCGCTGTGCTGCCACTCTTTCTTGGTGATGTTTGGAGTCTTTCTTGATACTGTATACTTAATTGGAAAATCTCAAGAGTCAAGTATGAACTCTATGATCTCAATGACTGAACCTGAAATAGTACAATGTTATGGACGTCGGGTTTAGCATGAGTTATGAGTCTGCTTTGAACTCTATTTTATGTACATTTCATGATACTGTATACTTAATTGGAAAATCTTTCGAAAATAAAACAAAATTTTTAACAGATAAAATGTCTCGTGTATTTATTTTTCAAATTCCTCATTTAATTGTGTCAATATTAGTTTTTAAGTAAAAAAAATCTCATGTTGGCATCACGTGACTTTCTGGTACGTCTATCATATTACACACTTTTTACTGAAGTTTGGAGATTTCTCGCCAAATTTAAAGAATATCCCTAAGCTGGGTTCAGTTTTGTTCTCAGTTTTGTTCAGTTCTGAATAGCAACATTTTTGAGATTTGCTCTTTCCACTTTCTGCTTTATCAGCCTTCACTCTACTGTGTTTGTAGTTGGTAAAACCTTTTTTTTCCCTTTTTAGCACTAGGGTGCTATTTCGTTCAGTCCCAAATTTTTGTCTACGCGACTTTGACGACATGATTTGTTGACAGGTTTTGTAGACATGAACTGACAGAGTGAAGATCTTTTCAAATGTGTTTGCCAAATAACGCGGAGGCGGGGGGGGGGGGTAGATTAAAATCTTGAAAGTCGCACAAGGTTTGCAATTTTTTATAATTGATCTTTCCTTTTGCTGGCAAAAATCAACTGCAAGACCAAACTGAGCTTGGTGATATCTTCCGAATTTGGCTAGGAACTAGAAAATTATAGTTAGAACATGCCTGGCGAAGATTGTAAAACAGTTTTAGTGGGCGATTTTAAGATAGATTTCAATTCCAAAGATGTGTTTCATAGAACAAGGGAGAAGTATACGGCACACTAATGAATAATGATACACATTCCAACTAAATAGAATAAGGAAAGAAAATAGGGAAGACGCATGTATTATGATACGTTTTTCGTGAATAGTTCTTTAGTGCATATTTAAAATCTGAAAGCGTTTCGGATTTTCCTACTTTTTTTTTTCTTTTAGCTGACGAAGGGTGAATATTTTTTACCTGAAACGAGAGAATTGAATATTATAAGTACATATTTATTTTTGTTATTTTACAAAATTTTGATTCTTACGTAATGAATGAAACATTCCCTGTATTCAAAATTACCAACATATACCAGACAATAACATATCTCATCACTTGAGCTATTGTCGAATTTTCTGCATTTCTCAATTCATACTTTTTTTATAGGTGGAAACTAACTTTTCTTTATTATTGATTTCACCTTGGTTTGTTGTCTATTTTTAATGTTGTAAAAATAATGTCCATTTATAAGAGCGTTTCCTTTGCTATACTTAACATATCTGCAAATTACCATACAAATGAGCTTGCAGACTGTGGTAGTTTGAAACCTTTCAAAATGCGGAATGACCTTTTTATTACCTTTTACATTTGCTGATGGAGATTACTCTGGTGTAAGGAACATATTGGTTGGGATCACAAATTGGTCCAGATTAATTTTCTCAGACAAAACTCGTTTAGAAGAATAGACGATCGTCCTGTTAAACTGTCATCTAACGATTCTTCGTCCATAATGTCGACCACACTTGGTGATACGAATCCATTTAGCGGTGGTTAGAATTAAAAAAAAAACACTGTTCGAAAACACTTGCGCAAACAAATGTGCCAATGAAACGACGCCTCTCATCTCATTACCAAAATAAAGATTCTAGAATGGTATTGCGACTGCGTGTTTTTCTTCTGAAAAGCGAAGTATCGGTTGAAAAGTATCGGTGAAAATGGATGAAAGCAACAGTAACCGATACTTTTAGAATCGAAAGAACCGATACCGATACCTAAAAAATAGGAGGTATCGGCGCCGATACTATCGGTTGCCGATGCTATCGGTTGCCAATACTATCGGTCGATCCCTACTATTTAGTTAGTTTGTCGGTAGGGGCGGTTAGATAGAAGATTGACATATACGTCCATTTTATGGAAGTAAAATGGGATCTTTTACATTAACTTCTTTTGTCTCGGGGGGGGGCAGTCGCCCCCCCCTTTAATCTGCCCTTGCGTCCAGGACTATTGTATTTGACTTCCCTATGATGGCAGATTAAGTATGACAGATTGTACAGGTAAATTATAAGTACTGTTTATTGATACTTATGATGCTTACAAGTT
Organism: Cheiracanthium punctorium; assembly: GCA_038373885.1. Classification (NCBI taxonomy): domain Eukaryota; kingdom Metazoa; phylum Arthropoda; class Arachnida; order Araneae; family Cheiracanthiidae; genus Cheiracanthium; species Cheiracanthium punctorium. The sequence goes on along the minus strand of JAWZYV010001300.1, from coordinate 357,661 downwards.
CCTTAATTTAAATTCTCATTTTACTATTTTATATAAATTATAATATAAGTTCATTATAGGCACACATTCTATAAACATTTAGAATTTCGTTTTGCATTTAATATAAACTTCGCTTAAGAAGTTACTCCTTTTGTAAGTCTTTTTTAAATGGCCCCGAGAATAATGTACTAATGAGGCTTGACTGTAGTTGTTTCCATTCAGGTAGAGTACAGAAATTAGAGCTCAAAGAAGCTGATAAAAAAATCATTAAAGTGCTCTGTTAAAAATTAAATAAAAGTGCTACTCAACATTCTATAGCCTTTTTATGGTTTGCATAGTAAAGCATGTGCAATAGATAAAATATTTTTTTTTTAAAATCTATTATTTTAAGTTAATTTCTTTGTTGTAGTATTTTCTTTCTAAACTTTATTTTAACTACCAATAAAACTTCATCAGGTTGCATCTCAGTTGAGTCAGTGCCAGTGGGTTAAAGTTGCATCGCAGTCTTAATCATGGGTGCCCAGACAGGGGACACTTGCCCCTCCCACAATTATAATTTTACTGAATATTTTAAGTTTTCTAAAATACTAATTTAAATAGATTATAATTGTATAATTGTAGATATTGTTCATGGGTTATTAAAAAAAGCGAGTGATGAACCTTTTTCCAACCTACTACTCCTTCCTTATTGCAAGGAGAGGATAGTTCTGTGTTTGGCAAGCGTACACAAGAGGCATCTGCCTATGGAGAAGTGCCTTGTTCGGTGGACTCTCATATGCATCCATCGCTTTGAACAACTTCATGATGAAAGTGTACATGCCATCATGGTTCAACAAAATGAAAAATTCATCATGTACAGGTGTTAGAATTATTTTGCATATTGTGTCTTGAAGCTTAATGAAAAAACTAAATGTTGAGCCAAAAAACAAAAAAAAAGAAGATGCAGCTCTTTGTTGAAATGCATTTTTTAACCAGACGGAAAGCATCATCACTGCCAATATGTCTGTACAACAATGGGAATGAACAGGTTAAACAAAGAACACTGGAATATTTTATTTTTTTAATCACTACCCATGAAGCATCTATAAGAGCTAGTTTCTTTGCCCTAGAAAATGCTACATGTGCTGCAATACAATAAACTCTGAACTGTCTAATTAGATTTTTTTTAAAAAGAAATGCTGGAAGCACACATGTACTCAAGTTTTGCTCGCGACTGCACATATAGCCACCAAATTTTTTGAATTTATCTCATGAAATATGTGTCCAAAATTAGAGTTGACCTCTATAGGGTGGGGTAACAGAAAAAGAGCAATAAAGAGGTAACAAAAAAGGGTGGGTGAAAAGGAACCCAGGGTGAAGAAGATGAGAAGGGCCACTTGAAAAAAAAATAGTATAGATTTTATGTACTCACTAGTTTGTCTACAGATGTGTAACATGCCTTTTTAATATGATGTTGGAATGGGGGGGGGGGGAATAGGAAGGGAGTAAATATTTATAGAACTGCGGCCGATCTGACTTCCCTGTTATCCGGGGCCAATTAGGCTGGATAGTCGGAAATTTACTATATTATGTTATGTAAAATATAAAAATACGGTTTCTAACATATCAATTTTAGTTCATGTTTCCTCCAGTATAATGTCAAACTGTATTAAGAATTCTTAGAATACTTCGACACTTTTATAAAGGGATAACTTGTTGCATGAAACGTTGTGAACTCCAGTTTGCATCATAATTACAATGTATTTGATCAATCCTTCCTTTCCAAAGTTGTACTGGGGCCAGAGCCATAGCCAGAAAAAAAAAGGGGGGGGGCAATATTTAACTCTAATAAATTTTTTAACCTATAATTTAGAGTCGACCCAAATAAAAAAAAATACTAATGCACTAACTAAAATTTCGGGGCGAGAGGGGAGGAGGAGGATCAAACCCCAATGATACCCCCTTCCGTCTACGGCTTGGGCCTTTCTTATAATCTCTATATATGAAGGAAGATGTCCTGACTGACTGGCGATAAACGCCCAGCCAAATATGTAGACACAGACATGAAATTTTAGAAGGTAGTTGACAAAAAAAGTGTTTTTCACGTATTTTTTAGCTCATGAGTGTTGTTAATTTCAAAGATTTTTGTTCACTTGGCAAAAGGGCAGATCATATTTCAAGTAATCCCAGATAAAATGGGAGATATTGCCAAGGTTTTCCATTATTTGGAGATTAATCAAACGTTGACCGCTCCACGGCGATAAAAAAAAAGTTGGGGAGAACTGCTTTAAAACATCTCTTTGCCAGAGCCTTATTATCGCATGGGCAAATCGGGACTTTGCCCAGGGCCCCAATTTCAAATGTTGTTCTGAAATATTCTTTTTTATATCAAAATTTTATTAAAAATGAAACAAATTTCATAGATGGGGGCCCCCAAATTCATCAACGCCCAGGGCCCCTGTTGGTCATAATCAGGCCCTGCTCTTTGCCGTTTATAAGAAGGAAATGTAAAATAGCAACGGAAGCCAGTGCTTTCTCAGACTTAAAAATTTGCACGGCAGGCTGACTCCCTATCAATAAAGTAAGAGTCAAGTTAGGAAAATGAGTTAATTTAAATTTTTCTTTTTTTTTGGCAGATTTTTTTATGTACCGTTAAAAAATACCTTTTTTTTAAATTTTTTGCTAATGTAGTTAACGATTTTACACCTAAATATTAAGGTCAAAGCTAACAAGATGCGATTCACGTGTGTTAGTACATAGAAACATACAAATCTTAAGTTTGAATGCTGAAGATCAGTACTGCAATCAAGAATTCCCTTAGTGTACCGAACACAAAACTACAGGAACTGCTGACTAGGCTTGCCAACTTTTATTCGCGAATTCTCGGGACTTTAAGAAAAAAACGGGACACAGCTTACTAATAAAGGCGATATAAACAATAAAAACCAGATTTAATTTTTAGATTTTAAATAGTTTTATTGAATATTATGTTTTACTTTGGCATAATTATACATGCAACCTAGTAACAAAAATTAAAACAATTGGGCAAACTAATGAAAGATAAACTTTAATTATTATGAAGTCTCTCTCTTCTTTATAATCAGAACAAACAGTAGTACCACTAGCATTAAATGAACTTTTTAATTCCTCTCTCAAATAAAAGCATAACAAAGCCTTTTTACTTTGGCATTTTAAAAGCAGTTAAAACAGCCTATGAGTAGGTATCAATAATGTACCTTAATTAAAAAAAAAAAAATCAAATCTTAAATAACATCTATCTATCTATATAAATAAAGCAAAGTGTAAACTGTCCGTTAGTTGGTTAGTTAGTTATTTTGTTTGTCTGCGCCTCGCGTAGCTCTGAAACGGGTGATCGTAGACCAGTGGCGGCCCGTGGTCAAAAATGTTAGTGCAGCCGGAAACATATGACCCCCCCCCCCTTCCTCCGGATAGGAATGGAAAATCTTTGTTACTTAATTCGAAAGCTGGCGGATTAAGCCCTCACCCAGGATTAAAAAAAAAGAAATTACATAAAAAATGTAAGAGATCCTATTTTACTTCCATAAAATGGACATAAATTTCAACCAGCCGCTCTTATCCTCAAAATTGCAATAATCCGTGTCTGATTCGAAGTTTCCTTAGAATTTTCTTTTGTAATGATAACTTGAGAAGAAAAGAAAACTTACTTATTTTTTATAAGTCAAATCAATCCTCCTTTCATTTAAAGTTGCGAATCAGTCAGTAATGTCCTGATATAAAGGCGTTGTTTTAATTCCGATATCATTAATTTTAAAAGCTCTTTAAAATTCCCCATGTTTAAAGAATTTTCTCGCTTGCCATGTCCTCTAAATGCCAGTTCTTGCTTACTTAAAAACAATACTGCTTTGATGGATAATTGCATGAAGCGTCTATCCAGGCTTAGCTTCTTGTTAAATTCAGCAATATAAAGTCGAGAGTTTTCCTTTAATGTGTCAGCAATTTGGGTCCCACTTCTTAACAACTCCTTAAATTTTAAAGAATTTTTAAATGTTCGATTGAGCCTTCATGTGTTTTACATGCTCTTGTGATGGTGGTTAACCCATCATATCCAGTACCATTCCAAACGCTCTTTTTATCCCAACGATTAAACACGGCCAACAAAACATTTTTTTGTAAATAAAAACTGCCCCATAGCCACGAGAATAATGCATACCATGATGACTAGAAGCTACGACAATGCTGGGATGAACCTGCTGTTTTCTTATGAATGGACAATTTTGGTATCGGTCAATTTTCTTTTAGTAGTTGTCGTTCATCATCTTCTTTCCATATGTTAAATGGAGTTTCAAGACACAAACTGGATCATAACGGGGCTGCATGTTTCAAAACGGTTAAATCACAGGTAAAAACTTTCAACATTCCCAGACAAAAAAAAAACTTTTCCTTCCATTAGAACGGACTAGAACATACATTCTCTGTGTCACCCCCTCCCTCACTTTTCATCCGACGAATCAGTTAGTCGAATTCACAAGTGCAGCAGGAGCTAGAAAATCTTTCATCAGCTGAGTCTGCTGTGTATCCCCTATACTACTAGCCTATGCCGGAGAGACTGCTTACTTATCGTTGTCATGGCAACGGTGCTGCGAATTTCTTGTTCAGATCTCCGGGCTGTAGCAAAGATTTTCCCAATTGAATTGCGGGGAGATTAAATGGCTTTTTTTTTTCTGAATGAGCGATCCGGCTACAATATGTTTTTTTTTTAAAGATTTTTTTTAATTTACCGTAGGAATTCCATAATTCTAATCTGAATTTAGGAAAATTAGTTGAATAAATTATTTTGTGCTGATAATTTCAAGTTCAGCCCGGCAGTACTTGCTATATCCCATGAGCCGCCACTCTCGCAGACCTACCAAATTTTGTATAGAAATTCTTCAGGACGGGTCCCGACATACCTCGAAGTGTTTCTTTCAAAATTCGAATTATTTTAGGTGATATCTATAAAAAACATGCCGCAAAAGGCTAATTTTTGCTTCGTCATTTCGCGATTGTAACCCCGCAGTGGAGAAAGAGAGAATATAACATATCTAGGTTGCCATATTTGGCAAGTTTATTAAATGATTCAGACTCTAGAAATAAAAAATAAAAGAATAACATTTTTTTTTGTTTGTTTAGATTATTTGTAAGGCTGTTTTTTAATTAAAATATCGTTTGCATGTGAAATCAGAGCAGGAATGAAATCTTTTATACTCAAAAGAAAAATACGATTTGGAAATTTTCCGAGACTAAAATGCGCAACTTTTTAATTTGGCGAAAAATAAAATGGTTGATGTGCGATGTTGAGATGATCGTCTGCTACTTGGGTTATGAATACACCTGAGAATACGTTTTGGAAATTTCCATTCAGTTGGAATTGTGCATTTTCCGCTATCTATTTCTAATGTATTACATCCAGAAAAGTATGTTAGAAATGTCAATTTTAATTTTGTTTAATCACACTCATGAATAATGATATACTTTCCAACTTAATGAAATAAGGAACGAAAATAGGAAAGTCCCATGGATTATAATACGCTTATAGCACTTTAGTGCGTATTTAAAATCTAAAAGTGTTTCAGATTTTCTAACTTTTTTTTTTTTTTCCCTTTTCGTTTTTTGATAAAGGCCAATATATCCTGAAGCTCTACAGAATTAATATAGGACGAAAATAATTTGTTCCTTTTTGTAGATTTTTATCATTTAACCATCTTATTTTTGTAACCAAGGGCGGCCCGACACATTAAGCATCACATCTGGGCGCCGGCTTCGAAGGGGCTTCATTTCGAACTCAAAAACTAAGTAGAGCATAAAGGGGGCGTCTTTTTTATATTAGCAGGGGGCGGCACTTACCGATGGCCTCTCCTGTTTGTAACCATCTAAATTTTAAATTTCATTCAGAATCTGAGAGATATCAGTGTCAAGGAAGCCGGTGAGGAACAGGATTCTCTCCGAGCAAGATTTATTAAGATGGCGAACCAACTGGTCACCGGAGGCGGATAGTCTTCTACTAAGATTATGATAACTATGCATTTGGAAAAAAACGTAAGCTATATTAAACCACTTTTACTGAAATCATAATTACCTGTTTGGAAAAGAATCTTGAAGTATACACAATCACTTCTGCTGAGATCATACGTATTTATAAAAGAAACAATGTTTAACTTTTCTTCTAATTTAGCAAATTGTTAAATTACTTATTCTATTTAAAAAACGGGACATTTAGCATCCCGCACGCACCTTTCGCAGGACGTGGCCTCTAAAGACCTAGAAACGGGACATCCCGCCTCTCGCGGGACGGTTGACAACCCTACTGCTGACGAATGCATGCCTTATACTTGCACTGTAGTTGACGAAGCAAAATAATTATTTCAATGTCGTATTAATTATACAGCTGGCGGTCGATTTAATAAATTGCGATTTATTTGCAACAGGTCCATTCTCCAGTCACCGCTTGCTTCACGACGATGCTTCTTCGTAAGACAAAAAGTATTCCTTAAATGTGTGTTATCATCCCTTACATTTTTTTTTTTTTTAGAAAGAGCTATTAAATGCCTTAAACACAAGTTTCCATATGAAATCTTTAGAATCGATTTAATTTACAGAGGGTGTTCACACATTTTTGTAACAATTTTGATTTTCTTCATGAAGTTAAATATTAATTCGAAAATAAAAATGTGATTGGCATCAAATTGTAATAAGGCTTATTTATCGTCTGCAGCATTAAAAATATTCTGTGCTTTAAAATGTCGCTGAAAAATAAACAATGGATCGAAGGCTATATTTTTGAACTATCCGAAGAGAAATACTCTTACTCAGTTATTAAAAAAAAGATGTTAAAATCATGGTTTTAATACTTCTACACGTAAAATAAGTGACATAATTAATATCAAAGGAAAGAAACGTCAAAGTTTATATTTCACTGGGGAAAAGGAAAAAAATGCATACCCAACAAAGGTACGTACATTTCTTATGAAATCTAAAGTCGCATCTCAGGTTTTAAAGGAAAATCCAACTACCCAAAGAACTATCGCAATATCTTTAAATATCTCTGTAAAAACTGTGAACAAAATTATAAAATCCGATTCAAAGTTAATCAAAGCAATAAAAACACGATGTTCATCGCGTAACGCGGAAACATGTTCCTCAGCGCTTTCTTGTATGAAAATTATTTGACGGGTGAAAAATGGAAACATGTAGTTACAATTGATGAAGCTTGGATACATTTATCCGACTGCAATAGAAAAAGATCGATTTACTACCACAAAAGAGGAAGAATTATTATATTGTTTATTTTTGTTTGCCAATTAATTTAGTTTTAATAATTAAGTGTCTTCAAATTACTTAACTGGTGCGTTTATTGCTAATTTGTTCACTTTAGTTTTCATCGTGTTCTTTTGGGAGCGTTGAAACTTGTGCTAAACTCCTAGAGACCCATGACTGCAAAGCTCGCCAAAGTGCGGGGATCTTTTCAGGTGTGCGAGAGTGGGGGCATTAAAATAGGAATGAAGTCTTTCTAGTACCATAAAACTCATCTTCGGAATCAAAATCTATCTTAAAATTGCCTACTAAAACTATTTTTAAATATTCGCCAGGAGTTTTCTAACTATACTCGAAATATCTATACTATTAAAATCTGTGCGCGTCTGACTGTCTGTCAGTAATCTCTTCTCGTTACTGGGAGGCCAGAAACCTCTTGAACATTTTATCCCATTGAATGTTTTTAATGCTGTTTTATGTTCTAATTTGTTTGTTTTATGTTTTTATATGCTCTGTATTTGATCTCGTACTCCTCTCTATAAAGCTAGGATAATGTCCAAAACGCTGCTGCATTGTAAAGTAAAATAAATAAATAAAAATGCTGAGTACTATGCTAAAGCCCCATATCTTTATTCCGATTAGTTTACTAGAAAGTACAATAATCAGTATAAACTGAAGCAATGAAACTTTAAAATGAAAAGTTCCATCTGCATACCGTAAAGTTCTCTCTTTTTTTTTTTTTATCGAAAGTGACACTGACGTGGTTTTTGTGTCATCAAGTTGAAATCATCTCAGATTTGCACTCATGACGTAAGCGTTTCGTCACGATTCACATAAATTTTCATTTTTTTGAGATTCCGCATCACTAGGTTTGATTCCATTTATATGTGTAAGGAAAATATTCATTTTCTACGGTGCGGAGAAAGGGTACGCAGCTAGTATTTATAACAAATTGTCGCATTTTGGCACCAAATTTAGCGATCCACTATCAAAAATTGCAAAACTTGTGCGACTTTCAACATTTCATTAACCCCCCCCCCCCTCTCCAGTTATTTGGCAAACACATTTGAAAATAGCTTCACCGTGACAGTTCATATCCACGAAACTTGGCGACAAGATCGCGTAGACAAAATTCTCGTACTGAGCGAAATAGGTGTCAAGTTCTAGTGCTAAAAAATGTTGGTGTCATTTTGTGATATTTTATTTTATCTGACTTTCATCTGTATTTAATCCACGCTTACATGATCGGGAAAATATAGTTTTGAAAGATGTACGTTTTGAACAAAACACTTATTATTTCATAAATGTATAGTCGCTGATAAATAAATATGCGAGTGAAAAAACTTGATATCGCTGTTAATATTTAATCGCACTTAATTACAGTATTAGATCAATGAAACGTGCTTTGCTTACACTATCACATGGAGTTGCGCGCGACGCTTGTCTGTTAGAGATGAGTTCGGGCTCATTTTTTGAAGCCCGAGCCCGAGGGCTTTTAATCCGACCCAAGCAATATTATTTAAGTCGGAGCCCGAGCCCGAAATTTATTGAGTGCTAAAGATTTTTAAAAAAAAATTCAATTACTGCATTGATAGAATACAATAAATTTTGCCGTTTGTGCAAATTAAAGACAAATATAGTTGCAAACTCCCAATGCACTTTCTAATTCTTTGTATCCATCCTTTATCAAAAAATCTGATGTGTCCAACACATGACTTCCTTGCACGTCTATTAAATCAAAAATGCTTTTTTACCCACTTCCTCTAAACTTATTTGTTTGAAAGAGATAAAATATCAATAATAGTAAGGTTTAGCGATTTCTAGCCAAATATTTCGATATCGCCAAGCTGAGTTCAATTTGAAAGATTTCCTTCTGACACTTTATTTGGCGATATTTCACCAAAAGCCGACAAACTTGAGATAGTTTGCGAGATTTTGGCGATAGCCAATGTAGTCATTTACCATAGACTTTCAATGAATTGAATGCACCCATACACCTTAATGTATTTAAAGTCATTTGGCTCACCCTGTAAATAAATTCCCAGTCGATTGCTGTCAAAAAAGATATTGAAAACAGTTAGATATTATAATATAGTTCTAAATACAAAAGTTCAAAATTCTACGGGTTAAAGTTTTAGAGTTATACAAAATAAGAAATAATTTTTGGCGCCAAATTTGGCGATATTTCGGCGAAACTCGTCAATGTCGACGATATTTGGCGAGATTTTAAGCATGGCCCAACAATGACAGATTGTCGCCAAATTTGGCGATATTTGGCCAAAACTCGCCAAGAACGATTACAAATGGCGATACTTTGGGCATGGACAAAATGAATGACTATCGCCAAATTTGGCACATTTCGGCAAAACTCGCCAAGGTCGAGGACAGACGGCGAGATTTTGGGCATGTACCAAACAGTGACTGACTACAATTGAAGATGTCCATAGACATTAAAGTACTGAAATTCTTTTCGGTGGTCCTGTAAATAAACTCTCCAGTAGATTGGAACCAAAAATCGAGATGCACAACTAGATGTTACAACAATCTTATATATGAAATTTCATAATAGTTTTTGAGATTTAAGAGTTAAATATGCACACACGTACACCAAAAGTCGCCAAGCTTGGCGACTTTTGGCATAGTTCTTGAGGGAGGCACGTGACCGTAGTCGGACCATTACCTAACTTATGTGGTAGGACGGTATTGTGCTTGAAATGGATGAATGCCCCTAAAATTGCTATTGACCGTAATGTATTGGAAATCTTATCTTTTGAGTGTTCCTGTAGCATAACTGTAAATGATAAAGACACTTTTTACTTCCTTGTACGTAGTATAAGGAAGTAATGTGATCCCGAAAAATTTTGGGGGTCAAATTTCGACAAAAAAAACCGATTTTGACTACCTCTAAATTTAATTAAAAAATTTTTTTCGATGCACCTGAACGTAGGCTAGCATGCACGATCCTATTAACGCGTCTGCAACTCATTTTGACCAGTGGTGAGTCTACTGTGGCCAGTTTTTCCATGCCGTCTGTACGTACGTACGTATGTATGTAACTCGCATATCTCAAAAACTATTGGTCGTAGAATGTTGAGATTTGATATTTAGGATTGTTCTATGATCTAGTTGTGCACCTCCCCTTTTGGTGGAAATCGAATGGATAGTTTATGTACAGGACCGCCCAAAAGATTTGAAATGCATTACGATCTATGGGCCGAAATTCATTAAACTCGCCTAACTGAAAAGCTATTAGGCGTAGAATGTCGAAACTTCATATTTTGGATAGTTGTAACATCTAGTTGTGCACCTCCCCTTTTGGTTTCATTCGATTGGATAGTTTATCTACAGGACTGCCCAAAACATTCGAAATACATTACACTCAATGGGCCGAAATTCATTAAACTCGCATATCTCAAAAACTGTTAGGCATTGAATGTTGAAACTTTATATTTAGGATTGTTGTAACATCTAGTTGTGCACCTCCTCTTTCGCTTCCATTCGACTGAATAGTTTATCTACAGGACCGCCCAAAAGATTCGAAATACATTACGCTCTATGGGCCGAAATTCATCAAAGCGTTTTTTAGAGGTATTGGGCTATTTCAAACGACTCAGAAGTGATATATGCTGTAAAGAGTTAGAAAATGAATTTCTCTATTAAAAAAATTGTCTTTATCATTTATAGTTCTGCTACAGGAACACTCAAAAGATTTCCAATACATTACGGTCAATAGCAATTTTAGGGGCATTCATCCATTTCAAGCACAATACCGTCCTACCACATAAGTTAGGTAATGGTCCGACCACGGCCACGTGCCTCCCTCAAGAACTATGCCAAAAGTCGCCAAGCTTGGCGACTTTTGGTGTACATGTGCGCATATTTAACTCTCAAATCTCAAAAACTATTAAGAAATTTCATATATAAGAATGTTGTAACATCTAGTTGTGCATCTGGATTTTTGGTTCCAATCTACTGGAGAGTTTATTTACAGGACCACCGAAAAGAATTTCAGTACCTTAATGTCTATGGACATCTTCAATATAATACAACTGTAGACAGTCATTGTTTGGTACATGCCCAAAATCTCGCCGTCTGTCCTCGACCTTGGCGAGTTTTGGCGAAATATCGCCAAATTTGGCGATAGTCAGTCATTTGGTCCATGCCCAAAGTATCGCCATTTGTCATCGTTCTTGGCGAGTTTTGGCGAAATATCGCCAAATTTGGCGATAATCCGTCTTTTTTGGTCCATGCTTAAAATCTCGCCAAATGTCGTCGACATTGACGAGTTTCGCCGAAATATCGCCAAATTTGGCCCCCAAAATTATTTCGTATTTTGTATAACTCTAAAACTTTAACCCGTAGAATTTTGAACTTTTGTATTTAGAACTATATTATAATATCCAACTGTTTTCAATATCTTTTTTGACAGCAATCGACTGGGAATTTATTTACAGGGTGAGCGAAATGACTTTAAATACATTAAGGTGTATGGATGCATTCAATTCATTGAAAGTCGGTGGTCAATGACTACTTTGGCTATCCCTAAAATCTCGCTGACTATCTCAAGTTTGTCGGCTTTTGGTGAAATATCGCTAAATAAAGTGTCAGAAGGAAATCTTTCAAATTGAACTCAGCTTGGCGATATCGAAATATTTGGCTAGAAATCGCTAAACCTTACTATTATTGATATTTTATCTCTTTCAAACAAATAAATTTAGAAGAAGTGCGTGGAAAATATTTTTGATCTAATGGACGTGCAAGGAAGTCATGTGTTGGACACATCAGATTTTTTTAATGGAGAAATTCATTTTCTAACTCTTTACAGCATATATCCCTTCTGAGTCGTTTGAAATAGCCCAATACCTCTAAAAAACGCTTTGATGAATTTCGGCCCTTAGAGCGTAATGTATTTCGAATCTTTTAGGCGGTTCTGTAGATAAACTATCCAGTTGAATGGAACCGAAAGGGGAGGTGCACAACTAAATGTTACAACTATCCAAAATATGAAGTTTCGACATTCTACGCCTAATAGTTTTGAGTTAGGCGAGTTTAATGAATTTCGGCCCATAGAGCGTAATGTATTTCGAATCTTTTGGGCGGTCCTGTACATAAACTATACATTCGATTGCGACCAAAAGGGGAGGAGCACAACTAGATCATAGAACAATCCTAAATATCAAATCTCAACATTCTACGACCAATAGTTTTTGAGATATGCGAGTTACATACATACGTACGTACGTACAGACGGCATGGAAAAACTGGCCACAGTAGACTCACCACTGGTCAAAATGAGTTGCAGACGCGTTCATATGATCGTGCATGCTAGCCTACGATGAGATGCATTGAAAAAATTCTTAAAATTAAATTTAGAGGTAGTAAAAATCGGCTTTTCTGTCGAAATTTGGCCCCCAAAATTTTTCAGGATCACATTACTTCCTTATACTACGTACAAGGAAGTTAAAATGTCGGATCTCATTACTAACTAAGGAATATAAACTGCTGTTCTAAAATACCCAAAGAGCTTCACGCACCCTCTAGGCGCCGCTATTTTTATTTATTTATTTATTTTTCTATAAGTATTTTTATTTTCCTCATGAATCAATTTTTAAAACCTGTTTCAAGCAGTATATTCAATAAGGGAGAAATTTTTCACGAGCACAAGCCCGAACACAAATGTGAATTACAGAGCCCGTCTCATCTCTATTATTTGTTACTCTCATCGCCGAGCTGGAAATATTGCATCTAAAATCTAGGCAACCATGGATTCAGCCAACTTTTTGATAAGGCAACCTAATACGGTTGGATTGGGAATAAAATAACCTTTCATTTGATACACAATTTGGTTAAATAACAGATGAGGGTATATTAACAACGTTTACTCACCTGTTTATGACTGGCAACTCCATAGTTGGGTAGAGGGTAAAATGGGCAACCCATATTTTTCAATTCGTTAGAGCATATTCTCTCAACTAATGCTTGATTTTCATAAATAACAGATGAGGGAATTTCATCGAAAAAAAATAATTAAAAATTTAATTATTTAACATCATCGGTACGCGATTTAGCTAGGCAACCTATTTGCGATGTATCAATGTATATATTATCTAGCATATGCACTTTATCATCATTAAATAATAGATGAGGGTATATACACTCATGTCCATAAATTAAGGATAATTCAGAATCACACAGAAATTGATCTCTAAAATAAAAATTTCACCTGTGGAATGATCACACACATCTTGAAGAAGAATATGCAAATTACAGGAAACCACCAAATGGCGTGGATGGTACGTCACAATGACGAGAGTGTAAGAGAGGGGTATATAAGGAATGGTGGCAAAGAAGTAAAATTGTTCACAAGCGCTGTGAAAGCCTTTCAGTGCAAAAACCGCATAGTTATGGCACAAAGGAGGCATTTGGATGATGTTTTACGTGGCAGAATTATCGGACGACTGGAATGTGGACGTACCCAGCTGGAAGTATCCGAGGAACTTGGAATCGCCCAGAGTGTCATCTCCAGGCTTTGGCAACGAATCCAAGATGATGGTAATGTGAGTAGACGTTACAGCACAGGTCGCCCCGAGTTACAACGCCGAATGAGGACCGCTATTTGGCAGTTACTGCCAAAAGAAACAGACGGAGTACAGCATCAGACCTGTCTCGTCAGCTCTCTTCAGCTACCGGTACGACAGTTTCAAGGCAGACCGTGTACAGACGCTTAGGGCACATTGGTCTATATGCTCGTAGGCCTGTCAGATGTGTTCCACTTACCGCAACTCACTGTCGCCTGCGATTAACCTGGAGTAGAGAGCATGCATTGTGGACACCGCAACAGTGGTCTTGTGTGATGTTTTCCGACGAGTCCAGGTTTAGTTTGGAGTCTGATTCTCGCCGGACATTCATCTGGAGAGCGCCAGGTACCCGTTACCACCAAGAGAACACCATTGAAAGACACCGTTACGGTGGTGCAGGATGGCTCGTTTGGGGAGGAATTATTCTTGGTTCCAGAACTGACCTGCATGTTCAGAGTGTAACGATGACAGGGCACATCTGTCGGGATGTCATTCTGGAACAACATGTACGTTTGTTTCGGGGCGCCATGGGTGCTGAATTTGTGTTTATGGATGACAACGCCCGTCCTCACCGTGCAAACATTGTAGACGAATGCCTTCAATCGGAGGATATCACCCGTATGCATTGGCCAGCATACTCACCGGACTTGAATCCAATAGAGCATGTGTGGGATATGCTTGGCCGACGAATTGCAGCCCGTCAACCCCCTCCCACCTGTCTACCGGAACTTCGGAGTGCATTGCTTGATGAGTGGTGTAATATTCCCCAAGATCAGATTGATCATTTGATACTCAGCATGCCTAGGCGTTGTCAGGCCTGTATTGCATCGTCCGGGAGACATACTCCGTATTAACCATCCTACTAACCATGTTATACTGTTTTTTGTAAATAGGTTCTTTTTTTAAATTTGGTCAAGGGAGTAAAACTTGCAATTTTTATTAATTATGTCAAACATATAGCATCTTTTTTGCTCTTTACTTTTTGTTTAATAAATAGACTTTACAAATAAGTCAAATTTGTTTTGCTTCTTTGCCTGAACTTCATTATCCTTAATTTATGGATATGAGTGTATTTCTTATACCGGATCTCGCACTATATTCCCTTTAAGAGCCATTGCAAGAGCAAATCGGCCTCACCATGGCGCAGTGGTTATTTTACTGGAAATGGTAGTTGGGCGAAGTGTGAAGGTCCCGAGTTCGGGTCCCATCGCGCGTCCGTCGACCTGACCTTTCGGAATTTTCCGTGGTTTTCTCCGAAACTTAGCTTAAATACGGGTTAGGACCCCTTAGAAAGACCCCTATGAGGGTACCCCATGCATCGGCCTAGAGCCCTTGAGTAGCTAATCGACCGTAATCCCACAAACAAGAGCAAATCGGGCAATAGAAAAAAGTTTCCATCAACATCTTAGAATTTCATGAATTTTCTTTTCTTGTGTTGCCTTACCCAAGGAAAGAACAAATCTGAAATATTTTTGATTTACCTCTTATAGTTTTGGAGTTATGGGGGGTCAAAGTACCCCAGACAGGGGCGGATCCAGAGAAACCATCTGGGGGGGGGCTCCGTTTTTCATTAGGATGATACATTGATTTCCCAATACTTTTTCTCCCAATGTATAATTAGACATGGTATATCACAACTAAATAAGTATGTTGTCTGCTGCAAGAACCGTCGAAAGAAAACTCGGAAGGGGGGGGGGGCAGAGCTATCGTGCGCCCTATACCGATCAAGTTAAGGCCGATGCTCATAAGCCACGTGTTTTATGCGTTTCAATGGACGACGGGACTGATACAGGGAAAAAAATGTTCCGTTGCTCTCTCCATTGTGTGGGGGGACAGGGTTTTCAGTTTAACACATTAATCTTTTGTTGGTAGATCCCGACTGGTCATTAAAAGTCGTAAATTTCCCAGAAAAATGTCGCCTTAACCCCTGTAGTGACGACAAGACGTGGCTAATCAGCAACGACCTTTATTCATGTTGTTGTTCGCGGGCCCTACCCATTAACATTTTAGTGTGTACAGAGTATAATTGCTGAATGCATTATTGAACCCATTTCACAGCCACCGTGCAATATACAGTGTTCACAGCATACATTTTCGCATTTTAGGATGGCATTAAGTTTTCCAGATTAAGTAATTCCCATCCTTTTCTGTGAGGACTGTAGTAAACCAACCTCAATTGCTATTTACAACTATTATCACTATTACCTGCTATTTACAATTTGAGCTTTCTTTTTAAAACCAGACCAGCTATACATTGCCAGGTACTCGCTTTGTCTGATATCTTAGAATATGTTTTACTTTTATAATGAGGATTTGTACCCATACGTCTGGGTGGTGTGGACAACTTATGAGAGCAGTTGAAAGAATGAAAGCTGTACAAATTGCGGAGGGTTGGATTGTTCGTCTATGCTTCAGCATCACTTAAGGCCGATGCTGATTGCCGCTGCGTCTAACGTGACTGCAGTGGGTAAGAGGGCATTCTCGTCGCGAATTTTACGACTTTTTAATGGCAATTCGGGGTTTACCGATAAAAGATTTCTGCACTAAACCGCAAACTCCGTCCCCTATAAAATGGAGAGAGCAACGGAAGATTTTTTCCCCGTATCAGTGTGCCGTCGTCCATTCAAATACGGTGGAACCTGCTAAAGTGACCACCTTGGTAAAGAGATCGTCTGTCTATAGTGACAACTTTAATGCAATTTCGCTTTACAACCATCACACTTTACCACCATTGTAAGGTGACCGTCTTTATAAGGTGACCAGTTTTGTTCTTCCCAAGGGTAGTCCCATTAGACAGGTTCCACTGTACAAATAAAACTGGGAACTGTGCTCCAGCCACTGTGGCGATAGCGAGTCAATAAAATTTGCCCCTCCTTCTGTTTAAAAATAAAAGCTCTATCATTTTTGTAAATAGAGAAATTATGTTTAGTCCACAAGGATTCAATAAGTATTGGTGTAAATATTCTTGGTATATGTATATATATATATAGTTGGCTCTCTGTTTAACGACTTTCAAGGAACCGTGAAAATGTGAAAAATCGTCCTTAAATAGAGATCTTCCATAAACAGAATTTGTAAAAGAATAACATTTCCCTTTACACTTTGGAAGGTGCCTGGTTCAAAACCAGTTCGCGTCCGCCGACCTAACTGTTCGGAGTTTTCCGTGCTTTCCTCCGAAACTTAGAGTAAATAAGGGTTAGGACCCCTTAGAAAGACCCCCACGGAGTGCACCCCACCCATCGGCTTAGATTCCATGTGCAGATATTGGCCGTAATCCTACAGCACCAACACCAACCCTTTACACTTTACATTCTTAGGACTGTGAATATTTTTCTTGATATATTGGCGTGTTTAAAGATGTTACTTTTATTATCATTATATTATTTTATTATCCACAAAAAATTATTTTAAGTTACCTTAAAAAAAGGTAGTAAAAACAAGCAATACAATAAAATTAGGTTTCAAGAAAATCAAAATGAGTCAGTTGTTTCATTTTTCGCCTTCCCGTTATTCTTTCTTCCAGATTTTCTCAAATGTGAAATGCGTCAGCTTCCATTTTATGAATTTTTCTAGCTAACCAGCCGAAGCCTGAAAATTTTGCATTCCAAATTTTTCTGCCAGAATAACAGCACTGCAGTAATTGCTTGATTTTATTTTATTTTGGTAATACGAACAATTATCTACATGAGGGATCTAGGCCGAGTACGGGGTGCCCTACGTGGGGGGTTTTCTAAGGGGTCTTAATCCGTATTTATGAGAAGTTTCGGAGAAAACTGCATAAGACTCCGAACGGCTAGATTGACGAACGCCACCTGAGTTTGAACCAGGCACTTTTCTTCTCCCAGTTGCGAGCGCTATGCGCTCAGCCACTCGCGGGCCTCCAGAAATTGGAGTATGTGTTATGTGATGTTATGTGGCAAGCCTATACTAGAGGCATCTGCATTCTGGGGCGGTTGCCTTGGTCGGAGGATTTTTTCAGAGGTTCTAACGCGTATTCACGTTAAATCTGGAGAAAACCATCTGGAAAAACTCCAGATAGTTAGATCGACAGCCGCGCGGTAGGCCCAAACGCGGGACCTTCACACTTCAGCCGTCTATCATGTCGAGTGTCTTATCCACTCGGCCATGGTGGGGCCCAGAAATTAGAATGTTGGATGCTCTTGCTTCATGCAACCATTTGCATGCAGAAGTGCCTTGGCAAACTCTTCCAATCGGCCACATTGACTTTTCGGCCGTTTGGATTTGGATCCCGAACTAAATTTTTGTGCTGCTTCAAGAATTTTCTCTTTGCTTCTAAAATACCTTTGAGAATACACTCAGGTAGTTGAGATTGTCTTGCGAATTGCACTTTTGACATTCCCCGACACTTTTTCCCCACTCTTAAAAATTTTTTCCCCTGTTCCTGTAGCGTAAGATAAAAAAAAAAATCATTGTTAAAGAGAAACGGCGTCGTCTTTGAATAGAAATTTTTTACGTTGGAGTTGCTGGGACTTTGAAATATCGTCTTTGGAAAGAGATCGTTATAGTAGGGGAGCCCATGATGTTAATTGGGGATTTACTCGAGCGTCGTGAGGACCTATTAGATTTTGTAGTTTAGATAATAAGAAGAATAAAAAGTTATATAATGTTTCCTTTCAGTGGTGGGGGAAGCGTATACAGACCTTCAAAGATGTAAAAAAAAACAGTTACATGGAGATACTCGAGCGCGTCAGATATTGATAGTTTAGATGCTCCAGCGTGTCTTTGATACCAAAGGTATGTTCATCTGCCGACTTGCGTGGTGGGGGTGGCCATCCGGAAGGGTAGAAAATAGAAAAAAAATGTATTTTTTCGAGCGCGTCAGATATTCAGAGGGGATGTTAAGTGAACCCTAAAAATGCTCCCATTCAAAAGACTGACGTTTCGGAAGTGACGCAAGCTCGTAGCGAATTTTTGAAAATGCAAAAAAAAAAAATCGCCATATTGAAATACTCGAGCGTGTCAGATTTTGATACAGAAGGTTTAGCTTGATGTTCCAGTCATGGTAGCCTAAAATCTGACGATTATTTTGAGGGGTATCATTAATCTGACGGCTAGAAAAAAATTATGATTTTTTTTTCAATGTCCATAAAATGTGACGAATAAAAGCACGTAAAATTATTTAAATATTTACACTTTAATTTATTTAGAAAATAATATAAAAATAAAATACATCTGTTGAAAAAATTATTTTCAATCTTCGTCGTCATCCGAAGAATTATCATACTCCAAATCTAATAATTCAATTGGACCTCCAATATTGTCTGCAGTTTTCGTATCTGTAACAGGAAATCGTTATAACCGTTAACACAATTTTATTGATTTCATGAATAACATGTTATCAAAGTATTAAAAAGAAATATACCTAAATCTGAAGTTTCGTCAATAACTGGTGTTATGACAACATCTTCGTATGCATCAGGTAACTGATTGCCAACAAACCAAGTCATTTGAAATTTTCCATCGACATTTGTCCACCCGTAATCTGTTGGTGACATGTCAATCATAGTTTTATTGTGTGCATTTCTCCACAAGCACGCAATATACTTCGTTCGCAATAAGTGCTGCTGTAGCTCAGATTGGCAAGGAGGCAAGCAACAAGCATCGTATTTACGGACGTTCAGTGAGAAAGGCTGCGACGTATCTGACACTTTGTAGGTCTTATTAAAGATTTCTATTCTTGCAAGGTTGACATCAGCTAATTTTTTCAAACCATACAAGTGGCAGATAAAAGATTGTAAAATGTCAAAAGAATCTTCTATATTATGATCCTCTGACCCTACATCTGCAAATGTCTTCTGAAAAACATTTGAACCCATAAAAATTTGCAGAGGTTTTTTTTTTTTTTTTTGCCTCGTCTGTAAAGTGCCGGATTGTAATCGCATCCTGTTAGCGCGTGAAGAGCTGGTAGCGCTAGCGAAATTATTGGGCCGAGCTTAGCATAAAGAGCAGATACGTCAATATAACGGCGTGCATTGTGAACTCCAAGATCCATCCATATTTTAACCGATGCTTGGAGATGTCCCATATTGACCAACATGATGACAACAATATCTGTGTCTGAAGTTCTGATTGTAACTGTGGAATCTTCTTTTATTTGACTTGCCAAAAATACAATTTTTGTATCTGCTTCTTCATGATCAGGACATGAGAGTTCATGGTCGATTGTTCAGGTAACTTTATTATCGGTAACTGAATATACATAACACATATCATGATTAAGATGAATTGTTTCGTTACTAATAATAGTAGCCATCTCCTGATCAGCTCAATGATGAATTAAAAACTTGACAAAAGCTTCTTTGAATTTGATATTTCTTAATTCTTTCTGAAAATTTGCTGTTCTTGTTTATTGAGGACCAGAGATGTAGAACTCCTTGTCATCTACACTAACTCGAAGAGCGTGCTCGTTATCTTTGATCGAGCTATCTTTGCACACTCTAATCTTCATTGATGATCTTTATTGCTTTGGTTCGTATTTTTATTGCTTTGACTTGTATTTTTATTACTTCGGCTCGTGAAAATCGGCAGATTATATTTTTTTCGTGATTCTTGCATCATTTCCTTCAGAGTAACAAAAATTCAACCGCGCTCGAGAATGTCACGACAACGTTTTTTTTCTTTTTTTGCAACTTTGTAACCCTCCCACTCCCTTACGTTACATTCAAATCGTCAGATTTTCTGAATGTACACTTTTTAGCTAGTAATTAACCCACCTTTATCTTAATCTGACGCGCTTCAGTATTTCTGACGATCAATTTTTTTTTACTAATCTGATGAGCTGCCCTAGACGCACGTCCCTACATACAGGACTTATATGTGGTGGAGGTACTCAACATGATGCTAGGTACCCCCCCCCATTTTCATCTGCCGCGCTCGAGTAAATCCCCAAAAACACCATGGGGCCATAATTATTTTCTTAATAGACGCCGCTTAATGTGATCACAGTGGGTCGATCCGATTTCGATAACTATAAGCGATTGATTATATTATAATAAACGAAAAATGTAAACTTAAAAGGGTCAAGCAGTAATGGAGCGGAGAGACGATTTCAGCAGAAAACATTTACTTTAACATAATGAACATAGTTACTAAGGGCAAGGGGGTCAATAGATCCCCCCCCCCCCATAAACATCAAGAAAATTCAGTTCAAAGATACTTTCTGCAATAGGAAACATTTTTATTGAGCTAATTTACGCAAATGACAATGAAATTATAACATATTAGAATTATGTACATGTTACAGATTAGAATTTTAAATCATTATTTTATCTGATTTTGTATGACTTCACTGAAACATTTTAAAATTGCTGACGTTTAGTGTATTATATTATCTTTCATAAGCAAAAATTAATTACACATTTTTCATTTATCTATAAAAAGATTTTATGACTAAGAAGTTTTTCTCTTAAGAAATATGACTAGATATTAAGAAACTTATTCAACGAGTTCGATTGTATGCCTAATAAGTGTATATTTTATGTACATTAATAATAGTCTAAGATCCGATATAAGAAATATATACCCTCATCTATTATTTAATGATGATAAAGAGCATATGCTAGATAATATATACATTGATACATCGCAAATAGGTTGCCTAGCTAAATCGCGTTACCGATGATGTTAAATAATTAAATTTTTAATTATTTTTTCTCGATCAACTTCCCCCATCTGTTATTTATGAAAATCGAGCATTAGTTGAGAGAATATGCCCCAACGAAATGAAAAAGTATGGATTGCCTACTTTCCCCTCTGTCCGACTATGGAGTTGCCAGGTCTAAACAGGTGAGTAAACGTTGTTAATATACCCTCATCTGTTATTTAATCGAATTATACATCAAATGAAAGGTTATTTTATTCCCAATCCAACCGTATTAGGTTGCCTTATCAAAAAGGTGGCTGAATCCATGGTTGCCTAGATTTTAGATGCAAAATTTGTCAGGTTTTGCGACTTATTACAATATTTGCTTCTTTTAAAAGCATAATGCTATTAAATTTGAGGATTCGCGATTTTTTTAGACGACATTATTATGAAAAACAAAGTGCAAATATGGAATTACTTACCGTTGATTCCATTGTAGAGGGAATTGTGTCATGCCAACGTGCTACAGATATTGCCGTTGAAATGCGTTTACTGTGGATGATGACTTTAGCACGGCTTGATTCAGTACCCATGTGGTTAGGCTACAATTACATGGTTACGACCAATAGTAGCCAAATTCAAATCGTACATTATTTACCTCCGATTAATTCTTCGCCAACGTCATATGCTATAGTAAATGAAACTCTCATCATGACAAATGAAATTGCTGAAAAGTGTAATGAAGAATTAATAATTGTCGCGTACGATTTAGCGATAGCTAAAATATCAATGAAAATACAGCAAAATGAAAAGCCGAAATATGACAATATATGCGTTAATTTTGGGGCCATTTCACACTCAGATGGCATTCTTTAAATGCCATCTTGTATAGACTGCAGTGGATTAGTGGACGTTTTGGTTCAAGCAGAGGCCCTAGAAGGAGGCTCAGCCAATAGCTTGCTGGAAAACAAGCATTTTAATCGCTGCAAGCGTTTCCATCTATTGACTTCCGATGCACTACAGAACTTTCACTTCGAGCAGTATTCGTCACAGCATGAATCCCATCCTGAGATGCCGTATGAACTTTCGAAGGATCAAATTGTAAACTTTGTTGGTTACCAAATTGACTTACCTGAAATGCTGAGAAAAATTGTAGATGGGTACAAAGAATATCACAAAAAAACTTTGCTCGGTGAGCACGGAAATATGGCTCAAGAAGAATCCGGTGCAGTGATTTTGAGCTGATATAGACTCTATTTATAACATGTCCGATTTGTTCTTTTCATCGAACCAGCCAAATTATGCCAGGTGGTCCATTATGTATTTCAATAATCTTATGAAGGCGCAGAACAGCAATTCGCGGGTGGTATCTGAATTTAGACGGGGAGCATTTGGTATCCGACCTACCAAATTTGGTTTCCCTCTATCACCAATTGACTTAACGTTAGAACAGACCATTAATGCTGATGCTTTAAATTAGTTAACACATAATTTTGCCGCCGAGTCGATATCAGCCCGAAAAAGATGGGCACTTAGTTACAGCATAAGGACCAAAATTGTATCCAGCGTTAAAGAACAAGTCGGTCTATCGCAAAAAGATGATACCAGCCATGCTTTGCAGAGAAGTCGAAGGAACAAAAAGGATAACGAAAATCTTCAGAGTATCACTGAGACTATAAGAAATACACTGAATCCCTTCGTTGAGAGTATCGATAAAAATGTTCTGTTTAATATTTCAACTGGTAAGGCAGCATCTTCTGAAGTTAATGATTTTCTAATCAACGTTAAGTCGGTTGAAAATCAACAAAAATTAACATTTATTTCAGAATGCAATTCCTATCCCGGGAGGTTCGAAAAACCGATAAAGCGTAACAAAATCCTAAATTTCGCTTCACAGTCCGCTGTCAAAGATAAAACCAACAAAGATAAAAGTATTAAGGCCGTTCTTAAAATGGAAAGAGACATCTTTGGCAGATTACTGGCGATTAGTATTGAGAAAGACAAACATCTCGTGTACTGCTCAATGTTTCCGTCAGCGTCTGTGTCGCCTGCTCTTTTCTCGTGTACTGGTGAGTTTCTAATAACTGACAAATCCAAACTAGCCCAAGTATTGAAGTCTACTATCGAAACTGTTAAACCTACCGGTATCGATATCGAAGTAATAGACGGTTTTTATTACTTGTATGTTATCGGATAATCTATGTCGCAGATATTTGACAAGGTTGCTGAATCGATCTTAATAAATTATGCTCAACTAATGCCTCTGAAATACACATAATTTTTGATAGGCACGTAACACCCTCCATCAAAGACTGTGAACGTCAAAATCAGCTGGAGTTCAATAGACCGTGTCCAAAGGAGATGTACGGTGGAAGGCGGTGATCGTAAAAAGACGATGAATTATTTTGTAAAGATTATAACTGGTACGACTTTGTAGTGAGAGCGACATAGTTTTAAGAAGACGATCGTATAGTGGGTCACATTTTAAATTCACCCTCGCAACGATGTTGAAAGGAGAACTTAGATAGGACGTGCTTTCTTTAACACGGAACACGATGGTATACACAATGTCGTAGGGGTGAACATGCTTTTCTTCCCCACTCAACGAAATCACGCATGCACCAGAAATCCCACATCAGAGCGACGAGGAAGGACAGACTCCAAGACCAAGAATGAAATTCGCTTTTGATGGCGCATGTCGTTTTACTTCTTCTGAAACATGATCACACAAACACTTTGAACACTGGGCTAACACGTTTTACTTCAGGAGAAAAACACATTTTGAAGACCACATTCCCTTTAAATAAGGAGTCTCACTCAACACCTTTAAACTTGAAACATATTGCTTTATTTTCACACTGGAACAGTCACTAATTTCCAAAACGCAGGATTATACATTTAAAACTCTACAATACATTGCATTCAAAAGTAAACTTGGGGAAGCGTGTTGACAAAAACATCACGGCGATCATATTAAAGCGGCCTGGTACCTCGGTGGGTGAACGCCTCCGTCACCATAAAGTGATCGGCATAGATGCTAATCCGTGCAACGCGTCATGGTGGGCAAAGCCTCCTCACATGAAGTGAGTGGCCTGCCCCTCCAAAAATTACTCTCCAACTGCTAAAGAAAAAACCGTTAAAACATGTGTCTATAGAAAGAGCCCGAACTTTCTGGAACAATTTTAGCAGGTGTTTTGCGAGCAATATGCTTCTTGCGCAGCAGGGCAAAACCGCAAAACACATCTGTTTCAGCGGAGCAGAGAAAACATATGCGAGCGAAGAGGTGTTATGATTATTCTTTTAGCCGGCGTCAACTGTTATTTTATTTCAAAGCAGCTGATAAGAGGGAAATGATTTAGAAGTACGTTAATGCGCTGTAATTGAGAAGGCCAAGAGGAAAAATGAAAGCTTTAAAAGATAGTTATTATTAAAAACTTTTAAATTAGATTTAGAATAGATTATTAGTTTAAATTTAGACAATATTTATTAGGATTTGTATTAATAATTTTTCATTAAAAAAAATATGCACGTTGTGTCAACGTGACAGACCGTATGTCATCCAAGGACCTCTCCAATCAAGACCTAGCGATTTTTATGGAAATCTCAAAAATCACCGTTTCAAAGAAGCCCTGGTACAATTCTTGGCTGACTACTGTCAATAATTCAATATATTTTTTATGTGAGGTATGTCTTATTTGTAGATTGTTTTGTGTTTTACTTATTAGTTATATCTTATATAATAAAATCCGAGAGTAAACATTGTATGTAGCTATGTAGGTTTGTAGGCAAGTTTGTGACCACCGATCTTTTTGCGCGCGTCTCTGGATCGCATTGCGCCGAGACGGTTGGTCGCAGACCTACCGAATTTTGCATACGGCTTCACTAGGACAGATCCTAACACGCCTCGGAGCGATTTTTTCGAAATTCGAATTAGAAAATGTTTTATTTTATGTTTTGTCCGATTTTTAGCGATTTTTCTCGCTTAATACGTAATAACGCCGGTAATTACACTCGCAAGAAAACGAAATTTACATCATCGGATAGAGGAGAAAATTTTCTTTTAAAAATTGTTTGTTCGGACTGTGTAACATAATTTTCAGATTTTTGGTAATTTTTCAAATAAAATTAAATTTGACGCTGACTTTCGTAAAATACTTTTAAAACTGCTGCATCTTGAATTCTATCCGTCATAACTTCTTTATGTTTTGTCAAATGACGGAGCATACATTTCGCCCTCTTTTAAAAGAAAAACCAGAGGAAAATATAAATTAGGAGATTTTTTACGAATTTTTATGTAAAGAAGGATTTTGAATTCAAAAGTAGCTGCTTATAAAAATTTCGGTATGATATCTTGCGGTTTGGTTGTCTTGGTGACAGCAACAATGATTAAAATTGCCAGTTGAAAAAAAAAATTACTTTAAAATAACTGGGTTTTCGCATGCGTCATTTTGATGTCACGAGTTTAAAACCCCTTTCGAAACTCAATCATAGTAACGGAGTCACAAGCAAAACATACAACACGTGCGAAATAATTCCACATTT
Organism: Cheiracanthium punctorium; assembly: GCA_038373885.1. Lineage (NCBI taxonomy): Eukaryota > Metazoa > Arthropoda > Arachnida > Araneae > Cheiracanthiidae > Cheiracanthium > Cheiracanthium punctorium. The sequence goes on along the minus strand of JAWZYV010001300.1, from coordinate 331,708 downwards.
TATTTTACGTTGCCAGAAAAAGAATTGAATGCTGTTTTTTCACGAGTGAATTATCCAGCATTATTTTCAATTGAGATTTTAAACGGGACACGTTTTCGAATCGCAAGAAATATTTTGCGGTGCTAAACAGTGCCTGATTATGGCAAAAAGGGACCCCGGGCATTAATGAATTTGGCCTCCATCTATGAAATTTGTTTTATTTTTCATAAAATACACTGCTGGCCATCGTAAATGCAACACCCTGAAGGAAGCATGCAAATAATATGAAATTTACAACATGCATTAGCTGAGGTGAGATATGCAAATGATTAGAATTTCAGCGCAGACGCACATCAAGCGCGCCTGTGGCGCCACCTCAAAGCGCTATTTAAGGCTTGGAGATTTCGACGGTTTCAAGTACAGCAATTGTGTTTTTCTTGCTTTTTTTTCAAAAAAACGATAAATTATGCCTCGTAGGAAACAACGATCATCTTTTGATCAAGTATCCGAGTTTGACAGAGGAAGGATAGTGGCATACCGAGATTGTGGGTTATCTTTCAGGGAAATCGGTCGTCGTATTGGACGAAACCAAACAACTGTGATGCGGATATGTGATCGTTGGGTGCAGGAGGGTACGACGGACAGACGTGATCGACCGCATCGACCTCAGTGCACCACGTCACGTGATGACAGGCAGATTGTACGCATGGCAGTGACGGACCGCTCAGTCACATCACGAACCATATCACAGCAGATTCAGTCTGTAACGCATCATCCAGTGTCTGCGCGTACCATTCGACGTCGTTTACAGCAGAATGGTCTGTCCGCAAGACGTCCGTTGCTTTGTCTACCTCTGACGCGGAACCACAGACGTCTCCGCCGCCAATGGTGCGATGAAAGAAGGATGTGGACGACAGAATGGAATGAAATTCTCTTTATGACGAGTCACGCTTCTGTATGCAACACCACGACGGTCGGATTCGAGTCTGGAGACACCGTGGAGAGAGGATGCTGAACAGCTGCATTATGCACCGTCACACTGGTCCTGCACCGGGTATTATGGTATGGGGCGGTATCGGATATCTCTCTCGCACTCCTCTAGTACGCATTGCCGGTACTTTAACCAGCCAGCGCTACATCTCCGAGGTGTTGGAGCCAGTTGTCCTTTCTTACCTTCAGGGCTTGCCAACAGCCATATTTCAGCAGGATAATGCACGGCCACACGTGGCACGCATTGTCCAAGGGTTCTTCGTCAATCACCAGATTGAATTGCTTCCCTGGCCGGCGCGCTCTCCGGATCTTTCGCCGATAGAAAACATGTGGTCCATGGTTGCTCAACGACTGACCCAGAGTTCATCCCCAGCTGTCACACCAGATCAACTTTGGCAACGTGTGGAAGCTGCTTGGTCTGCTGTACCCCAAGAACACATTCAAAGTCTCTTTGAATCAATGCCGAGGCGTGTGGCAGCTGTGATCTCCAACAACGGCGGCTACTCTGGGTACTGATTTTGGCAGGAACCACGCTTCATAGAATGCTGTAAATTTAATCATTTGTTACTTGGTCAACATGTTATCTACACAATAAATTTTGTTGTGATATCTCTTGTTTTTCTTGGTGTTGCAATTTGGGTGGCCAGCAGTGTATGTTTATGAAAAAGAATATTTCAGAACAACATTTGAAATTGGGGGCCATTTCGAGCCGGAGGCACTGGGCAGAGTCCTGATTTGCCCGTGAGATACTAGGGCCTTGGTGCTAAATACGCCAATCTGACAATAATTAAGCATGCAAATGCATGGAGAGCTGTTTTAGTGGCAACCATAAAGTGAAATGATTATCGTTTATGCTAATGCGTAAATTGCGATGAATCACCAAAGAGTAAAAGACTACATTCGTGGCAAATATCTAAACCGTTTCCTTAAATTAAGTATTAACGGTTGCAAAACGAAAATATATTATATTGGTATCAGTAAAAGATAGTATTAGTAAGTAGATATGCTAAGGCAATATTGATCAAAGCACAATATACCGCATTAATAAATATTTCGTGAAACTAAGCCTTCTATTCATTCTTCAACAACCGTCTTACATCACAGCTAACAAAATAGTAAGTAAGTCTACGTCGCGTTAATATATCCCGCGGTAGTTTCAACAAAAAAACTGTAACAGAACTTTCTTTTTTCTTGGAGATTCTGTTTTCTCACAAGAGTTATGATCACATTTTTTAGGAAAATGTTCTCTTCTTGCCTTGCGAAGAGCGGGTACACAACTATTTAATTATAAAATAAAACGATTCTCCACATCATGTAGTATCTAAGGTATTAATGGCATAACTTAAATCTAAAAAAGAGTATGATGCAGAAATGAGACATTTTGAATATTAGGAATTTTCACTGCGAACCGTCAAGCTTTTCTTTTCTAATTGCGAATGACACCGACATAGTTTTTTGCGTCATAATATTAACAATGGTCTCAGGTCAGTACTTATACTAACTTTACAAATAACTAATGAGTAACTTTACGCCAAGAGTCAAATCATTTTGCTTATTTTTAGATCCCAAATCACTGGAATCAATTCGAACTATACATCTAAGAAAAAGTTTCGTTCCCTACCGTGCGGAGAACGGGTACGCAGCTAGAATATATATAACGTTTGGAGAACACTATTTTTCTTATCATACAATCGGAAATCACCTCGTGAAAGTGAAGAAGAAGATTATATATATGTCAATATGAATAGGCAGATACGCGGATAATGTTTCATATATCAAAAGCGCCACCCAATTCAAAAATATTGGTCAAAGCGAATGATACCGATGTCTTTAATTTTACTGGTCGCTATCCAGGAAGTTCCAGGAAGACTCAAATTTGGTTGGCTAGTTCATCACCAAAGAAAATCAATAAGAAAGATCTTGATTGTATTAACTGTACTGAGCTTGCGATGAAATTGGATCCTACTTTATGCTTGGGTCTGCCAGCTTTCCACGCATTTGCGGGCTGCGATTATACAGCTGCATTTTATAACAAAAGGAAACTCGAGACTTTTAAAATATTTTCAAGACGAACGAATTTTCAGGAAATATTCGCATCATTGACGGAACCAGCAGATGTGCTCGTCAAAGAAAAAAATTCAACGCGTTCAGGAGTTTACTGCCCTTCTTTATGGGATCAAGCAATGTTATAACATCGATGATGCTAGATATCAGCTGTTCCAAAAAACATAGGCAATAACCAAAGACAAAGAGTATTTAGATTGCGGAAGATTAAAGGTATCGACTGCAACCAGATTCCACCATGCTGGATCTCACTCAAACAGAAAATTTTGCTCACAATCTATGTAAATTCAATGTGGCTGCGCGCAATGGATGCATGCTGAGTCAAAGTAAATCCTGGTTGGTTTCTGGATGGCTGTTTGAAGCCTAGATGATTCGTAGGGGACCCAATACCCTTACAAGTTGAGGATATACTAAGAGAATCAAAACAAAAAGAAAATGATGAAGAATTAGAATTCGATTTTGACATAGGCACTTCTGACGAGTCAGAATCAGAATAAGTTTTTTACATAAAACATTTTTACTGAGATATTTTGCTATTGTTAATTTTATTTATGAATTTAAAAAAAAAAATTGGTGTCATTTTGTGATATTTTATTTTATCTCACTGTCATCAGTATTTAATCCACGCTTACACGATCGAAAAATATTCTTTTGAAAGATGTACATTTTGTTCTTTTCCAAAAAAAACCATCCAAAATTTTTATGTTGTGATTCTTTGTTGTAATTGAAGCAAAGTGCTTAACGAACCTTTTGACGCAAGTAGACTTTCGTAAGCTAAAATAACAAATATACATAAAGCTCTATTAATAGAAAACATGAATAATTTTAACAAATTTGTTTTTAATCAAAATCATAAGGTGTCTTTTTGAGTGGTAAATAAAATAAAAAAAAACCCACAGAAAAATTGGACCCCGTTTAACCGAGAGGTTAAACAGAAATTCAAAAGAAAATTCCAGTCGTTTAGACCTAAATGATTGAAGATGGTAAATCGAAAATCCAAGATTTTTGCTTAAGCCATGTTGATAAAAATTACTTTGTTTTTACAATCAACAATTAAATCATAAAATTTTTAAGAAATACAAATTGAATGAATGAATGGAAGGATTTTTTAAAAATGAGCCTCCTCGCATTTTTTTTTATTTTAAAATTAAAATTTATATCTATAATAATTCTTATACTGAATGATTTGTCATTTTTATCAGTGACCAAGAATTTTTTAAGGGATAGGCCAAGCTAGGCCCGGATCCAGGCGCTTGCTCTTAAGGGAAGCCTAGTCTCATTCTCCACTCAGCCTGAATAAGTGATGATCCGTATAATTTTAATCGTCAAATGTTACTTCCAGACACATTCTCAGAAAATTATCTGAAATAGAAAGACGAAATTTCTATTAAAAATTAATTTTATTGTGGATTGTGCTTTTGTTGAATACATGTATCTACAATGAATTCAATGAAAAGCTCGCAGTTGGGGCCAGAACAGGGTGAGAAATTGTGAGCAAAAATCTAGGCGTCAATGGCACCTAACTTTTTTTTCCCGGTTGCCAAACTATCTCGTTCAGGTGCAATTTCGAAAACCTTTGTTTTCTTTATATGCATAAACTATAAACAGGTAGGCTAGATAATTATGTACAGTAATAATAAAGAATATCAGGACTATTAAAATTAAGATAATAATAAATAGTAAGTAAATATATAATCAATTTTTATGGCTTTCCACGTATGCATCCAGAATAAAATATTATGATACATTTTACAAGAGCATGGTCTTTAGATTTAGTTTAGAAGTATTTTATAAATTGTTGCTATATAACTACAATGCCTATGGTACATAAACTTATGCAGTATACGTGTACTAGCTTCAAAATGTCACCTGATCAACCACCACTGTAAGCAAACAGGTAGTACATGTTAAAATTGTGGAAATATGTATTTGTATTCTCAGTGGGTTGAACTGAAGTTGGGAGAGGGTCTATGAAAGCTTTCAATGTCACCAAGAAGGATTTATTATTTTACATAGCTATTTTATCTTACTAAAAATTATTTTTAATTAAATTACTTAAAACATATTTTATTACAAAATGAACTTTATCTTAATTTTTAAATTTTTATATTTAAATAAAAAGCTTTTTTTTATATTTTCAAATAACTAATTCAATGCATGTTTTTTTTTTAAATTTACATTATCTCATAAAGGAGTTTTATTTAAAAAAGATAAATTTTATTAAGCCATCAAATAACATTTTTATTCAAATAATATTTTTATTTGAATTATCGTAATTTAGGCCGGAAGTCCAAAATTTAGATTTTCCCCAAATCCAGACGTTTTGCTAATGTCACCCCCCCCCCCACGCACACACACAAATAAATAAATCTTCTTTCGTTTTTTCACGAAATTGCATTAATTAATTGCAGTCAATCCATGTATTGTTTTCAGTCACGAACTGCTGCACTTAACCAGCCGTTATTGCGGCGCTGCAATGCGCCGCGGCAAATAAAATCCAAGATGGCGTCCGGACCGTAAACCTGTACACTCCCGCTGTAAATAATTATATTTAATTAATGAATATTAACTACTAATCCAATTAACTTTTACACTGCCTTATTTAAAAGGATCTCGTGCGTTCATCAATATTGATATCAAGTATTATCATCGCATCTTCCCACACCGCCGTGCCATACGAGCCGAACTACCGCTAAAACACTCATTTGCAGAAAGAATCCAATATGGCAGCGCGAACTCGTAGTTTCTTCCGATCAACTTCATTAATATACATGGAGTTAAAAAATTATGGCTAAATTTTTTTTAGTTCCTTTATTTGTTTACATTAAAAAAGGTGCGATTTAAATGATTGCACATTCGCGGAAGACAAGAAAGTGGTCTTCCGCGTTCCGCGTGTTTTTCAACCACAGAAGACTGTCTGCAGATTGTGATTGTGTGTGATTACGGCAACGCTACACTAGGGTGATCTGCCAAGGGGGGGGTGCCTTGGTAGGAGGACTTTCTAAGGGGTTCTAACGCGTATTCACGTTACATCCGGAGAAAACCTACCAAAACTCCAGACCGTTAGATCGACAGCCGCGCGATGGGACCCGAACCCGGGACCTTCACACTTCGGCCATCTACCATTTTCAGTGGCATAGCCACTGTGCCATGGTGAGGCTCTGTCTGCAGAGGATCGCTCTCTTTCTGCCACGGAGCGGTGCTTACGAAAGCAAAAGTTTTTTTCACGGAAATTTACATTTATATTTTTTCAGCACATTTTGAAAAAATAGTCGTCTAGACAATAAAAAAGACCCCAGAATTCGTAAAATATTCGTTTTTCGCGGTTTTTTTGTTTAAAAAATCGCCGGAGTCGGCCGATGCCAAAATAGTCGCTTTTTAGTCGCCTGTCTCGGGCAAAATGTTAGGCGTCAAAAATGGCGACTGATTCTTAAATCTCGGTCGTCAAAACAAAAATGACAGTTGCAAAATACGACTAACGACCGCTAATTTCGCGCCCTGGGCCAGAGCCGAAGCTAGGGGTTGGCGAGGTTTGCCCCTGCCAAGGACGCAAGCGGAAAAAGGGGCGGACACTAGAGATGAGTTCGGGCTCATTTATTGAAGCCCGAGCAATATTATTTAAGTCGGAGTCCGAGCCCGAAATTTCAGCTAAAGATAAATAAAATTCAGTTACTTCATTAATACAATCCGATAATTTTTGCCGTTTGCGCAAATTAAAGGCAAATATAGTTGCAAACTCTTAATGCACTTTCTAATTATTTATATCCATGTTTATCAAATAACAATAATGTTTGAATTTTTATTAAAAATTCCGTTGAGTAGTCACATCAGAGTTAAACATTCATATGTACTTACATATATTAGATACAGAAAAATACAAGTTATTAATCTCGTATAGTGACATTAAAAAATATTATATTTAAAACACGTCCAGAAAAGACATTTTGCATAATAAATTTAAGACATTAGCATATTTGCATAGAATTGCATAAGAATATATTATTGCATAAGAATTTAGTTGGTAGGAACAAATTACTTTTAAAAAATATTTTATGATACGATGTGACTATATACATTTAACTAAGATAGACCAGTAAATAATGAGGCCAAAATTTTGAATTAACAGTATTTTAACACACATACACAAATGAAATAGCACAACACACCATTTAGTAAATTATGTGAAAAAGCTAGCTTTTTACCCATCGATTATTTTTGCAAGTCCTAGCATCAAATCAGTACGTTTATTTTTCCGATGAATCGCTTTTTAAAATCCGCTTCGAGGAGTATGTTCAATAAAGGAGACATTTTTCACGAGCCCGAGCCCGAACGCAATCGTGAATTACAGGGCCCGGGCTCGGGTTCGGGCTTTCGGGCTCGGGCTGAGCCCGTCTCATCTCTAGCGCACACTCAGCTAGAACACAAGAAGTTTAAATATAATTTTACTGTTTTTGTTTTTCATTTTTTTAAGCACTTTTATAGGGGAGGATAAATAGAATCTTAGAAAAGTACAATGATTTGGGGTTGGGGGGGGAGGGGGTTGAATAGTTATTAAGTTATTCAAAGTGTACAGGGCCCAATTTTAACAAATTTCATAGATGGGCATAAGAGTCCAGGACCTCAAGAAGTCTTCAGACGTCCCTCGTCATTCGGGGTGACCCCTACACCCCCTAAACTGCCAGTCTGGAACCGCCCCTGACTGTACTATGAATTATGCGTTTGATGTATGCTTTTCAAGTATTTAGTGTTACTTCTGATCGTAATTTTTTTTCTCTCTCTTATAAAATTTATAATTCCGTTTTAAAGTTAACGGCAAAGTTCAAGTTTCATATATTTTATAGTTATTTTTTTATGTTACTAAATTTTGCGAAATATTTTACGAATGTTTTATCTAGAGACTCGAATAAAATTTCATTTCGACCAACCTGCTCAAATATACAAATGTTTGGAAGCTACAAACTGTACCGCGAGGCAGGACCAGCGAAAGTTACTGCCGAGGTAGCCCAGTTAGGAGAGGCGGTCGGTCCTCTCAGCCGGAAAGTTGCGAGTTCGATCTTGCGACCAAAAAATACTGCCTAACGATAGGTAGTGCTGCCATCTATCGGCCCATGAATGAAGTAGAACTGAACATGCATGGCAGGTACTGCCGCTATCGATCTAATCTGGATTTGGGGTTAGTGCAAAAAAGCTATAAAGAAGAGGTGCCGAAGAGCCCATAATCCATGAAAAGCAAGACAAGACAAAGCGAAAATTTGCAGCTTTCTGGTAGGTGTATCCCAGTGGCGGCCCGTGATCAAAACTGTTGATGCGGCCGGAAGCATATGAGCTCCCCCCTTCCTCCCCACAGGAATGGAAAATCTTTGTTACTGAATTCGAAAACTGGCGGATTAAGCCCTCACCGAGGAAAAAGAGATTACATAAAAAATGCAAGAGATCCTATTTTACTCCCATAAAATTTACATAAATTTCAACTAGCCGCTCTTATCCTCAAAATTGCATTAATCCGTGTCTGATTCGAAGTTTCCTTAGACTTTTCTTTTGTAACGATAACTTCAGAAGGAAAGAAAAAAAAAAAAGAAATCTTACTTATTTTTTATAAGTCAAATCAATCCTCCTTTCTTTTAAACTTGCGAATCGGTCAGTGATGTCCTCATAAAAAGGCGTTTTAATTCAGATATCAATAATTTTAAAAGCTCTTTAAAATTTCCCATGTTTAAAGAATTTTCTCGCTCGCCATGTCCTCTAAATGCCAGTTCTTGCTTACTTAAAAACAATACTGATTTGATGGGTAATTGTCCATTCATAAGCGTCTATCCAGGCTTACCTTCTTGATAAATTCAGCAATACAAAGTCGAGAGTTTTCCGAACATATATTCTCCGTACCCCTCCCTTACTTCTCGAGCCAATCAGTCAGTCGAATGCACTGCAGCCGTCGTTTGAAAATCTTTGATCAGCTGTACTTAGCTACTAACTCCATATGCCGGAAAGACTGCTTACAAACTCGTTGCCATGGCAACGGTGCTGCCAATTTCTTGATCGGCTATGAGGGCTGTACCGAGGCCTCCGAGAGAGGAGAAAGATTCTTTCTCCTCTCTCGAAGGCCTCGGCTGTACCAAGACTCACAGTTGAATTGCAGGAAGATTAAAGGGCTTTTTTCTGAATGAGCGATCCGGCAGTTACTACAACACGTTGTTTTTTGTTTTTTGTTATAGATTTTTTTGAAATATATCATAGAAATTCCATAATTCTAATCTGAATTTAAGAAAGTTAGTAGAATAAATTATTTTAAAGTATGTGTTGCTAATTTCAAGTGCAGCCCGGCTGTACTTGCTGTATCCCACGAGCCGCCACTGGTGTATCCAGGCTTGCATGCTATTATTCAAAAGGTCGAAAGTCCAAAAGATTTTTCTCTACCTCTTTGGAAGTAAAATGTTCTGGTACCCAACCTTGAAGAAATTATGAACTCAAGTTTAAGGTGTTCGCTCCTATCGTTACAGAGACGCAGCACTCAAGATTCCTTCATCCCCTGCACCCAGCATTGCATCCTCTCGCAAGTTTTTGAATGCCTGCAGGGCAAACCACAAAGCGCAGAAGCAACGCCGATAGTATAAAAAAACCTGCGTCTTACGTTTTTGAAACGATGAGAGCGATCAGCTTAAATATTGGTTTTAGAGCAAAGCATAATTATCATATAAAGTAGGTGGCACTAGTGCCACCCAGTGAAACGATAGTGCCGCCAAATGCCATCCAGCCCTAGTCATTGCTCCCACACAGAGGGATTCTTAAGCAAAACTCAGTTTTATTATAAGTGGTATTAATCATAAAAAATTTAATTTTCTTTTTATCTTCTCCATATCTGCGTCATTTCGTGTAAACCGATTTTTTATGTTAAACGAATTTAAAATATTAATAAACGTGTTTAAATATATTATTTAAGTTATATGTATAAAATAAAATTGAATAGTTATTTTTTTCTTTTTCAGATTGAAATTTGACATGTATGTATACGTATGTGTGTAAAAGTTTTAGCTCATAACCTTAAAGCCACCTAGTGAAAAATCTCTTAAAATATGCTGTTTAAGCGGAGTGTTAAAACCCCCTCAACTCATTCCCTTGCATACCCGAGGCTTCTCTCTCTCTCTCTAGCCCCTTTACGATATTTTCACGCACGCGTCGATTTTCACAATGTGATTTTCCTCGCTCTAAAACCCACTTACGCAAACTAAGTGATGGCCCTTGCAACTCGCTGCAGGATCTCCGTAACTGGAATTTTATTCTTATTTTATTTACTCATTTTTCATTTTTTTTCTTCTATCCCCCTCCTCTCTCTCTTCAACTTCATCCAGCGATAAACTTGGAGAAGCGGCGACACTCCCCGGCAACCCTGCGCCTTAGAGAAACCTGCAGACCAAAAGGCGCTATAATCAACTCGAGTAACAAACAGCAGGTTTTTACCACCTGAGTTGCATGACAAGGTTTTTTTTTTTTTTTTTTAGGCGTAGCGTCCGTCTAACACAGAGGGATTATAAGTTTTACTTTCCATCCCCCCCTCCTCCTTTTTTTGGTTTTGTTTTCGAAAAATCGCTCTGTGTTTATTGAGACATTCCGTGCTACCAAGCAAGGTCTGGTCCAAATGCTCCTGCAGTCCACAGGCAGTTATGTACTGATATTATCCGCTGTGTTTATGCCAGAAAACGGCTCAGAAATAATATAAGCCGATCCTCGTGCAGTTACGTAATAGCTCCTTTCGGGAGATATTACACATTCGCGGGTGTTTGGAGAAAGTTCATGTTTTCAACCTGTTGCATGAGTCACAGGTAGTACTGCTGCTGGACCTTCAATAATGTGACCTGAGCGGAGGTAAGCATATTTTGGTGTTATTTATTTATCTGTTCACAGTCCTTTTGATATCTGAATATGCCGGTTGGATTTGCGTTAAATGCTATCGTTTATCATGCATTTATTTATCATTTTGGTTGATTACCTTAATGTGCTAAAAACGGAGCATTTTTTCTGAAAAATCGACAGAGGAAAGCAACTGATAGAATTGGAAATTCTGTGAACCGATATCATTACCAAAGGACTGTGAACATTATTATTAATAATCCCTCAGTTGGTTTACAATATTTGACCGCCTGAGTGCAATTATTATTATTTTGCCGCCTTATCTTCTGCGTGAAAAAATTATTATAAATAGCACCCACAAAAATTTTATTGTGAACAATAAAAAGGAAAACAGAAAAATCACAGAAGCGTATCCAGGGGTTGGCTGATGGGACTGCAGCCACCGCCGAAATGTGTGAACGTAAGATATGGAAAAAATTACGTATTCGTGGATAAATTTGGAAGTTCCCTTTGATATCAAAAACTTTTGTAAATTTACTAATAAATAGGAAAGTTTAGAAACAATTACTTTTAACAATCGTTAAATTTTACATCATTAAAAATATCCCTCGTAAATTCCCTCGTAGATATGGAAAAAATTACGTATTCGTGGATAAATTTGGAAGTTCCCTTTGATATCCCCATAGTATATTTGAAAGTTCCCCCTCGAGAAATTTGAGGTTCAGCCCAGGGCCGTAACCAGAGGGGAGGGGGGGGGGCTATGGGGGCTGAGCCCTACCTAGCAGGCTTTCAGCGGGGCCACGCGAGAAAGCAATAGCGTGGCCCCGCTTTCAGCCCCTAAGATTTTCAAAAACTTTTGTAAATTTACTAATAAATAGGAAAGTTTAGAAACAATTACTTTTAACAATCGTTAAATTTTACATCATTAAAAATATCCCTCGTTTGGGGGGGGAGGGAATTTCTCATCACAATGGCTGGATTCCTATAAATACAGTTAATTATTTTGCTTCTCTTGGTTGCATGTAGCACCGGATTTTGGATTTTCCGAGAACACAAAAATTAACGTTCTTCCTTTAAGTCTGTTTCCGAGTTCAACGATTTTGAAGGGGAGTAAAAACTTTCAACGTGTTCATGTTTGCATTCAAACTAGCGGTGAATATTTTTAACTATTGCTGTAAGGAATGATAACGTAAAAATTTGAATTAAATTGTTTTCCAAAAATAAAATTATCACAGAATTAAGTAACATGGTATGTCTCCATTTTTGTTTTACCTGACACATAAATTTGTAACAGTCCAACAGTGATGGAAAGTGTCTCCCACACTTAAACAAGGTTGAAACAATTATACTTTCATGTTAGAATAGTTGGCACATCTTTCAGATTAAAGGGTAATAAGAAAAACCAATGGGTACTCTTTTAAAATAATCACCTTGTATAATATTTATATTTTGCTTTATTTAGATATTTAAATTGAAAAATAAATGCATTTTTCAGTAAATTTTCATTCCAAAGTTTGATAGTTAAATATATTTTACTCATATTTTTTAATTGGGTAGCATTTAATTGACTACAAAAGGTACAATTAATGAGTAACTATGTCTTATAAATTATTGTTGTTAATTACGAAAATTATTTTAACTGATATCCAGTATTGCATTCGCTCAAAATATCATTTGAATGTTTTTCATGGAATCTGAATAAAAAAGTTATTAATGTTAAAAACTTTAAAAATATGGCGTTTTGTGATGCAAATACTCTAGAAAAAATATACAAACTGAAAAACAGTTTCTTCCCTCCACCCCTTCGTTTACTAATATTTATATTTGGTTCGCCCCCGAACTAGATTCTAAGCTCTACCTAACATTTCATCCTGATTACGGGCCTGGTTCAGCCACGGATTAACGAAATTTAATTTTTTTTCTATTGTATTTTTTACAAATGCAAATATTTAAACTCGATTTATGATTAAAAAAAATTTCCTTTCTTTAATTCATTTTTACATGCGAACATTTTTAGGCAAAATAAAGGGGACAACCGCCCCCCCCCAAAAAAAAACATATATGGATATTTATAAGTTGTATTGCATTTCAGTTTTTTAATTCTCAGCCATCCCCGAAAAAAATTCCTGGCTACGCTACTGAAAAATCATGTCATTTTACAAGAAGTGAGTCTGATATTGCTTCATGTGATTGATTATTATAAAATCAAACTTAAATATGACCTTCGTGGAAAGAAATTTTAGGCTGCTCTTTGATTGTGGGATTACGGCCGATTAGCTCCTCGTGGGCTCTAGGCCGAAGTGCCCTCCGTGGGGGTCTTTCTAATGGGTTCTAACCCGTATTTACGCTAAGTTTCGGAGAAAACCACGGAAAACTCCGAACGGTTAGGTGGACGGACGCGCGATGGGATCCAAACCCGGGGCCTTCACACTTCGCCCGTCTACCATTTCCAGTGATATAACCACTGTGCTATGGTGAGGCAGGCTGCCATATAGAATATTACCAGATATAGAATTTTACCAGAATAAGAAACAAATTGCTTAAAACTTAACAAATTCAGTTTATTCCTCCAGAAGCTATCAAATACGTCTTTATAAATAAAAGCGTAATATGTGTAATTATTATTTTTACCCCTTTGTTAGAGAGGGATTTAAGGCATATTACATTTTCAAGAGTAATCGCAGCAGTTTCTTCATACGTTGTTTTTAAAAAAATGCTTTCAAAATAAAATTTAGGGGTCGTCCATCACTTCCCTTAGACCTTATGCCTATGCTTATAAACAATACTTGTTTTTACAAACTACCATGATTTAATCATTTGCAAATGTAGCTAGTGGAGAAACATTCATAAATTTTTAAAAGCACTGGCGGTTTTCTTTTTTTTTTTTTTTACATTTAATAAAAGCAATCTGTATTTAATTTTATGTAAATATTCTGTACATAAAATAAATTCTGTGGCGGTGAATTATACAGATTTTTTAAAGGAATAGTATTGCATCATGTCTTTAGAGAAATTTATATGGAATTTTTCTGGAATAACATTTTAGATTAATATTTGTGGGGCATAAACTTGCATTTTGAATAATGGGAAATATTGTTTAAACTACAATACTGAAATATAATTATACAATTACTCTCATTTTTTTAAGTATATATGTCTGAATATTTCTTGATGTCAGATATTTGAATGTGCCCACGTGCGGAACAATCAGACACTGTAATTTCGTTGAAATTTTAGTCCAATACATAAACTTTTGCACAGACTAAGTTATGCTATTTCTAAATGCTTTCTGTTTAAAATATTAATTAATTTGAATATGCCACATGCAGGAGACATAAATCAATCACTTGTACTTTACGAACCTGTTGTATTAATTACAGTGGCGTATTTAAAGAAGGTACCGAGGGTGCCCGGCCACCTCCCGAAAATGTACAACAATTATTAAAAAAAGAAACCTGCTATTTCAAAACATTTATATGAACTCCAGTAACAATTAGGTTTAAATAAACCGTAAGCTGTATTGTTATTAGAATGCTTTATCCGAATTTAAATGACTCCATTAAAAATGAGTTTTTAATTTCTCTGATGGCTTAAAAAATGTCGAAAATTTTACAGTTTTCATACCAGTTTCGTTTAAATTAAGAAAAAACCTCCAAATAGATTAAAAGTCAAATACTAGATCGGCCCCGCCAAAATGAAAACCTATATACGCCACTGATTAATTATGCCATTATAAAACAAAACAGAGGTTTTAAAAGCTTAGGTTCAGTGTAATGGAAACATGATTATCTTTTAAGAAATAATAATTTATACTGTTTAAAAAATTATGCTGTACGAGACACTGTCGGCACTTGTGGGACATTTACAAATGGTTTCTAAGAAAAACTTTTCTGGATGTTTGGGATGGGATAAATGCATTAAAGAAATATTGTCTACACATTTTATCATATCTAAGCATTTATTTTGACTGATTTTTCACACAAATAAACTGAAAATAAACATTTTTGAACGTAAAATGGAAAGCATGAATCATGGTACTATGCACTTTCCAATATATTGAAGAAAGAGAAAGAAATCTGCCTTTGGATTATGACACACTTTCCAAGATAAAGAAGCAAGAAGGCCAAATAGGGTCCACACAAAGAATGGAAAATTGAAATTTTTCAACGAATTTTTTCTTGTCGAATTTTTTTAACGAAATCATTATGCATTTTCCATCATAATGAAAATTAAATGTAGACCATACAAAGGAGAAGTTTATCTCACTGAATTTCAATTTATTTTTTTAATAAAATACAATGTACACTCAACGATTTAATAATTTTTTTAAAAAATATGTTCACGATATAAATCACCGTTCCGCAATATTATCAACTGAGAGCTTTTGCCACACGTTTGTTAAATTTGTTATAAGGAATTTTTTAATCTGAATTTTTTTAAATGAATTTAAGTCAAGTTTATTTAATAAATCGAAATTGTCAAAGACAGTACAGCAGTTTCAGAAAATTCCAAAAAATCATTCTTAAGACAATCCAATATAAATGAATGAATGATGACGTGCTATTAATCTAATAAAACTAATATGAGATGCTATTGACATTTTTATTTTATATGATTAATAAGGTTAAATTAATTTTTTAAATACTTCTGCTAATATATTTTTAAATTTTTATTCATTTATTATTTTATTTTTTACTAAATTTTGTACGTAATTAGATTTTCTATGTATTTTTCCATGCATTGCAGAAATCAACTTGCAAAAGTAGAAAACTATATACAGAGTAATCAGAATAATGATTTTTAAGCTCATGTGATTCCATTCTAGAAAAAAGAAACGTTTTTCTTATTCAAAACATAAAACTTGATATCTTATTTACCAATAAATAGTAAATAAAGCAATGCAAATATTCTTTATCTACTAATAAGTGTATTATGCTTATCATATCGCTGTATAGAATGATTATTTTTAAAGAAATAATATATATACGTATATATATATATATATATATATATATATATATATATATATATACGTATATATATATATGCGCTATAGTTTCTTTAAAAAATATATAAATTAGCTCAATTATATCTCTCTTTTTAATATTTAAATTAATAGTATCGAAATATATATATATATATATATATATAGAGAGAGAGAGAGAGAGAGAGAGAAACTCTGCTTTCACTTTTACGTCTTATTTTTCCTCCTTAATTTCCTAATAAAATGTAGAAATGTGCAAATCTAAAAGTGTATTTCTTTTCTCCAACCTTTCATTCATTCAGTTTCATAATACAAATTTATTTAATAAATATTTTTAAAAAGCATCGAAAAAATTTCATATTATATGTTTTTCAATCAAGTGGTGAATGTTTTGAAATTTACCATCAATTTACCTGTTTTCATGGAATGGCCTATCAGTAATGAACCTTTCATTCTTTAGTTTTATAATACAAATTTATTTAATAAATATGTTTGAAAACTATCTAAGAAATTTCATATTATATATCTTCCAATCAAGTTTGGAATGTTTTAAATAGCTCTATGGGGAATTCGTCTTTTGACAAAGGAAGGTTTGGAAGTCGCTGAACCGTAGAACTGAAAACGAGAAGCTGCAGCAAACGTAATACTTTTTTTCTTTTCCTTTAAAGGTCATAGCAAACTAAAAATTGAAAAAAAAAATTACAAAACTAATTAGTTTTGATAGTTTTATTTTCAAAACTTGGATTATAATAAATTCGAGTTTATTCTGTATCTGTACATTTTTATTTGATTATTTATGTATTTGGAGTGGAAATCGAAAAGAACAGGAAAAAGAATCCTGAAAATATCGAATTTTTATCAAGTAATAAATAAGGTAATAATGTAATCAATATTTTGTTTGCATGTTTTGCTGGAATATCGATAACTCCTTCCACACCACGTTGACTTAGCATTAAAGACACCCGAAACCAAACTCACGCCATCTAGTGGGCGAGAGAGACCAGATAAATCAACATATGATGCTGCTCGTGATAACCAAACAACTAATGCAGTGAATGTACTAAAACAGAATAATGACTTGCACATGTACGTCGTGGTTTTGGGTAGAATTTCATAACGTATGTCATGGTACGAAAGGGGTTAATAAAATTGTGTTACATTTAACTGTGCAAATTTTGTCAGAAGAAGATGATTGAACGAATGTATTAAATGCTTTTTCTCTCTGGGCTGTATCAAAAACACATAATAATAAGTATTGATTAGGCGAGAGGAGATTAGGCTGAGTAATCTAAATAGTATAAATTTTAAACAGAGAAGAACTCATGTAGAAGTATAAGCACTAGTTCCAAATGTATTATTTCTCAAATAAAAAATAATAGCAAAGCAGTATCCGGTATGAAAATAATGAATTAGGTATCAAAGCCCTAACTGTTAAAGAATACGCAATGAAAATCTTTGAGGACCTTTTTGTTGACCACAGTTATTTATTGCATGTCTTTTCAAGCATTTTGGCTGTTTGAACTTTTTTTAAAATCTTTCAGCGCATTCTTTTGAATAGTTTATAAATTTTCGTATCAAATCGGCATGTTAGATATAGCTAGAGTAAGACCAAGTTTAAATACGATCATCCTGTACTTTAATTTTAAGATGTTATTTGAATACTTGACAATTTTAACTAAAATAATATTTTATTTTTATGTTGTCATTCTCTTTAGTTAATATAAAAAACAAAAGAAGAATTTTCTAGAATAAATAAGGCAATTTCCAAACCGAATATTTTAAGTTCCATAATTGCATTTAACTATATTGATTGAAAGTGGCATTTGATAATGTCTGAAGGCATCAGTATATGTTTAAA
This sequence comes from Cheiracanthium punctorium, assembly GCA_038373885.1. NCBI lineage: Eukaryota > Metazoa > Arthropoda > Arachnida > Araneae > Cheiracanthiidae > Cheiracanthium > Cheiracanthium punctorium. The sequence continues at coordinate 313,988 of JAWZYV010001300.1, read as the reverse complement.
TAAAAATCATTAAGCATCGGTGTAATTGTACGTATCAAGATATTGCATAACGTAAAATGATAAATGGTTTGATTAACGTCAACGTTATCCCAGAAAAAAAGTAGAATTAAACACGTAGAATAGAAATTTGAGAAATTTTGCATTATTTAAAGGTATCAGGTTAAATAAAATAGTAAAACAAAAAAGTGGAAATTTTTAAAATACTGTAATGTTAGGTTTAAAAAATAATATTTGGAAGTCCACTAAAGCATAATATGTATATTTCAATTTTATTTTAAGCTAAAATAATTATATTCCATGGTGAATCCGGTCTTATTCTCCCTAGTTACTTTTCTACTGCTACCACTATTCACAAAAACAAGAGCCACCATATCCGAGTGGATAAAGTATTAAAATAAATAAAAGCTTTGTGCAAAAATACTGGTGATCTAACGATCTGGAGTTTTAGGCGTTTTTTTCACATGTAACGGTGAATACTCATTAGAGTCCCTTAACAAGTCCTTTGCCCAAGGCATCACCCCTTCCCGGAGGCAGATGCTCCGCCTGTAGCCTTACTATAACCTTCACTAGTATTCAGAAAACATAAGCGCCAGGGTTGGAAAGTTTTTGACGCATAACAGTTTTTGACGGTTTTAACTATGGTTTAAACTGTCACGTCAAAACCCTATGTCAAAAACATTTGTCAAAAACTGTCGAAAACCTCAAATATTGCACTTGCAGTATTACAAATATTAATTTATGTCTTTAACATTGCATGCATTCTATAAGCTATGAATATGTGTGAAATGTTCATACTAATTTTTAAGAAATATGGTCATCTTTTACATATTTTTTATAAAACCTTGTCTAGAGAAAGGTGAAGAAAGTGGAATGAAATTTAATTATGTATCAAAGATATTCAAAATAATATTCTTGCTAATATATTAAAATTATAAACTATCAATTTCAATAAAAAGTTAGTTATGCTTTATAGAATGCTTCGTGAAAAAAAATGATCGAAACTAATAAGTATTATTTTATTGTAAAATATTTTGTTCTTTGTATCTGTAATTAATTAATCAATCAATATTTAGAAAAATAAAATGTGTGCTTTTTTTACGCATTACATTTAAGTACTGAAATTTTTTACTAATTCTATTTTAAATGCGAAGCTTTAGTATACTGATAATTAACGGGGTGTTGACCTTTATTTTATTTAAATGACTGAAATTACTATGTTATTGCCTGTTGCTTGAAACCCTTTCAATTTAGGTTTTTGGATTAAATTAAAAGTAAACTTGATATTTGCTTTTAGGAAATGTTTAGCCGTACACCCTCCAAAAAAAAAGTATTCGAGCAAGAGAGAAACTTCCTATTCTAGATTTGCGAATAATAATTGAGTTTTTGAAAAACGAACAACTTCATAGAAATATGGAAAGTCATATTTATACATAGCCTAATTCATATTCTATGATAAATAATTTTTAATATACGAAACAAACGTAGGAAATTTCTCTCTTGCTCGAATACTTTTTTTGGAGGACGTACCTTAATTTGAAAAGTTTAAAAAACTGCAGACCATTATTTATCTAACTATATACAGTACCCTGTGCCCTATTGAAAATGATTTATATGTACTAATTATAGTTCTTTTACAGGAGACAAAAAATTCCAAAACATTACACTCTATGGGCAGTCATATTAACTAATTATTATTAATGATCTCAATTTTTGTGTTAGCATAATTGATATTTTTTAATATAATTAATTTTAATTATGTATTTAGTTTCATGCAAAATGAAAATATACTGCATACTTACTTTGGCATTTTGTTCTCTTTCTTTAATAGATTAGTTTTTGACAATTTTTGACGGTTTAAACCAGTTTTTGACGTCAAAAACCCAACCCTGATAAGCGCTTTTCTAAATAATTTTTAAATGTCACATGTTTTTTGTATCAAGTTTAACAAAGTATGCAGGTTATATGCAAAACGTGCAAACAAACATTAAATTTCATTTATGGATATATTTTTAAAGAAGCCATCTTATTTCAGATGACACAAATTTTGCTTTTTGATCTGTCTTTATTGTTAGCGAGTCTTCCATTTCAATTTAAAAGGCCGTCGTTAAATTTTGAAAATCAAAATTTCAAAATGTGCCCGTAGAAATAGTCCCACAATCTTAACGATATTTTTTCTTCCAGTCTTGGCACTCAATTCAAAATTCTTCTCTGAAAAGGATAAAGAAAATGGCATATTCACCATGTAAATATATATTCCTATGGGGGGTTCTAAAACAAATTTATAAAATACAATACTGTATAAGTGCGTTCAAGGTATTTTTTAAAATAAATTATTTTGATTTCAAATTGTCTGGAATGTTTATATGGATATTACTTTGTAACTAAATTTTGCTTTGGCTAGACTAACTTTACTTTAATAATATCGCTCATTCGCTGCAACAACGTCGTAACTGAAAAATGATGATTTTTCAGGAGATGCGTTTGAAGATTCGTGAAATTGGCACGCCAAAATGATACTACCCAGCCATTCAGCGGATGAATTTTAAAAGCTCAGAAATGACACTGTCAGTTAAAAGTTCACATAAATGCAATTGTCCCAAGGACGGATTAAAGGGGGAGGGGACAACTGTCCCTACAGTGAAAAACAAATTAATGTAAAAGATCCTATTTTACTTCCATAAAATGGATGTGCACGCGAATCTTCCACAAACATGGCGCTCCCACCCACAAAATTGCATTAATCCGTCTGTAAACTGTCACTATACTATCATATCATTTATACTATACTATACTATCATATCACGTCATAACTCAAAAATCAAGATTTTTGAGTTATGACGTTGTTGCAGCAAACGAGGGATGTGCATTGCGTTTTCTTACAGAGCATTTAATAAATGTCTAAATAATAACTATCTCTAGTAAATTAATTACTTGTAATTGACATATTGGGGGAAAAAAGAGGGTGCTTGCCTCAAGTAAAAAGAAGTGTTGCGTATAAATATTGCAGTTAATGAATTAGTACGAAAGATCGGCCAAAATAAAATCAATTTTACTGGGATGACACGCCCTAGTGAACATCTGTCTCGGAAATATTCCAAGAACGAACTAAACCGCTGAATATCCGTTTATAATAATTTCACTTTCAAAACGAACTCTGAGGAATAACCCTCACATTTACAAACAAGACAGCCTGTCCCTAGGCCAAAGAATCTCTCTACTGGCGTAAAAAAAAAAAAAAAAAAAAAATGAGTTAACTGGATTTCGGGAGGGCAAGAGCACTTCCATCCCTCCGTTAGTCTCTCACGACTTGCACAACTTTGCTCTTCAAGAACATCACTCCTGGCGCTCAGAACTGGTTCAAATGAAAGCAGAACCACCCCCCGCAAAGAACACCTGTCTCGAACAGAAGGACGAATTTTCAATTAAAGTTATGTACAAAGAGCCAAAGTTTTTCTTTGCCTTGTAGTAACATTGCTGCATACATGGATACGCACATTCCTAGAATAGTGGATGTACAAAAGCTGGAGGTTAAAAGAAGAAAAAAAAGAAAAGAACAGACTGTAAAACTGCTTTGCTGCCAGCAACAGCGAGAAAATATCCAAGAGATGATGAATGCCGTAATGTTTTCAAAGTCATTACGTGAACGTAATTAATGGTAATTGACAGTGTTGTCGACTGTGTGTTACTTATACAAAGTGTACCTAATGTGCTCACTTTTTGTTCTAGTCGTGAGTCCACTGTCAAGTCTAGACGTGGAGAGAACAGACGAGTCTGCTTTCTCACGAAATTAAAACGAGGAAATTAAGTGAGGCTCTTTTGAATTTAAGAAGTTGCAGTTAATATAATGGATTTCTATTAGCATGGGGATATCAGAGCTTCTAGTTAGGACACGGTATAATCATGGAGTGATGGTACAAAAGCGAGCAAAAGTTATATTGTGTACCGTGACACATTTCGTATTATTTTAAAGCAAATGTAAATTTGTAACAGAAGGTATTCAATTTCAAAATCGTGTTTAGATATGTTGGAATCTTCATCAGAATAAAGAACGAAGTAATTATAGTTCATTTTTTGTACCATTAGCTGGTTTTAGCTAGTTAACCAGTTGAAAGAAACCTAAATATATATTGTTAATGCTGGTTTCTTTGTGTCAGTACATAGCTAATATCACAAGTCAGATAGGCAGATGAGAAAAAAAAATCTCATAAGGATTGCGATGCAGAAAAAATTTAATTTTTTATTCAACGAATAAATTCAACGTGAGTCTCTTGGAGTTTTTAATGTTCGAAAAAAATTTGAAAAACTGTTTTTTGACATGATACTTAATAAAATTAACTTGTTAATGACAATAAAGTACTTAAAAGATTTAGATAGAGGTTTCAGAGCTTTCTAAGAAGCATTTACGAATAAATGTATTTAAATTTCCTGTACAGGAAATATGTATGAGGGGCTCATCTTCATATTTAAATATACATTAACTTTATTTTTTACAACGGCAATACCTAATTTTTGTTACTTATTTTTAAAAAAAATTAGATATTTATTTAATCGTAGATACCGAATTTCACAGTTTTTGAGCGAATAATTAATGGATTATGAGCTTTAAAAATTTCTCTCTCCAAACATTAACGTATTTTTCTGTTCTTTTATTATTATCGTATTCAATATTCGTACTAAGAAGTTAATTTTCTCCTTGCTATTAAAACTAAATAGCCTAAACATGATTTTCTAGTAAAAAACACTCAAAATACTGGTGTTAAATGATAAAATAAATAAAAACTTTGTGAAAAAACACACATACGTCTTAACAAGTAACATTTTATGTGTTTTTCAAAGTTTTTATTTATTTTATAATTTTCTAGCATTGTAATTTTTTAATAAAATATTAGCATGAATTGTGATATTAATATTCGAGAAAAAATTAATAACAACGTTGTCAAATTTCTTTGGAAATGATGCAGAAGATAATTGTAAACGTTGTGCAGCTTTATATTTTAGAGTTTAGTAGCTGATTTTATTGTAATTGAAATATGTTCTTTTGATGAGTTATGGGGCATATATTAGTTTATAATATGAGAATTTTAAGAATATTATGTTGACAAATATTCTGTTATAATGTAAACTGGACTTCTTTTCTAGAAAATTTGTTAAAAATAATCGTACTTTCAAAAATAGAATTTTTTTTTTTTTTTTTTTTTGGGGGGGGGTATAAATATTTTTAGAATTCAGTAGTATTTAATGCTGTTTAAATCATCATTCATTTCGTTCTTCAAGTATTTCTCGTGCCTAAAAAAAGTTTTTAAACTTTTCTTAGTACATTTTCCTATTTTCTTCAATGACATTTTGATCTAAAATTTTTTTAAACTTTTAACAGCTGTTCAGACTTATTGAACTCACTATTTGACTGAGTTTGTTTGGCCTCAAAGACCTATAATATTGCACATTGACATTATCGATTTTTTTAATTTGGTGTTTTTAAAGGATACGCTATAGGAGAACGCCTGTATGATCTCTAATGATCCAGTATAGTATAGACTTACGCTATTAATGCTCCTAGTATGCATTTCACATGTGTAAGAGAACCTTCAGAATACTCATTAACACTGTTAAAACAAATTCATATTGTGCATTCACAGGTGTGTTTTTCTTACTAAGAAAGAGGCAAGCCCATTTGGAGGAGTGCAAGTGTATTATTTGAAAATTAATAGTCCTATTACCGTTGTAAGATTAATAGGGATAAAAATATTATAAATATACAGCAATTTTACAAAATTATATTGATGTTATCCATTTTGATACCAGCATCATATTACGATTAACCAGGTGATTAAAATACCGTCATTTAAAGAAGAAATTCTTAATTGCAAAATAGCCGCAAGCACCTTTCTCTATCGTATTTATTTAAGTTGAAACTGTTTTATGAAATCAAGATTTTCGGTTTTTGACGCGAGGAACAATTAATGAAGATTATTAATGTAGATATTTTACGTATTGAATCTAGAAAAAAATAAAATTTTTTATCAAAAGTTGTCAGTAAATGGATAATTTGTTTAATATATACCACTAACTGCTTTGCTAGCCATTTTAGAAAGTCAAATGATTTGTATTCATGAATTAATGATTTGAAATTAGACGAAATTATAAATGGAATTAATTTTAACCTTCTCAGTATTAAATGTTTAAGGGTAGATTTTTTTATAAGGAAATTAATGTTTATTTTAATTCCCATAAGCGAAATTGTAATCAGTAGAAAAATTCACAGCCCTTACAAGAGCCATTTTCAGGTTTTTAATGAAGCTAAGACATTTTGTTGCACCCTAGGCAAAATTTAAAATTTGTTAGTCTAGTGAATCAGAATGATATAATGGAGCATACGTATTTATGCAGTAACTTTTATTTATTAAAAATTTTTAATGTCATATGAATCTTAATGAAACTTTCGAAAAAATAATTAACGAAACTATTTAACTGCTTTTTTTAAAATCAAGTAAAGAGGTATTAACGTTAAAATATCTCGATTTAATATTATTTTAAAATGTATATTTATATTTGTTTAGTTAAAGTATTTATATTAGAACATTTATATGTCTAGTTAAAATAGTTTTAATGTTCATTAATAAAATTTATCGAGAAAAATAAAAGCATTAGTGATTTTATTTGATATTGTTCATGCCATATTTATCTTCAGTGAAAAAGTGAAGTATTATTTAAATTTGGTTTTTTTTTTCTGGTTTTTACAATCATACCACTTGACAAAGTAAATTGTTACGTTACAAAACTTGTGGAAATTATTTTATAAGTTATAATGTGTTTTTAAGTTAATGGTTTTCAAAATGTCGTGTTTAATATTTCTTGTTTTAAATTGGTTGGATAAATTTATGAAGGTAACACGAAACTATAAAATTTAAGTACTACACTTTTAAAAATTTAAAATGTAATAAATACACAGTGGCGCACACAGGATTTTCTCTTCAATGGGATCCGGCTCGAAAGCTGTGACACCAACCACCACAACCGATGTTAGTGGGGGCAAGGTGATGCACAGCAAGTGGGCAGCGAAATTAAAGGGCGATGAAAAAATAAATTAAACCTTAAACTACGGTTTGTAAAAAAGGGTGGTCTGTTTTAATTTGCCGACGGTCAAGAATCGGTTCTGCCAACCACCTGGAAAAATGCGGAACCAAAATCTTTTATTTTGACTACATTTTATCAACTTTCTTGCACTTCAATATACTTGCATATTTTTGAATTATGTTTTTATTTATTTATTTTAACGGTTAAAAATAAGAATTTGATAAAGTATTATAATGTATATTAAAATGTCAAAAATTACATGGTGATTTTAGGAAATAAAGTTGATAACTCTTTTGGGTGTCCAGACCCCCTGGACCCCTTCCTTGTGTGCAGCACCACAGTAAATAAACACAGATAGATAATTGGGGGAGGGGAAATCTGGAGATCCCCAAAAGGGGAAAAGTCAGAATTTCTCACAATGAAGGCATGATTATTCTAGCTTTGCTTACAAAAATCCAAATTTTGGGGGTGGTGAAGGCAATCTGCTTTATCTGGTTCTACCTTCTGATATGTTACTAAACCAATGTAAAATAACTTGAATGATTATACAGACAGAATTATGTGAATCTTATTTAACTCGAAGTTTAAACCCAATTATATTAATTTTTTCATTTGATTTTGCATTGAAAATTATCTGAATAGGGAATTTTTCTTCCGAGTGTACCTTGTTTGTTTGTTTGCTTGTTTTCCTGTGGCATCAATAAAATATTATTGATATTGGACAAAAAGTATAAAGAAAAAGCAATAGATGGCGCTTTCTCTTAATGCACAGTGTCATGGCTGAGATGTTTTCTTTTTCTGCTTATCACTAGTAACAAATCACAGTTAACGAATAACACAGATTGGATGATATTTCTCTTAGACCGCTTCTAAAATTAAATAATAATAATAATAATAAAGATAATTTTGTTGTCTTACACTCCGTTCCCTTAGAAATAAAGGAAAGAAAAAACCTTCAGAAATTGTCTAGCTATTCCTTTTATAAAACAACTATAGAAAAGGGAATTAATGATTTTTTTTTACTATGCTGATCCGTAGCGTAACTAGAAATAGTGTTTAGGGGAGAATATTAGGAAAAACCCTTCCACCTGAAATTTTCAGATTAGTTAACATTGTTGCATTCTGGAGGAATCTCGTTCATCTGTTAATTTATTTCATCTCCCTCCCCCTACCCACCCATCCACGATTATTTGTAAAAACCTTCCTGGCCATATTCTTGGAGAAGCAAAAAACATTTCTTAAATATTCACGGCTCATTTTTTGTCTTCAAAATTTAATTGCTACAACACAATCCAAATTATACATAAACCAATTATAAATTAAACTATATGAAGGGTCCACGGGAAGAACGATGAGAGTCCATTTTCGTCAATGTTGAGGTTTCTACTGCATTCTGTTGTTCATTAGTGGCACTATTAATATCCTTAATCCATAAGGGGTAAGAACGATGAGAATCCACTGAAAAGATAGCCCAAAGATACAGTTTACGGGGGAAGAACAATGAAAGTCCCGTGCGCCTTTCGATTTTTGAAGAATCAGCTGTATTGGACTCTCATCGTTCTTCCCGTGGACCCTTCATATATTATTATATGTATATGTAAAATGTATGCAAATATTTATAACATATGATGCACAGCTGTAACAATAAATTACATAAGGCGGATATCGTATATGCATAAATGAAGCCTTGTGAATTTCGTTTAAGAATCAGAACAGTACATTTAAAAAGATATTTTAAAATCAAAATATGCTCTATTCCTTGCTCACAGAAATAAAATTAGAACGCTTTACAAAACTAATTGTAGTCAAAATCGACTGACTGCAATGGGCTTTTATTGCTCGATAATAAAAGACTACTATCACTTCGAGGGAAAATATCTTCTCCCTGCAACACGTTAAAAGTAATAAAAATCTTTATTTTACCGTGCATTTAAATGCATAAAAAAAATCTAAGAGGAGGGGAGAAAAGTTGCTTGCCCGGAAGAGCAAGTTAATAAAATATGTCCAGAGAGGTCTATTCATTCTCTTGTTTAGAGCTTCCTTTAGAAATTTTATAAACTTGTTATGTAATGAGATGATATAAGAATGCTTTTCTCTGTCTCTCTCCTCTTTTTTCTTTTCTTTTCTTTTCATTTCATTTTTTTTCTTTCAGTCCAATTAAAAGCATTCTAGGACTTGCGTAGAGCGTTTTAGAAGGCTTATTAGTTATTACACCAGTTAGACTTTTATGTAGATGTATATGCAGAATCTCAAAAATATCTGTCTTATTTTGCTTTTAATATAATTTTAGTGTCGCCGCTGGTGACATGTTTAATAATAAAAATTTAAACTATCTCATCGATTTGACGTCAGTCTCAAGTGCGATTTGAAGATGGCTGCAAAAGGAGCATAAAAATAGAATTGCCTTTGTAGAACATATCACTTATTTCCAAAACATCATAAGGTGGAATGTTTAGCGAAATACTACGAGAATGTTAATGAAAATTAAGTCAGTCTCATTTGAGACACGGGAGAACTTTAGAGTGTGATTCATGTAATGCACAGAATATAAAAAAAAAGTCAAAATTATTTCGAAATTTTTCCATCTCAGCTTGTATCTTTGATACCAGAGTTTCTATAGACCTGAAAAGTCAGGGATTTGGAAAAAAAAGTCAGGGAAATATGAAGAACGGTCAGAGAAATGCAAAAATATTTGAATATTGCGGCAAAATCAAGAAAATACTTCCTGTTTGAACCTAATTGTAGAAATTGTTTTATTTTCATTTTCTTATTTAACCTTATAAATAATTTTAAAATGTGTCCTTTATTAACATATCTTGTTCAGTTGAAATATTCTTTGATAAATTTTCTTTGAAATATTTCATGTTTGATAATAATTTATCCTAAATTATTATCAAACATGATTTTGTTAGAATCCAGTGTTGTCAAATAATATTTTTATGTATATTGATTTATTATTATTATTTGTAAAAAAGAGGCAAAATATATAAAAGTTATTAATTAAAGGATGTAATATTAAAAATAGAAATGCAAAATTCGGGAAAGCACGCTACATATAAAGTCAGGGAGGAGCATGATAAATGTCAGGGAAAGTATGGGAAAGTCACGGAAGGATTAGCTGTTAAATCTGTAGAAACCCTGGATACCTTTAACGCAATCTACTTTTAGATTTGAAAACGATGAGCTCAAAACAGAAGTCAGAGACTGCACTTTTTAAAAACAAACATTTCAATTATTTGAAAAAAAAAAGATCGTTTAAGATATTTATTAAGACACAAATAGGATCTGCATGATTATAATACACCGAAAGTTTACCGTATTTAATAATAAACAGAATATATTGAAATTTTAGTTTGTTAGTTTCAAAGATTAATTTATTTTACAAGGTTTTAAATCATTTATACATTAACAATCATATATATATATATATATATATATATATTATTATTATTATTATTATTATCATCATCATCATCATCATTATTATTATTATTATTATTTAAAGTGTTTGTGATTTTGGTAAATATAAAGTACAAATTGGCATGACTACGTTCCATTTTTGCGTAAAATAAAAAATAAATACTTATTCAACTAAAAAATATTTATAATTCTGCAATAGAAGATAGGACTAGGGGTTTTCCATTCTATTTTCCGGGGCGCTTTACCTATAAGAGCAAACATGACAAATTCATGTTTGGTTATTTCAATTTAGCAGGACGATGAGTCTGTCTAATATATTAAACAGTTGATAGGATATTTAAATAACGTACAATTTTACGTAAGTGACACTCCAAAAGATCGGAACTAGGCTGTGCTTACTGTGTTTGTGATATGAGTTAACAGAAATTCATTTTTTCTTAAAATCAGTTTGTTGTTAAAACCTACAAGAAACTCTCCAAAAACTTCTCCATTCTTTCAGTTTCATAAAAATTTGAAATCAAAATCAGTTTTATGAAAAATAAAAGTTCTGTTAGCTATTACTGTCATATATATATATATATTTTATAATGTTGGTGGATTCTATCTTTTATTACTATAATCATTATTTTTTATTATTGTATATTTATTTATTTAGTTTAAAATCGTTTTTTTTCAATGGATGTCTATATTTTATGTGTTTCTGTATAAACTGCAATTTCTTTAAAAGGTTACATATTAACAAACTTTACTACATTTTAAAAGCTTTAAATGTTGATAATTAAGTACAATTAACTGTATTAAATAATAATAAAAAGAAAAAAAGAAATTCGTACTTTGGGTCGAATTTTGTTTTTCAAAAGTTCTATATATTCACATTTATTCTTTCATAAAGTAATTCGTGAATATTAAGTTAAATTTATGCTACCTATTAGTGCTACAATACAAAGGTTTTAGTATTAATTTCTTAGATAAGTTTTATTTTATGCTTCCTGCAAATGTAAACAAAAATTGGTCTTTTGATCGTTCCAAAAATGCATATTTTTTAAAATTTTGTGTACTTAATATTTAACACAGATTACTGTACACACTCTCAAAAAGTATTCGAGTGTTAATGAAATTTCCTTTATCAGTTTGCATAGAATTTGGCTAGTGATGAAATATGAATCACGTAGAAAAAATGACATTTACTATTATTTATTTCGCATTGTTATTTTATTTTATTTTATATTTCATTATTTATTTATTTATTTTGAAAAACTAAGTCGATATTCGCAAAACTGAAATAGGAAATTGGGCTTACACTCGAATATTTTTGAGTGGGTGCATCATTTTCAAAAACTGCAATCAGTTATCTTTATTTTTCAACAAACATACTGATGTATTTCGGCCCGTTTTAATACATTTGTTTTTATCTCTGTCCGAAAATACAAACATTTCAAAAAATAATTCAAATTGAAAATTGAAAGAAAAAATCCCTAGTAAATTTGTTTTAAAAAATATTTATTAAATACATGGTACAGGGCATTTGTTTGAAGAGCTGGTTTTAAAGGAAACTGGGAAAATGGAAGCTGAAAACTAATATTTTGAAATGGAACCGTTAATTCTGTCAGTGCTTATTTTAATTTTTCGAAGTTTCTATTTCGGTTGCTTTTTTTTTTTTAATATTGGGGGTATTTGGTGATTATTAAATACTCGACAGACTCATCTGTTTTGACCTTTTGACCGCAGATGGAATTTTCCTTGCAGATATTTTCCCCCAAACGACCGACCATCCCACCATTTTCTCCTCATGCTTGGGTTGCTGGAATGTATTGCAGTGATCTGTTATTGTTGCGTAAGATCGCCAATTGTCGCCAATCTATTAATTTAACGACGCGATATCGGAAACAAGAAAAATAAATAATGCCGAACGAGGCGACTATAAAAGATTTCCTACTCATAAAACACTTTCCTTTATGGAGTCTTTACGGCGAAGAGAGCTAACAGGTTAAAGATAGTAAGACAATAAAAAATTTTTTTAACCACTGACTTTGGAGATGATCTAGTTTGCTTAGGCTGCATCTATTAATAAAAAACCATCTAAATGCTGTGTACAATATTTTCCAAGGAGAATTTTTTAAATTAAATTTCAATATAGCTGGGATGGATAAATTCCAATAATATAAATAGCTCGCAGCAATAAATTTCAATATATATATATTAATTTTATATTGTTTAAAATAGATGATTGCCGTTAATTTACCTTAGAAAAGATTGAGCACATATTTTAATGCACAAGTTCTTTTATTGCTCCTGTAAAAAAACTACTCATGTCACCTACACCATTTTCATCAAAATACGTGGCATAATACTTCGGGGAGGAGAAAAATATCTGAATGTCAGCAATAACTTGAATTCTACTTGTCACAGAAAATCCGGTCAAAGAGCAAGTAACAACAAAATGGTTACAAATATAACTTTTTACCTAGCAAATTAAATAATTTTCCATTGCAACTTTTGAGAACGAGATAGCATTTAGTGCAATTTTTGAAACCAAAACGTTTATAAAAAATCTGGAGTGACTCCACTCGACTTTCCGAACACTTACGATTAAGATCATTACCAAGCATTTGAATAAATTTTAATCGGTGAATAATTCAAACTTATATACCAAATTGAAGCTCAATCGAATGAGCCCTTTAAACGCTAGCGCACTTTCAAGAATTTCTCCCCATATGCCATAATATAAAAGAAATCTTTGTCGTAGCCCTGTAGAAAATCTATTAAGTCCTATACAAATCAAAATCAATACCCGTCTTACGATGGTGGTTTATAACATATATACCCAATTTGAGCTCAATCGAATGTCCCGTTTAGGAGCTACCGTGTTCACTCACTCACTCACACACACACACACACACACACACACACACACACACACACACACACACACACACACACACACACACACACACACACACATACATATCGTAAAAATAGCATAAATGAATTCAGAAGACCTCAAAACTTGTAAATACACCAAAATCTCGAAGTCGAATTTTTCATGATTACAATACTTTCCTTACATGGTACATGATCAGAAAATAAAAATCATTTATCCTTGCGATTAAAGAGAGATCTCATCGGATTATGACATTAATCACTAAAAAAAAATATCTTAACGTTATATGATGACATTTTATTTCCACCCCCACCTTCCTTTTATATTCCATGAAACTATAAACTCGATCAAATGGAAAATTTTTCGTATATTATTACTCCGTAATCTATTATTTGCCTATCGTTAAAACCTGTCAAAAGATTAAAAGACAGTCATATCATTCCACTAATTACTGTGTCGAACGGAAATGCGCCATTTTTGAAGTCTCATTTAAAAGATGTCGGAACTGTTAAACCGCTGGGATCGAGCCCTGTGTTGGAACTGCAGCTTTTTGAGAATTCACACATGTAAGATATTTAATTTATAAAGTTTTTGATACTTAATAGGCTATGCATTTTGTTTGTCTTGATAACCTTCCACAGAAACCGCAAACCTAAATGAAATTAGATTGACTTTTGCCTTTAAAACTTTTTCCCCGTAGCAATATGATAATGGCGGAGAAACCTTAACGCGCTGGAAAATGTGGTCAAGTTTCGAACACGCTTCTACTTTCTTTCGCATCGAGATTTTTCATACCATAAGTAATCATGAAAGATGTGTGATTACTTGATTCGTGAGAGATTCGTGTTTTTAGATAAATTTTGAAATAAAAACACAAAACTTATTCACAAATATTGTTACTTAGAATGAAGGACGTAGTCGACAAAAATTTTCGGCTATGAAAGAAATCTTGAATGAATAAGCGGAATTTCTGGTTGATATAAAGCTTATGCTAACTAATCCGAAAATTTCAGGGCCTAGATAAAAACCCTGCTTAGTCTTATAATTTTAGCTAATGTGCGTTATTTTAGATGCTTTGTTTTTCAAAATTCAAGGAAAATGTACAATAGAACAAGAGCATTAAATCCATTTTGTACAAACAGTAATCTATATTATGTGCATTAAAAGTATGTTAATTTTATTAGGAAACTGGGGGGAAATGCATAGCATTATGAATAGTTTATTAAATTTAGTAATACGTTTTATGTTGTTACTGGTACCGAGTTTTTCACTTATTCTGAAACTTTCCTACAAAAATAATTTCCTAAATATTTTTATTTTTAAGTAAGAAATTTCACTAATGATTCTCTGTAGTGCTTCGGGAGTAATTCCGTCAACGACACTCAAATTATAAAGGAAAAATGAACACAAAATATACTCTTTTCTTTTTGAATATAGTTCTATTAAGTAAAAGTTTTTTCATTTAATTTTCACATTTACAAACACATACATTTAAATATCTTGAAAATATAAAAGTCTGAAATTCGAAAATAAAAAATTAACTTCAGAAGTATAAATCTTCTATTGAAGTTTATTTAAAGAAAACAGAAAATAATTTGCTGTGTTTATATGTTATGTTTTATGTTAAAAGTATTATAAATATGATCGGATATTTTAAAGGCTGGTTTAGATTTTTTTCTATAGTAAAAAAAAAAGGGAAAATAAATTAACGTTGTTGTAAAAAGTAGTTTAGTAAACATGCATTATAAATAACTGGTTTTTAATAACGTTATCATAACATATTTAGATAACTTTTTTTACAACAGTACATTACACACACACACACACACATATATATATATATATATATATATATATATATATATATATATATATATATATATATATATATATAACACATTTACAAATTACATTTTAGTAGATAATTATACTAGACTTTAAAGATTTGAAATAACATTCTCTCATTATTAAAAAATCGAAATGCTACACATTATTTCGGAAAACTTCGAACTGATTTATGAAAAACGTGGCAACTTTTTAAAATATTACATTAATGCCTAGATAAATGCCTGCCTAAAAAGTGTTTATTTACTCTAAGGTTGCTGAAAAATCTTTTACTAAACGTACGTTGCAGATAAATTCAATCTTTAATTGAATGTGTGCACCCAAAAAATCAGTTTTTCAAATCATACTGAAAAGATTTTAATTTAAATTTTGTGTAAACATAATGGAAAGGTCTTTACCTCGATTAGAGTGATGTATTTTCTATTTTCTTTCTCTTGTATTTTTTCCCTTTTCTTAATTTAGAGTCAGGTGTTCGCTTTGGGTGCAGCTTTCTGCGGTTTTGGGACTTCTGCAAGCTTCTTCTTTTTTTTTTTTCTTTTCCCTTCCCTCCCTTTCTTTTCCATTTGTTTGTTTTGCTTTTTTTAATTTTAAGCGTAAGTATACGTTTAGGTTAGTGAAAAGAGGTTTTATTTATTTATTTATTTATTAACCTTTAAAAATTCTCGAAATTTATTAATAACATTTTGTCCCCCAAAACGTTTAATTAAAAAAACTTTAAAATAATCAATATGTTATAATTTGTTTTTAGTATAAAGTTTAAATGGTTAAAATAAGTTGTTACTTTTAGTAACAGATCCCATATTAATTATTAGACACTAAATAAGCTCTAAAAGTCATTTTTATTTCCTTAAAAGTAAATAACCATTTTTAAATCTAAAACTTAAGCATAATTATAGAGCATATTCAATTAAAAATATTGAAAAACTGATACGCACGCATTTTATTTTTCCAAATCTATGCAAAAAATGCTACAAGACTATATAAATTCAGACATCATCACAAGTGATGTGCAAAAGATAACAGCAGCTCAAAATCACTTAAATAGCAATAATTAAAAAGAAATATATTATTATTATTATTTTAATAGGAAAAGACCCCATAGAATTACCCAGTTTTCTGATTATGATCAGAGTAAAAAGTAAATTTATTCATGCTCTTGCATGTTAATTTTACAGAACTCTCATCCTACACATTTAAAGCTTCCATCTTTCAAAAATTTTTACTAAATTAATTTAAATAATGCATTTTATAAAGCGCACGAATAGTTTACAAATTCAAAATTTAAATACAAAAATAAGAGGTTTTTTTTTAGAATTTTCTACACATCTTGAATAAAATCTCTAGATAAAAAATATTTAGAGAAAGTAATTCAAATCGCGCGGAAACAATTCTTTTGTATATGGAAAACTAGAAAACTCCTCTCTTCCTTTCAGGATGCGTCTCTTTCTTTTTGTACATTAGTTTAATTCTTTCCATATCGGGGAAAATAAAACTTTAGCTATGTTTGTGTTGAGATGGAATAGTGTAATATTTTTCTTTTCCGAGTGAATTCATTCCCATTAAAACATTTCCAGGAGAAGACGAGAAAAGAATCATGATGTCGGATTTTTTTATTTTTAGGTCATTCTTTGCAAACTGTTGCTCGCCCTCTGCCGCCCCCCCTTTTTTTAAGTGTTACATGTTTTTTTGTTGAAAAAAAACATGTTGAACATCATTTGAGTCTTTAGAAAGATTTATTAACACGGTACATAATAATTTTCTTATCAGAATTTTTTAAAAATAAAGTTTCATTTATACTTTTAAAAGATTGTATATTTTATGTAGCAGTAAGAAAATCTTGGTATAACAAACGCAACATTTATCTTCATTAAGCATCATTTTAAAGATAAAGCCTCGGTATGAATTATTTTGCCATACCTCAAATTTGCAATCGCAATGAAGCAGTTTGCGTTAATTAAAATGAAGCACTTGTTTAAAAATACATCAATCGCGTAGGCACGTGAGATCTCAACTACAAAAACTTTTTCTTACTTATTAATTTTGTCGAAAAGCACAAAGTTTATTTTTCATAAAATTGTCGTACTACCTATAAAATATAAGGGAACAAAAATTACACACGTAGTATGAAGTAACATAAATTTTAGCCATACCAAATATACATTTTTAAATACATTTAAAAAGATAAAACTAAAATTAAAAATGTATGACGATGATAATACAGATAAAATTTTTCAAACATCAATTAAAAAAAATAGTAGTAATCAGAATGTGTTTCTTTAAAGAATGTATAACTTTTTTTTTTTTAAGCGGGTGGAGAAGTACTTACTATATTTTACTAAATTTATCACATGTGAGCAACTTTGGCAATATGATTGCATGTTTTATTTTAAAATTTTTACAGGTAGTAGTAATTTTTCGAGATTGTGTGGGGTGTAATTAGTATAAAGAGAGCCTTATGTACATTTTCGAGTTCCTGGTTTAATGTTTTAATATAATGTATTTATTTACATCACGTTCAAGAACCGTTACGTTGCTTTTTAAAATAATAATAATAAATAAATAAAAGCCCCCTCCCCCTTCTCCACTTATAACATTTATATGATCTCGAGATGCAATATTTGTAACCTATTTCTCTCTCATAAAAATCCCCACAATTACCATAATTATGCCTTTGCTTGGTTATCCATAAACGACAATAAAAGTAAAAATAATAAACCCCGGCACGCTACACATTAGCAAGATGCACTGATATCTTTAAAACTATCTTATTAGCAGCATCTACCCACTTAAGAAAACGAAACGAAAGTTGGGTAATTGATGGAGCATTAATCCAGTGGGAAATTATCCGACTTTCTCACGCACTGGAATCGAATGATAAGCTATGCAGGGCTCAAAACTTAGTGCATAAATAAGTAATTGTTGGATTGAACATAGGCTCACAGGGTAAACATCTGTGTCCTTGATGTAGCCCTGTGGTCATTCATTAAATTCCGTGGCCAATCCCACCTTATTTGAGATTCAAGTAGGATGGAAAATTACATGTATTATTAGACACGTTGTCACAACTCTGTTCGGAATGATTTATGCCTTAGTTGAGGACGAAGTGACAGAATGCGTTGCCCTATCATTAGAGGACGGGATTTGTTTATATGGCAAACATCTGCATGCCACTATTGAAAGACAACATTGTATCGTGCACATGACATTATGTATTACACATTTAGCGCTTGAATCATGCTTATCATGTATCGTGTGTGTACTTTTTTTTCGTTTAATCCACTGGAGGCTTTTTCCGAGAAGCAATCGCCTCAGAACAGTCTTCAGTCATTGCCTACTTAATTCATGAAATCATAAAGGCATAAAGCGCATGTCTACAATAATACTTTTTGGGGGTTCACATTCGGAAATTGAATCAAAAGCTCTTGCTTGCAAACGAGGCCAATCATCTTTAATGAAAGATAATTATCATATCTGATTTTTTTTTTTTTTTAGAAAATTTGCTTTCATTTTATTTAATGCTCTATGATATTTATTATAATTTATTTCTGTACTCTGTACTGCTTGCAGTACCCGTTCTTTATACGGAAGGAAGCAGACATTTTTCTAACACTTGTAATTAAAGAAGTTTATTCGATCGGAGGAACCTAATTTTTTTCTCTCTTAACGTTAACATTTGTATCAGAGCAACTAACCCAGTCATTAAAAGAATAAACTGTATGTAATGTACATTAAACGGTTAGTCCCAAACGGCTGGATTGATTGGTTTGGAATTTCGTACAACTTCCTTTTTCTTTGTAGAACTTTGTAGTAGTTTGCTTCTTGAGCTGCTTAGCTTAGAGATTCACGAATGCATCAAAATTCAAAGATAAATATCTTAATACCGAGCTGACTTATGGTATCTAGTTTTCTTACTGCATCGGTTAACTTATTTACTCTCTCGAATATGGAAAACGCTTTCTGAAAAAACGCGAAAAATCATTAAAAGTCCTGGAATGGATGAATTTTCAGATTTTTAATGTAGCCTATGTTTTTTCTATGTTTGTCTGCATATCTGTACATGATTTCACCCCAATAAATCCGTGTCGTTTAGTGGTAAGTGTTGAATTTACACGCATACATACATGCGTTCAATTTAATTAAATAGATTTTAATTTTAATAAAACACTGAAATATGTACAAATTTATAAAATATAGAATTTCACATCGATGAAAAAGTTTTTCCTGCCTTTTCGTTTATTAAATAGCATTTCTTTTTTTTTTAGCTAATGTTTCATAAAATTTTCATCTTAGTAAGTATAAAACTCTTATCAAATATTTTCAATTTAAAAATTAAAACAATAGCTTTATGATTGAAAATATTGATAAATGATACCTTCCGTGATATGATATCAAATGAATGCCCAATTAAAAATATTTACAAAATACTTTAAATTTCTGTTCGATTTCAAAATGTTACGGATAACTAAACGCGAAAAACCCATGACTATATAATAGCGAAACTTTTTATTTTGTGTTTATAAATTTTAGTAAAACTACTCAAACTTATCTGTCATGAAATTCACGTAGGTATGCAAGCAAAATAAATATATTAAAAAAAATAACTTTTATGAATATAAAAGGCTGATAGACGTTGCATGAACAAGTTTTATTTACTGCTATATATTTATGAAATCAACCTATAGTTGCATGTGCCTAAATAGCATCAATTTTTCGTACCTACAAGTTAAAACAAATATGCTTTTGCATATTTTTCATGATTTGCACTTTTTTTAAACTTTCATTCTGTACATAAATTATTTTCAAACAATTCTTTTTACATATTGTTATAATTTCATGTGCTAATAATGCTCAATTCTTAAATATTTATTTAGAAATTTTTAATTTGTTAAATAGAGGTAATGTTTCATTTTCTTTCTACAGGAGAACAAACTTTCCTGTGATTCTTACAGTAATGAATTCCCTAAAATAGTCCTCACAATTCGCCTGTGTTCTTATACCTGAATTCTCAAACCTCTTTGCTTTATACGAACGCGTACAAGACTCATTAAATCGGTTGACCGAAGGATTTTAAATATTAAGATTCTACTCCTACCTCAGTAATATAATAATACACCAGACAGACAGAAAATATTTTGAATTTCATTTATATGTATGCTCCAGTATACATAGCTCCTAATTGCAGCTCATAAATATTTCATGTATTAACATAAAAATAGGTTAGTTTAGTCGCCTACTCTTCCTTCCAGAAATGAGTTATGGGAAACAGATATTTTATAAATTACATACCACAGTAGTAAAAAGTGCTTCGTCATAATTATATTTTAATAACTGCTGACATCAGTATGTGTATTTCTCGGAAAGAAAAATAAGTGGGCGGCAATTTCCGTCTCAATAAAATCAAATTTTGCCCCTCCCCCGCACAGAAAATAAATTTCATTTAATTCAAGAATCATTTTCATCATTAAAAGCATGCGTTTGGTAGGATATTACAAACAGGATCTTATAATGACATTCATTGGGGGGTGGGGGATGGGGATGGGGGCTAGACTTACAGTCGAACCTTGTCAACATAAACACTCATTAGTAGCAAGTACTTGTTCGAGTTCAAGTTTGCGTAAATTTTTGCATAGTGTATGTAGTATTTGTAGCTTTTTTACAGTATGAAACAAAAATAGCTCTCATACATTAGGTTCCAGAAACAGTAATTAAACAAAAAAGTGGGGTCTTATTTGATTTAACCGGTTCGCACGACGATCGAGCTCAGAAATTAAAAGTTATCTAAAACAATTAATAATTATTGCGGATATTTGTTTATGTAAAATAATCTGATGTTGGAAATTTACACAAATTAAAAGAAATATGTTTCATAAAAAGAATTAATATTTCCTTTATATTTTTTTCAATGCAACCAAAGCAATCTGTTTTTGGGGAGTAAAGCGCTAAGCGGTGATAAAAAAAAAGTAGATTGCATCTAGTAAGGTTGAGTTGAGTTGTTAAGGAGAAGATTGTCGTTTGGTGTTTTAATGATATGTCTGTAATGAAATTGTGTTTAGAACAGAGATGTAAAATGACGTTTTGTTTTAAAAGTCGAAAATCTGCAAGCGAAACTTATCGAAAAATGACACAGAAGAGAACACTTACGGTGAAGAGTGTCGGTTTCTAACGTTTTTTATTTTCTTATCATTATTATTATTATTATTATTATTATTTGGTGGTTTGGTAAAATTCTAGGTGATAGGACTGGCGTAACTTCAACATTACAAGTGAGCTAAGATGCATGGACTTCCAGCATCTTATGGAACTACTTTCTGATCTTGCCAACCGATAAAAATGCATAAAAAATAGATAAAGATTTATATTTGAAATATTTAACATCTCTTTCCAATATTAGAGATTTTTTAATTTTCAATTTCTAGCATTACGAGCCAATACTGCTTACTTCTAGGGAAATATCAATTTTCAAAATGTTACCAAGTAGTAAAATTTTTTTGTCGTAAGTAAGAGCGTAGCTACAGCTTTCTTGTGGGAGGGGTTCAGCTAAGGTGGGAAAGTGGTCCATTCTTACTATAAAATTTGATTGCGAGTAAATTTTACTAAGAATATCTGGGAAAAAAATTCAATAGTACTAAAAAAATTTTAATTATTTATAATAAATTGTATTTGTTACGCACTGATTAATGAAACTCAACGAAATTAATATAATTTTTTAAAAATTTTAATATAAAGTTTTCAAAATTTATATAAAATTTAAATCTTTTGGCGGTATATACTATTTTGAATGATAAATTCAAAAGATGAATAATTGGATATACAGACAACTCCGTTTATAGTGAACCTCTGGTACCATTACATTTCGTCCACTATAGCCGAAGTTCACTAAAATCGAAGAGTCTCCATGGTGAAAAGCGATACTGTATGTGAATCGGGACTAAAGGCCAACGCAGACTCAAGTGCGATTGCCGTACGCTGCAGGGTATGAGGGGAGTTTTTTAATGGTCAATTTGCACGTGCAGGCTTTGTAAAAGGGGGGAAACAGTGTAGGGTCGAAAAATTTATAGGCTTTTAAAAACCAGTCGGGATTCGCTGACAAAGGATAACCCGTGAAACCACAAAAGCACGTCAAGCACACAATGGGGGCACTTTTCTCCGCAATACGTTTTCGAGATACTGAAAAATACATTGAGTTTCCATTCTAGCGTACGGAAACGCACTGAAGTCTGCTCTGGCCTGAATAGTTTGAATTCACTAAAACCGAAGGTTCACTATATCCGGGGTTGACTGTAATTAGCTTTGGTCGTCGAGTAAGAAGAGGGGGGTGTGTGTCCAGACCCCCTAACCCTCCCCCGTCTTATATACGTCCGTGGTCATAAGGTATATTAGTTTTGTTCATCCGGACATCCAACAATATCGGAGTAGAAAGAGATATGACATCCTGACCTTGACCTTCTAAAAAGCATTTGAGGAAGTCAAAAGATCAAACGTATGAATAGTGAAAGTGAATGGAGAAGCGGAGCTCTTCTTCCCCCTTCTCTCATTTCCCTGAATACTTTTTTTTTTCTTTTTTTTTTTTTTGTGTGTGTGTGTCTTTGGAACAAGCCACGAACTCCTCGCATCGGTGTTCAAAAACAATGGCCTCGAACATTTAAATACCAGTTAACATTGTTTGCGTGCTTGTTCACCGCTATTCTTAAGTTGTGTGGATCTCGCTCTTCCCTTCCCTCCCTCCTTCTGGTTCACCATCATTGCATTTAGTGTGAAGAACTTCGCGCATTCGTGCAAAATTTCTAGCTGAGATTTTTTTTTAACTTAAAAGTCCATAAAAAAACATTTTTAAAATCTAAATAAGCTAATTTATGTAGAGAATTTCTGTAATACTAGCCCCAAGGGGGCCTTCTTCGTCGTCCCATACACTTAGTACCAGGCCCGGTCTGGCAGGTTGGCTGATCGGCAATTGCCGAGGGCCCCCGGCCTAAGGAGCCCCCAAAGAGGCCTCCCAAAATGAAGATGTACTACTTTATAATTAAAGAAATTTGATATCTATCAAAGTAATATACCAAAGTTGTTTGATTATTATTTATTTCCTGGTAGTCTTACTCCTTACACAGTGGCGTAGCGAAGAACCCCACAGACCCCTTGTCGCATGGAGTTCCCCCGAATAATCAGTGGTCCGTTTGCTTTAAAATAGTTAAATATGGTTTTTAGGTAGTAAGCCTAATTTTCAAATAGTATATATCCTAATATTCCATTTCCTCTAAATTCTCCAGTAAGAGGCACCTTTTCAATCTAGCTGAGGGCCACTAAATAAGCCAGTACGGGCATACTTGGTACATTGTTGGCAAAATTATTAGACTCATTTCAACGAAAATCATATTTAACAGTATTTGATATTAAATTTATGTAGGTTAGGGTTTTTATGAAGTTAAGGTGCCATCATTAAACCCGATGGTGGGCATGCCAAGTTCTGACATCGCAAAATGTAAG
Organism: Cheiracanthium punctorium; assembly: GCA_038373885.1. Taxonomy (NCBI): domain Eukaryota; kingdom Metazoa; phylum Arthropoda; class Arachnida; order Araneae; family Cheiracanthiidae; genus Cheiracanthium; species Cheiracanthium punctorium. The sequence continues at coordinate 290,287 of JAWZYV010001300.1, read as the reverse complement.
AAAAGACATACCTGCTGTCATTTACATTCAAAATGATTATGAAAATAACTTTATAGGGTGAAAACGTGTTGTACAAATTCCTACATAAATATTCCTTAATGGCAGCAGCTGTGGGCTTTCTCAAATGAGTGCTCAGTGCGCGGCCGTTCGCTTCATAAACTCCATGGTTCTGCTAATGGGTACTTTTGCGTTTTCATAATGCCAGTGTTAATGTGCCAAAGTTAAAAATCGGGTCTTTTTATCGTGTGCTTATGTTTTAATACGCATCTCTGGTTACAATAATGTACACGCTTAAATCTATTGAGTAAAATAATAATCAAACGGAGTATATTTTTACTCAATTTTTGACTTCAAACAGCCATTCCCCCGATTGAGTAAAATTTGCTCCATTAATAGACAAAAATCAATGGAGCGAAAAATTCTCAATTTTTGAGCATTATACAGCATCTCCATTTAGGCTAAATAATAATCAAAAAAGAAGGAGTGTTTGTCCGTTTTTGATTAATATAACTGTACTCAATTATGATTATTATTTAAGCTATAGAATGAGCGTTTTTACAAAATCAGCCCTTTTTTAATTAATATATCTGTAATCAATTAAGGTTATTATTTTAAGCTAGAAAAAGGGCGTTTTATGAAAATTTGCTGTTTATATATTGAATTATTCGTTTTCTTCATTTTTTATTATCAGAGCTGTAATCTATGATTATAAGCCAGAGAAAATAAATTTTAAATCAAGGCAAATACATTTACATATATCTTAATACACTATAAAAATGTATTTTTTTTTAATAAATAGAATATAATTTCACTATAGTCTCTAGTTATAAAACGAATTCACAGTACAGTCAGAATTCAGAAATGCAATCATGGTTAAACCAGCTGTGAGATTTAATTAAAGCAGCAACCAAATTTATTTACATGAAAAGGGTAAAATACTACGTACTCACTTTCAGTGGAGATATCATAACTTCATTTGTTTTACAACAGCTTTTTATAATCCAATCGTAAGAAACTGTGTCATTAAAGCGAAATCTTTACCTAAAGCATCTCCTCCATACCTAGGCTGAATTTATTTCACAACTCTGAATATGAGAAAGATGCATTTGGTATTCGGATATATTCGTAAAAAAAAAAATTATCACAAGTGAATACACACACAACTAAGCACCCACAACAAAAGGACTTGACATTAAAGTGCATCCAGTATCCTCTTCAGAAATTCTTATACTACTGATATTTTGATAACGACATGCTTGTCCTTCGATGCCCGCGAGGTGACTATGGCAAAGAGTCCGTTGAAGAGCGTTGGTCACGTGGCAGTAATACGATACCTACCAGGCTTTCCTTTTCGTGGGGAAGTCAGAATACTCAAATAGACAAGATTATTGTGAAAATTCAGCGAAGTAGAATCGGGAGCATTGAGGCGAATTGAGGAGATTACAAATTATTGTCTTTAATGAGTATTTTTCGGAAATTTTTAGCGTAAAAGATTATTTAGGATTTATTAAAAGGATTTAAATCAGCCGATAATAAATTTAATCAATAAAGGAGTGTTAGTTTTAATCAATAGATTGAAGCGTGTAAAAGAAATAGGAAATAACAGACTACACTAAAACTTTTTCAACATTGTATAGCTTTAATTTTATATTATAAAATATGAATTTAACAATCTGGGACTTCCCTAGTACTGAGAAAGGACGCGATTGAATTTTTCTAACAAGGAATATTGCGCAATAAAAGATTTTGTTCAAATAATCAAAGGCATAAGAATTGAAAGATACTAGGTTTGACCATTTAACTCTCATTCACCGATATAATTTCATAGACCCAGTTACACAATGAGTAAAGCGAATGTGGGGTACGCAAAATAATGGAGTAAACGCCAACGCGGAATCACACGTCACCATACAGAATCCTGTTTGTCAGAATTTATCGTTAGCAACATCCCCGAAGCAACATCCCCGCAACAACAAAGCAACAATTAAGCAACATCCCTGAAATAAATTGTTTTCAAAAAAGTTGACAGACATTGTAAATTTCATGCCTCCTATGTAGATTTGTATTTCATTGATTTTCTTGCTCACACATATATTCCTTTAGTTAGTAAAATAAGCTAAAATGTCTCAAGGATAACAACCTCGTATGTACACTTTTCATGTTTACTTAATTGCTTCCGGAAAAGTACTCGCTAATTTTTAAATATACTTGTTGCCATTCACGGAGTAGAAATAACGTCGATTTTGGTACCGCATAGGTTAGTTTAATGTATAAATAGATACCAATGATAGCAACCTCTTATGACCGAAACCTTAAAATGAATGCATATATTGTGGATGCACTTATTTGCATATAATTTTCTGGAATTTAAAAAAGTAAGCACTTTTATAACCGTTTTCTTGAAAATAATGCGACGGTTAAGGGGTTAAAGATTAATTTTTTAAGGAAGGGGGGTTGTATTTTTTGTATATCTCACATAAGATTCTGCATTGAGTCTTAAATTTTAAAGAAACACCATAAAATTTGACGTAATCAGACGTAGATATTTTACCAAAAAATTTTAATGGTAGTACAAGAAATAATAGAGAATATTACGCAACCTATACGCGACCAAGGTTTCTATAACAATTTCTACTTCGTAAACTTATTAAATAAGTTTACAAAGTACAATATGTATATGTTGATGAGAACTCAAGTAGATATGAACTCGTACAACAAATATCACGCGTACTTCTGAAATGAAGTGAATATGTTTAACTTAAGATATTCGCTTTAATACGTAAATAAAATTGGAAAGAGTTACAAATTTGTACAACTCATTTAATATTTTTTCTTTGAGCTAATAAAGACAATTTGAGCAAAATCCGAATAAAATGACATTTTATTTTCTTATTCATTTCGGTTTCTATTCAAATGATTCAGTTCAAATCAAATGAATAATCGAATGAAAAATTCCCAGATTGTTATGTATTTATACAATTTTGTGCTTGAAAAAAGGTTTTCATAGTGTTATATGTGGCTTATATGCCTTGCACCTCTTACAAAATGCGGATAATTTCCTTTCCTTTTTTTTTCGAAAATGAAAGTATGTTATTAATATTCAGTGAAGATAAATATGTTTATGGTATGTGCGTGGGAGAAGGTCGAAAATCAGTCATAACCTTTTCACTACACAGGTAAAGAAAATATTCTTTAATTTTTTTTTTTTACTTATATCCCGCAGTGCTTTTCAGTCTCAATGACCTTATTTTGGTTATTAGTGGTATTTTATTTTAATTAATATCGAAACATATCTTTTAGAAATACCAGTACGAAAGCTGACGCTCTCTAATGAAAAATTGTATTTTTATTCAATTCCTGTCAAACTTTTGCCCTGAATCTGTTCGCGAACTCTTTATGTGCGAAAAGACATCAATACATTTGAATTTTTGGTGTATTTCAGCCTTTTAAAAATATCATACTTTTCCTTCTATTTTAAGCTGTAGAAAGTTTGGCAGAGGTCTTTTTTTTTTTTCATTTGAGTTATATCAAGTTTTCTGAAGATGAGTAACAATTATCATATCATATTAGAATATACGAATAAGTGTTAAATGTAATGATCGCTTCTGTTATGCAATAGTTCTTAATCATAGTCTGAATACAAGATGGTTTCAAGGATGACTCGAAAGAACAGATCAATTGCACAAGCATTAAGGTCAAATCTTGATTTTAAAAACTGAAAATGCTGTGGACATGTTCAAGTATTATTAACATCGGCTGACTTCATTTGCACCGAAAGCAATTATAGAGGATCATTAAATCTTGAACTAAAAAAATGGCCACTCAGTCTTGACGAGTCAAATGTCTGAAGTACACAACTCACAACAGCCAAATTTCTAGGCTCAGTATTCATTTGGAATCGTAAAAATTTCGTTCATAAGGCTCTGACTCAGGGGCGTAGCCAGAAATTTTTCATGGGGGGGGTTACGACTACTACAACTCATATATATGTATACGTGTGTGTGATAATGTAGTGAAGAATATACATTTTGTATGGCAAAAAATTTCTCATGGGGGGGGGGGGTTATGACCCCCCTAACCCCCCCCTTGGCTACGCCTCTGCTCTGACTAATTTTTCTTATTAGTTGCTGGGGACAACTGTCAGTTTTAATATTTTAAACTCTTCTCGAATTTCCTTTCTATAACACTTATTATTAAATGGAAACTTGGGGGTCTAGATAAGAAAGGTCCCTGAAAAACAGAAATCCTTTCTTTTTGCCAGTTACCAGGTACGTCTCAGAATATAAGGAGTCACTGGAAGAAAATATTTTACTAAATTTTATTCGTACAATTTTTTAAATGGTGAAAAGTAAGAACAATATTTAAAAATTTTGACATTTAAGGGACAAATGAAGTAATTTATTTCTTTAATCGGTTGTGGGTTCAAATTCATCGAGTGCGAATGTCTTAGTATAAGGTAAACTTTGGCATGACAAACCCAACATAACCTAAATTAGGAATTCATACGTCCGTCCTTATTTCCTTATTTTTAGGAAATTTTTTAATTATTAATTTTGTTGATGATTTGTCAGGTGCCAACATTTATCTGTTGCTATCATTTGACGTTAATAACTTGTAGCACTTTATGATGTTTAATGCTTTTTGTGTCTGGGATTTATAAGCTGTTACCCAAAAATTACACCAAATTCAAAATAATGTGATGTCACCGTTCTTGAGATTGGATCTCTAGAAACAAAATTTTTTATCTCGGCCATAAATCTATAATAAAATACTAGGAAAGATGGATCATTCAATAAAATACTAAGTAAGATGGATATAAAAAGATGGATCATTCAGTTCTGGCTTCATGAAAAATATGATTAACTTGGGTCACACTAGCAGTTTTTGATAAATCATTGATCAGCTCATGGAGCACCGTGGGAGTTGTTCCCAGCACACCGGAATCCGGAATCCAGAAAGATTTCGCAAAAGCCCTAGCAAGAGTGCAAAACACAGTACGAAAGGAATTCGTGTTCTGCGTTATAGAATCTTTCCTGATTCTAATTGTGCTGAGATTAATCTCCCAGGACTGCTGCAAAAAATTTGTCTGTACGTGTATTTCGATATTTGGAATCATGCACCTTTTGCTATTGATAAACAATTGAGTGTTGTTATAGATAGCATGTTTCTGTTCCATGTTGTTTTGTAACAAAAAGCCGCCACAACATAGAACATGCAGTATGCCATTCTCTTGACTTCCGAATGGCTGTCCTGCATTCTTAAAAGTGATGTCTAGGTATAGTAAAGCAGCCACGCGCTACTGAATGAAACCGACTAAGGCGTCACCTGGTGGCAAACTGCGGAGTTAGCATTCCTATCTCGGAAACGGAACGATAAAAGGAAAAAAGGAATTTTCAAAGTTGTAGATAGCATCAGCGATCTATTACGAAAAGACACCTTGTGGGCTGGGTGGTAAGGGACTTAGTGGGCATACTGAATGTTCTATGTTATGTTAGCTTTTTGTTAAAAAACAATATGAAACAGTAACACGGTTTTTATCGCAACACTCAAGTAAATTGCTCATCAATAATAAATAATGCGTGATTCCAAATGCAAAATGTAAATAGTTTGATTTTGCTTCGATCATAGTGCGAATTTCACACACAGAAAAATCTTTTTGCAGCTGTCCTGGAGGATTATTCCCAGCACGTCCGAATCAGGAAAGATTCTAGTATAAACTCAGAACACGAATTTTTTTCGCATTGTGTTTTGCACTCATTTGCCAGTGCGTTTGCGAAATCTTTCATAATTCCAATGTGCTAGAAATGACCCACATGGTGCTCCAATGAACAGACCTGTGGTTTAGCAAAAACTGTTAAAGTGAGATCCTAACCGTACTTTTCATGAAGCCTGAATTTCATTCAGCAGCACAAAGCAATTTTTTTGTACCTAGACGCCACTTATATGAATACAGCAGCAGCTGTTCGGAAGTTAAGAGGGTGGCAAGGAGGGACTTTAGTGGGCATATTATATACATTATTTTAAGGCCATTGTATTAAGAGTTTTTGATCTGTAATTTTTTTGCAGGTAAGTTTTTCATGTAATTTATGTCTTTTTACAGCTATGTCAAAAATCTCTCAAGTACGATCTTCTTTATCATGCTAACGTTTAGGACATACTTAAAATCGCTTTCAATAGAAAACGAAGTAAGATTTATTATTTCATGTAAAATTTGAAGATAGATAGTTAAAAAGAGTTAACTCCCAGGATTATATTTATGTACAGGAAATAAATACTTCAAACGATAAAGTCATCGTTGTAAAGAAACAGTAATTAGGGAACTGAATCTTTAATTGTTTATGCCACATTTTAAATATAAAAAACCAACTAATGCTTCATTTCCTTTCTATAAAGATATTTTCCTTCCAAAAAAACCTGGTTATACTTATTTAATTTCTGATTTTTTAGTGAGTGTCTTATTTTTAATTACGGGTGTATGAAGTCCGTATGCAGGGCACTATAAATTAAAGGCAATATGTTTTTTGTGAAGATTAACTATTTTACGAAATGAAAAAGTCTTAAATTGCTCTTTTCTGTTAGGATTTTCATTTTAGTACAATAATGTTACCTCTCTGGTATTTCATCTGAATGAGTAATGTGATAATTACATTCACCTCTGCTAGTTAAAACTATATAATTAAGTATAACCTTTGTTTATTAATATAATGTCAGTTATTTTTGACATGGTCAATGCAAAATAACCAAAATACGGGCACAGTCAATAGTACTGAACATTTATCTGTAATATGAAGCTATTTTGTCATCCATTATCATTCTCTTCGAAAGTTTTTTGTTCAAAGATAAATATATTAAGTACAGGGTGCGAACTGAACATTTTCTCCAGAGGGGGACATTTGAAAGAAAACATTCTCCAGGTCGGGACATTTGAAAATAAGAAGAAAAAAAGGAGGGAAGATGTAAATGCTCCACTCACATAACATATTAGGTATTATATGACAAGACTCTTAGGTGACTTGAGGTTCAAAATGACGGGACCGTTTTGAACCTAAGACTCATGAGAGATGAGAAGTGACTTATATTCAAACAAAAGTCGACTGTCAATTTTCTATGCACATATATTCCTGCCTCCGTCGATTCTATGTCTATCCTCAAATTCGGCTCGCGGTAGAGCAGCACTTGTTCGTTCATTTCGCAGTGTTACTTGAAACCTGACCCCAGTAACAGAATGAGAAGTGGCATCAGGCATGTGTGAAAAAAACCTCATCCGTATTTCAAGGGATGTTTGTAACTTACTCCTTTGTCTAGTAAGCAATAGAAGAATTTCTATTCTCAATACTTAAAATCGCTAAGTACAGTTGAACTTGTAGGGACAGAGGCTAATTTTAACATTTCTCCAGCAGGGGATAAATAGTATCCCTGGCAGGGATCCATTAATATTTCTCTAGCCAGGGATGTTACATTCCTCAGCCGGGGACAATCCCCGGCATCCCCCCCATCAATTCGCACCCTGATTAAGTACATTTATAATTCTCTGAATTCTTATATAAACCGGAAATACTTGGAATGTGTAAGATTTGCGAAATGGCATAGTTCTCAGAGGCGACACTTATATCGTTTTTTTTTTTAATGTAACGACAAATTATACGATAATAAATTAACTCCAATTAAACTCCCGGCACTCCTGATTTAAGCGAATTAAAACAGGATCCACTATGTATGCCAAACCCATAACAGATGAGATGTGTCATCGCACTTTGGCGGACGTGTGTTTCCGTCAGCGATTGATCGCCAAATGCGAGATACCATTTGTAGCAACCATTAATGCCTTGCATAGTAGTAAATGGACATTCCTTTAATAGTGGTCGTAAGATGAACAGGGGGATAATCCTTGAGGCCCATTTCTGTGCTCGGTTATTAAATAGGCGGGTAATATCTACGTGCAAGACCGCTTAATGGTGGACTGGAAGAACCAAAAAGAGTCCCAATGACGCCTGGTGGAAATAGCAGGTAGAAGGGGAGGGGAGGTTACAGAAGATCTTCGGTTGACAGTTGACCACGGTGAATCATAGGTTCTTTCTTGACCAAGTGGAAAGTCATTTTTGTTACGATACATTGTTGATGCTTCGGATATTGTTAGTTGCGAATGCTGACAGTTAAATGTGTCCGGGGAAAAAAATTTGGCGAAGAATTTTTAGAAATTTTTTTCCCTTGTTTGACTATTTTCACCTTCTTTTATGTTATTTTTTGTGACATTTAAAAATCCCTTTTGCTAATTCACTGCTGGTTACTCATTATCTTGTCCTACACTAACTACTGTTAGACAACGACGATACTGTTGCTGAACTTCAGCAAAAACCCCACCTTGATTCTAATCTTTACATCTAGACCACAGTGTTTCTCGAACTTTTTCTCGGATGGAGACCTTGGAGTTTCTTTGAATTTTGACGGAGCACCTTTTGCCTTGTGTAGATCTTGAGTCCAATGAATCGGAGTATAGACAATGAGGTACTCTTTTGTGCAGCATTTGCTACCTTCGCATGGAGCACAGTTTGAGAATCCTATTGGCTATTTTTGCCTCCTTATTAAGCGACAGGTGACTCAATAGTTATCTTAAATGATTTCAATCACTGTTAATTAATTTCCTCTGGATTATAAAAGCATTTCTTTTTTTTTCCTTTTTACAAAAGGGTGTTTTCATGTGTTTTTGCTACATACATGTAGCACCCATTGTATCGTTCCACTGTTATTTAATTTTGCCAGTTTTAATAATACAAGCCTTTGTTTTTAAATGTGCGTAGTTGATAAAAATGTTATTGAATCTACCAAATACGATATTGAACGGAAAACGAAACGAACGATAATCTATTGACAGTTGATCTTCATTATATTTCAAAATATAAGCATCATTGCAACACATGCTTGAAACCCTTAAAATGAAATAAGAAAGGGCCGTTTTTAAAACCTATAGATGATTATTGGTTAAGACGAAGCTACACAAGGGATATTTGTCTGAGGGGGGATGCCTTGGACGGGGACTTTTTAAAAAACCTACAGAAAAAAACACTGAAGTATGACCAAATTAATACCGAAACTTGCTCTTAAAGGGCTTCATTTACAAAGATAGTAAGAAAAACCCACCGAATTCCTGATTAGAAGTGCATAATGGATTTTTGAGATAGGTATATTCGTAGTTGTAGGCTCGCGGGATCGATTACTGGGCAATGACAATGTGCTACGTGGAAATGATGCACATTGTCATTGTTCAGCCGTCTGTCGAAAAACCGTTTAGTTCGGTTTGGCACACAATAAAGAATTTTCTCTGTTTAATTTAAATTTTAAAAAGTCAGACCTGTTTAAAACACATATTTCAATGAAATTATGTGCCCACTTTCTTTTTTTTTTGGGGGGGGGTAATATTGAATCTTACCGGCGATACTGCTTATAACGTACTTCGGCTATAACGTACTACTTTTTTAGGTCCCGTGAGAGTACGTTATAACCGGTGTCTACTGTATATTTACTAAGAGATTCTACGGAGATGCCTTTCTCTCAAAGGAATATGGACCTAAGAGAAGTCTTCTCCTTGCATTTTTTCGATGATGAGAGCGAACAGATTAAACATGAATTTCAAAAGTAAGGATGAATAGGAAAATAGGAAAAAACACGACTCGTTCAGGTCCCCTTCAGGTAACGAAGGGGGTGCCGGACAGGGCTGAGCCCCAGTTAGCAGCGTCATTTGGCCCCTGAGAATATTTTGCAATTCAAAAGTCTAATACTATTATTCTGTGTTATGGAAAAAACACTTAAAATATCGGTGTTAAACTTTAACATAAATAAAACCTTTGTGAAAAAACACACATAAAAAGATACTTTTAAGTATCTTTTTATGTGTGTTTTTTCACAAAGTTATTATTTATTTTATTCTGTGTAAGGCATGTTTCTTAAACGTACTTGCGTAGCAAAAAAATTACACGAGTCATGGACTGAGCCGTTTTCAGAACAACATTGGAGTGAACACTTGCATGTAACAGATGTAATTTATGTTAATCACAGAGCAATTTTTAAAGTTTTATAAAATATGATGGTAGTGATGATAATGACAGAAGCAACCAGTTAAGCAAATCTCAATCAAAAAGTTATCATTTTTTTTTAAAGCGCTTGATGGGGCACTACCTTTGAAGTGGGGTACCCCACCTGAAAAAAGAGAATGCCTCATTTTAATAGAAACTCTGACTACGGACTCGTCTCTAATACAATTCGTCGGCGACACAATTTCGAATCAGCATCCAGATGGTCGATGGTTAAAACAATACTTCCATCCCATCTCTTTTTTGTGCCTCGTCGTCATCTCAAGTTTGCGACACGGATAGCACCCATTACGGCCTTCCTTAATTAACCATTTATTTTATCATCTTTGGAAGATGACTGAAAGACTGCGATGAGGCAAGACGAATATGGGTCAATTGGATAAACCCCCTGGCGCCAAACTACGTTCCTTCCAGGTTGCTACTTCTGTTCCAGAGAAATAAAAAACTAAAGAAATACTTAAAAAAAAAAAGAATCGATTAGAATTAATACTAAGGGCATTTTTCTTTCTTTCTTGTCCTCAGAACTTCTTTTAGGAATTACTTTGAAGAATCGGTATAGCAACTTGGTTGACTCACGATACCTAATTGATGAGTTTTGTTGCTCAAGACTTTTTAAAATATTCGATATTAACCCTTTAGCTTGTACGTATGATGACGTTTCAAATGAGACCTTGTTTGACATTTTTGTGTTCACGACAAACGTTTGAAGAGCGAGAAATTATTTATGGCATAAGTGATGCATTTTTTAATTTCCATAAAAATGTAACACACTAATTTTATACAATTCGCATTCCTATAAAATGGCATTTTTTTATCAGAAGTTTAGAAAGTTTTTATTTCCCTGTCAAATGCTATATTGTAACTAAACCTTTAAATTTCTTAGATACCTTTGTTCGCTACTAATCTCGACATTTTCTACAGTTGCGATTTTGAAGAAATGCAGATAAATATTTAGCAGCCCCAACCATGGCCAAGTGGATAAGACACTGAACATGGTAGATTCCAATGTGTGAATGTCCAGAGTACTGGCCTACTGCGCGGCTGTCAATATAAAAGTCTGGAGTTTGACTGGTTTTCGCCAGATATAGCTTAGATCCCCTTAAAAAGTCCACCGCACCCTAGGCAGATGCCTTTATTTTTGCTGAAATTTATTTCCAAATTCATTCCATTTTATTTTAAATCCTTTCTTGCTTTGTAAATTATTTTTCCCACTATACAAAATGAATCGTCATGAGTCAATCGTCAATTGCATGAGCGGGAAAGGATTTAAAATAAAATGGAATGAATTTGGAAATAAATTTCAGTAAAAATATTAATTTCCAAGTTCCACCAACAACAACTACATGCAAAATGCCACTGAGTAATTATACTCTTTACCTTTGTTATTTTTTTTCCATAACATACCTTCTGATTATTGGGGAGGAAGAGATAAAACAATGCTTATTTTTCCTTAAAAAAGTAAGGCAAAATATTTAAGGTGAACTGGGGGGGTGGGGGGGGAGCATGTTCCTGTGTGTCAACCAAATCTTTCAAGACGTTATCCAGCCACATGGTATCTTAACTGACAAATAAAACCCAAAACTTGTATGATAAGACATTCTCGAGACGAACACTTTTATTCTTCACACAACACAAATCTACATGTATTCGTACAAAATAAAAGATGGATTATACGTATAACATTAGTCTCTGGCACATCCATTCTGAGCGTATATCACGTCTCCCTTTTAAAATCCTAACATTAAACTGTTCAGTCTCTCCAGTCGTACAAAATATTATAAATAAAATAAAATAAATAATTAAACAATTAAATGTTCGTTGTCCGTCAGTCCCTATGTTTCCGCTTTCGCCTAACAGCTGCGTTTCTCTGTAGTGTGACGGCACTACGAACCTTACATGTTCCATCCGGAAAAAAGCGTATCATCCTTTTTAGATGATGAATCTGAAACTGTATATTCATAATCTTTCGGCTTTGAAATACAGTTTACAGTAACTAGAAAAAGTACTTAGATCTCTCAATTTCCTTGGACTGTCTGGCAAACTGCTCATGAAGAGCCATCGGCACTCGATAAGATGACGATATTCTTGGTTTACAGTCATCGGCCATTTTGCTATTATGTTCAGCAACTTTTGTATGCCCTGGCTTATTATTAAAAACGTCAGCATATGTGCAAAGCAATTCCTTTAACTCGTACTGTTATTTCTCATTTAGCATATATTCCACATTTTGTACTTCAGCTATGTCATCTGTGCTAGCTCGTCTTTTATCGGTTGGCGCATGGCATGAATATCTGAATTCAGTATTTTCATCGAAAATTAAACCGATTTGATTTGCTCTAGCTGTGTACAGCCATATCTTATTCACATGCGATTCCTTTGCGCTAACGTCTTCTTCTAAAACAGAATGATATCTAGCAGTGGCGTAGCCAAGGGGGGGGGGGGATAGAAGGGTCACAACCCCAATGAGGAATTTTTTGCCATACAAAATGTATATTTTTCGCTCTTTTATCACACACACCTACACATATGATTGAGTTGCAGTAGCCGTAATTCATCCCCCCCATGAAAAATTTCTGGCTACGCCACTGATATCTAGAAATAAGTTTTTTAACTCTACTACTACTAATAAGTTTTTTAATATTACTAATTTATGAGATGCTGAAGTGTATACAAAATTAACTCTTGATCACCCACTTCAAAGTTTTTCTCCTTCGAGCAAAGATTGTATTTATTTGTGTAACCTACTTGAAATTTTTCGGGATTTTCTTTGTCAATTTCGTGAGCTTTACAGATTTTGCTTAGCAAGTTTTTTTAATGTATTATTTCACTGAAGAAGTTCGCATCTAACAGTATATTCTTTTATCCAACCAATAATCAACTAATTGTGATGACCCTCGCGGTAATCGACCTTGTATCATCTGGAATGGTGAAATTCTAGAGGTACTATCAATGGCTTCTCTAAAAGCGAAAAGTAGAAAATGGTAGATGTAGACGACCATTCTTTGAATAATCTTACTGAACACATCCTTTAGGATTTGATATGGTTCCCCTTTCCGACGACTCCCATGCTTTCTGTATGACAAAGGGTCATCTAGACAATTGGAGATGCTTCTATCGATTTCATCATATGTTCAAGCATCTCCTAGTTTTGGTTATGAATTCTAAACGACAAACTAGGAGATGCCTCTATCAAATCTAGAAACGGTTTGGAGTAGTTTGTCCTTCGATCAGAATATATCGTTCTCGAAAACCCTGTTCGGGTGAAAATTTTCCTCATCACAAATATTTTTACCAACATGATTAACTTCTCAACAGCGCGTATGATATAATTATGGCTGCACGCGAGAGATGGCTCTAGAGCAGTGGTTCCCAATCGGGGGTCGCCGCAGACCGATTTTGCAGGAAATGAATGGCAAAATATTTCCACGTTTCTCTGCCATGAGACACGCTTTCTCCCTTTTCTCTTTGTAAAGTAAAATTCCTTTTTCTAATTAGGGCGCTTGTATCAAATCTACAAAAACTGACGTCGTAAAGTGTATCTAGGAGTGTTAACCAATTTTGAAAACGTGTGCACTAAGGCAGAATTATCGGAAATAGAAATTTCAGTTAATTTAAGGTGAGAAATTATTAACCACCTTGAAGCTCTTAAATCTGAAATTCAAAGATATATCCCAAAGCTCACAATGAACAAGAGGCGGCACTAGTGCGAAATCCACTTCACACATCTTTAGATGTCGACGATCTTCCTGATGAAGCGCAGGACGAATTTTTGAATTTGCAAAATGACTCCTCAGCACGTGATTTATACCAACAAAAATCGTTAATTCAAAATTGATGTGCTATGCGCCACTCATATCCGATAAATTCTAAGCTTTCGCTTCAAATGTTACTGCCATTTGCATCCACTTATATGCGTGAAGCTGAATTTAAAACTATTTTGTAGATTAAGATAAAAGCCAGTAATGAATTAGATGTCCAAGATGCGGTTGGCTTTGACCAATATTCAGCCAAGGATAGCATAACATGTCAGCCAAATACAACCTCAGTCATCCTAATAATAATCAGATAAAAAGATAATCATTTTTAAATCCCAAGATATATTTTTTCTTTTTGGTCTTATTGTTCATACATGATGGATGGAAGAAGAGGGGGGGGGTCGCGAACATTTTTGAAAAATGTAAAAGGGGTCGCGATTAAAAACAGGTTGGGAACCACTGCTCTAGAGAACCAATGCTCACCACACTCATTCCTGCAAACCATGTCTAGCCCAGGTATGGGCAACCTTTGGAAAGTTGTGGGCCAAACAAAATGTTAGCGAAGTCGCGGGCTGTATAATGCGGATTTATATCGGGTTTTCAATGATTTGTATGGGTTCTGATATGTTCCGCGGGCTGGATCAAAAGCCTTGGCGGTCTACATCCGGCCCGCGGGCAGGAAGTTGTCCATATGCGGTCGATCCTAACAGTAGGCTGAACGGATACTCTATGCCACAGTTCTTCATAACTGACTGCAGTTTGAGCTCTGCACTTAAAATCCCGGAAATGCTGTATGTCTTTTTCCCATCTTGTTTTATTTGCTTTTTCAAGTAGATAATAAAATAGGTAAGTATCAACGATCCAAAAGACATAAGTATATGAAGAAGTTCATAACAATGCTCTAGCAAAGAGCACTTTAGGATACAGCAAACTGCGTTTTATTTTTATTTAATTGTTTAACCTTTTTTTTCTCTACTAACAACCCAAAACTACATGCCTATGATGTTAATTAGTGTAAATTGAATTTCTAAGTTTTCGTGTGTAATTTTTTAATGGAACATTTAATTAAACAGATTAGTCTTCGAGTCTTACATAAGGTTTTAATAAGTCGAGAGAGCATTTAAACGTCTGTTGTTCCCCCCCCCCTCTCTTATGTGTTCACTAACGCACGAGGGAAAAAAAAATGCAGGTAGGGCAGGTGGGGGCACCCATTTCTTCTCAACGCTATCGAAGGGTCGAAAATAGTTAATGGCCGCTTTAATATTCATAAGGGAAGTGACACTTCTTCGTACACGGTATGCACATACCGAATTCGTGACGCTGTTCATGCGGATACTTCATCAAAAGAGGACAAACTCTTCCACATCTTTTTTGTTGACGGTCCCTGGAAACTGACCTAGCGATGATACTCGAGCCTTGGGACACAATCTGCTGACTAGCCTGCAAGGGACATTTAAGATGTCATATGTCAAACTGGTAGCTTGCAATTGGTTACAAAGTTCCCTGCATGTCTTTGCTTCTGGGATTCTCTACGGTGTATCATTTATTTATTTATTTACTTATTTATTTGATAAAGTTGGATTATTGTAATTCACAATCACTATTTGAATCTGCAGAAACGAAAAGGTAATGGTAATATAATAGGGAAAAAAAACATGTTTTCTGTTTTTTATGAGAGGACTACTTTTTAATTATGCTTGCAGCTAACACTTTCGTAATAAATACTGTGATGCATGATATTTATTTTATTTTACTTCTTATCAATTATCAGTCAATTTTTTTTCTTTCGGGAAATATACTGTCATTATTATTAATAATATGAAGGATATTACAATTCTTCTCTGACGTTTGATTTGAAATTACCATTAAAATTGGTGAAGGATTGTCCCAAATTAATTATACCAAAAGAGATATTTATGAACATAACTAGTTAATCGCATTTGACGATAGAAAAATCAAAATTTTATTATTAAATTCGAAACAAATAAATAAATATAGATGGATGAAATGTCAGTTATGCATTACCTCACTTGCACATGTAATTGTACATTTCCTCTGTTAAAAAAAAAAAAAAATGCTTTTAGAAAAGCACGGTATGGTAAAATATCCTTCAGCTATTTAAATTACTATGTTGTCTGATAACTTATGATAGCCCTGTATTCTTTTTAACTGATATAATGAAGTCTGCTTAATGAGACAATTTTCAGGAAAAATTAAATTGATCGTTAATAAAAATACTTACTATGAAGGTATTTTCTGAATATTTATATTCATTGCATCAAATGAAAATGGAACCGAAATTTTGCAAAATTGGCCAATTTTCTAATTTTTACTACACCTGTATTAAAATTAATTATGAATTTTATTAACAACACACATTCATATTTTTTTTTCATTTATGAGTACTATTTTCAAAGTTCTTTGGTAATTTTAATCTTTAAAAATCAAATTTTTGAGTGCTTTTATTACACTTCCATTGTTGATCGTAATGTTATTGAATTTTATGAAATAATTTTCTAAAACTCAGTAACACTCTTAGAAGCAATTCTAAACGTGTGAGTAAAAGTTTGAGAAGAGGTAAGAAAATCTTACAAAAGTACGAAAATAATAAATCTTTCTGAACGTATAAATTATTTTTAAAAAAATTCTTATATGCATATATATACTATTGTGTGATGATTAATTAGCCCAATAGCTCCTATAAGCACAAAGAGGGCGAAAGAAATTTCTTTAACCCTTTGAAGCGCAACCCTTTCCCAATGCTGAAAAAAGGGCAGCCGTTGCCGTCGCTCGACTAAAACTACCAGCAAGATTGCGGACGATCGAAACGTTTATCGCGTGCCACAGATCTAGAGACCCTTTTTTGACGACAGCTAGCTGTGCCTATCGCGTGCCACAGATCTAGAGACCCTTTTTTTGAGACAGCTGACTGTGCCCGGCACAGCCAGCTGTCGTCAAAAAAGGGTCTCTAGATCTGTGGCATGCGATGAATTCGATCGTCCGCCATCTTGCTGGTAATTAAGTCGAGCGATGGCAACGGCTGCCCTTTTTTCAGCATTGGGCAATCTATCCAGCTGTTCTTCGCATTCTTCCATTTTTCAGCAGATGTCAGTGCTGTTAAAAAGAATCGTGACCATTTTTTTGACGGGAAATGACGTGCTAAAAATTAAAGGATTCTCGTGGAGCTATGTCACCCGCAACTATTTTTATAGAAATCAAATCTATTCTTCGTGACTGGCAGCAGTCAAAACGTCAGAGTTTGGTGTTCCCAGAGCGGGATCACTGCGCCTTAAAGGGTTAACTCAGACCATCGTTGCCTTCTTGACATGGGTCTTGGAATGTTTCGCTGTGGCCTAGCTCTGCATTTGAAGAAAACAAACGTGGAAGTAACTAATGGCATCCATGCAAAAACATACCCTGTTACAATATGACATACTACATACAAATGAAATAAGAGAGTAAGACAAACGTGTATAGTGAACAAAAAAACAGTCCGTATAAATCCCATCAAATTCATTCAAAATTACAATTTTTGATTTCTTGATACTGATCCTTTCTTTACAAAACAAGCGCCAGATATTTTTTGAAAATGTATTTAGGGAATCCATTTGAATTTTGATGTAAGGTAGCATATGCTGAAATATGCATGACAAACACTTATCAGTAAAACGAAATACTCCGAAAACTATTCCCCCATCAACTGAGCTCACCCGCTTTCGTTTTATCCAACCTCCTACATTTTGAATGCATGTTAAAATTTCAACTACACCCACAGTAAATTAAAATTATCTTGTCTTCAGATCATGTCAAGCCTTAAGACAATAATTCCAGCATAATTTTAACCCTTTCACACTTTGCGTTCGCAATTGAGGACATAAACATTACCTATACAAACGTGCAGGATAGATGTCCTAGTTTGTGACCATAAAAAAGAAAACAATTTTCCTCGAAAATTTAGTAATCAGGATTTTTTACTTTATTTTATTTTTATTACAAATTTAATCTCTGTTATCAAAAGAAAAATAATTTAATTCAAATAGAAATTATTTAATCAGGTATGAAATGGTTAAAATGAACATTGGACGATAGTCCATATTTGGAGACTGTGTATATATATATATATATATATGTGTGTGTGTGTGTGTGTGTTACTTAATGCATAATTGCTAACGCATGTTACTTAATGCATAATGCATAATTGCACAAATTTAATCTCTGTTATCAAAAGAAAAATAATTTAATTCAAATAGAAATTATTTAATCAGGTATGAAATGGTTAAAATGAACATTGGACGATAGTCCATATTTGGAGACTGTGTATATATATATATATGTGTGTGTGTGTGTGTGTGTGTTACTTAATGCATAATTGCTAACGCATGTTACTTAATGCATAATGCATAATTGCACAAATTTAATCTCTGTTATCAAAAGAAAAATAATTTAATTCAAATAGAAATTATTTAATCAGGTATGAAATGGTTAAAATGAACATTGGACGATAGTCCATATTTGGAGACTGTGTATATATATATATATGTGTGTGTGTGTGTGTGTGTGTGTTACTTAATGCATAATTGCTAATTGCCGCATTTTAAAATAAATCCGGAACCAAGAATAATATAGAGACATAGGCCTTAAAAGTTGCGCACAAACCTATGTAGTAATAGAAAGCAGAGCTATAAGAACTAAAAATGTTGGATTTATTTACCAAGTGAAATCTTGTGGGTCTAAGCCTACTATTGTGTTTGTGTAATGAAATTACAATCAGTAAATTCTGAGTGATAGAATCTAAAGATTTTCATTATCGGCATTTTAATATCTCAACCATTCTGCTATTTCTTTACGCGAGGTAAATTCTTAAAAGAGTTGTTTTTTTTTCTAGTATCGCGATTCCCGAAAAAACAGAAAGTAAGCATTAGAAGCTGTGCGAAATTAGAATAAGCCAAACCCAAGCCTCAGCTCCGGTGCAAATGCCAGGCATTCTGAAAACCAATAAAATCAGTTGCACGTCACGTAGCATGATGTATCGCCGCCTCCAATAGCAAGCGAAGTTGCCGCCTTAGCGGTCATGTAACACAGTGTTTTTAAGAGGTTACAACGAATTAGAGAGAGCTTTTTTCGATACATGTTTTGTATTTGCTTCAAGACCTGTGTCAAATCTGTTCTTCGTGATGATTTAGCTGACCAATGCAAAGAACTGTCATCCAACCACGACTGCTAATTTTCTCAAGATTACCGCCTAGCTAGTTTTTTTTTTTTTTTTTTTTTTTTTTTTTTTACACACATACACATATAATATATCCAAAAATATATAAAGCAGTATGGAATGTTACCAAAAATAAATAATTATAAAATAAATTAAACGTTAACGCAATTTAGAACGCCGTGTTGACTATCGGAGCGTCCTGCGTCCTGAAATTACTATTTACTCCAACCTCGACCTGTAACTCAAGTTGCTTAATCTGCATCATCCCGATATAGCCCTAAGTAATTTATCATGTCCATCAGCTATTTAAATTGCTATTGCAAAATAGCTAAGTAAAATATGCGGAAAAAATTCCTTCACATAAATTTTGTGCATCGAAATCTTTTGTATTGGCTCTTGCGATGTTTTATAGACTTTGCACAGGGGATCAATACCCTCTGAGATTTTTCTCTACATCTCCAAATATTTAATCCCCGCCCTTCTTCATCTATGAGAGGGAGGGGGAATCGTGGGTGTGCCCTCCCCCCTCCCTCTTATCCAAGGACGTCCGCGCAGGAATGCAGGGATCACACCACCTTAAGCCTTCGTATATTTTGTTTGTATTTTCGTGATGGCTTTATGGACGTACGGCTTACATATTTTCTTTTTTAAACTAATGCTTTCAGGATCTCTTATTCTTCAATGAGCTCCACAAATCACTGAAAATTCCAAAGAGGCAAAGTTGTGCATGAAGGGAAGCGCCTGGTAGATATTTCTAGAAACCTCATGGCAAACGCAGAAATGCTTACCTCGACATTTATCATGCGATCGTGAAATATTGATTTCAATTCTCACAACTTTAACCCATTATGTTAGCATATATAAAATTGTGTAAAAAAAAATAGTTTGCATATTTTTAATAAAAGGTCCAATTCATTTAAAACAAGTATGGGTAAGATGCCAAAGTAAGTTGGGCTATGTTATATGCTTCTATCAGAGAATAAAAGTGAAAAATGCTTCGATTATAGAACACTCTCTAGCACAACATTACCCCCCTTTTTTTAGAGAGTGGCAAATTTTGCGATGAATTGACATGCCGTGATCCGTAATGGGGGTGTATAGCTGTCAAAATTGGAGAAATTTTCAGTATAGCTTCAAAAGCGCGAGACTGTAGTGTACTAAGAATTATTTTGAGTGATCCCGAAAAAAAAAAAAAAAAAAAAAACTGTAAACGCTGAACACATTAACTATTTTCGGTGGAGAGCATTATTTTTTAACCCTTAACAACGTATATCAGTTTTGTTCTATTTAAAATGGGTAAAAAATTGTCTGTAAAATATTCTTTAAAAAATGACTGCCCATAGAGCGCAATATATTGGAACTATTTTGAATGCTAATGTAAAAGAACTATCACTGCTACAGAAACCATTTTGAATAAGGTACACAGTACAGTACGCAGGAAGGAGTAACATACATAAAAACTTCGTAGTACAATCAATGTCTGCCTATTTACCTCAATTTAGAGCTAGGACGGACGGACAGAAAAACTGAAATCAACACTTTTCTTGAACTTCTTTGGAAAATGTTTAAAAGAATCGGGTACGATGGGGTGAAAGGTACGTACTTCTTTTTGATCAGAAATATAAATGCTTTTCTTAATTATATTCTTTTAGCATATATTTTCAGATATTAGTTGGCAGGATTTATACACATTAAAAAGTTTTTAAATTACATATAGAAAAATAATATTGGCTTTTATCTGCGTACTGAATCTATGTTCTTTTCATGTGTCTACAAGAAATTTAAGAGATTAATACATTCAAAAGTTCTGTTATTATTTTCTGTTTAGAAAAGGCTAAATAGTTTATTATTAGAAAAAAGTAAAAATTAATTTTTTTTTCTGTCTTGTTACGTTTTAGTGTGGTGGGGTAAAATGGCTATACAATTGGGCTTAGTTAATATTATTTTTATAAATGCTCCTAATAAACTTTCTAGTGAGTATAAATGTTGCCTACTAATGTCTGAAAATATAAGTCAAAAAGGAAAAATATTTTTAAAAACTATTTATATTTTTGATCAAAAAGAAATACCTGCTCACTTTACTCTACCTTAGCCTGCAGCAATGAGAACTCTAAATACTATTTTTAGATCTCGAACGTAAGTCTAAAAGACCTTAACCATAATATTTTTAAATTTGGATATTTGTAAGTCATGATAGGATATAAATGAAATTTTATTAAGTGTATCAATTTCTTTGTATTTTTTAAAATCTATTACTCATTTTACCCCATCTTTTATGGGGGAAAACAGCTCCGAGTAAAGTTTAATATTTTTTGTGTTTAAAATTATTAGTAACAGAGAAAAAACAGCGCGATGAAAAAAAAGGGCCTGTTTTCAACATATTTCGTCCCACCCCACCCCCGCCTCCCCTTACTCTTGACAACGTACTAAGAACCTTGAATAATACTGCAACCACAACTTTTGTTTGTAAAATAGGTTATAAAGGAGATATGGCTCAAGAAAATATGAAGGATAATTAATGAGGAATAAGAAACTAATCGAGGAGAAAAAAACAGCATTATTGTTATTTTTGGGTTTTTATAAATTATTTATGATGCAAAAAACACTCAAACATACATTTTGACAGAAGCTATAGCTCGAATTTTGAAATTTCTCTTTTACATTAATAGAATCATTTTACAGTGTTTTGTAAACATTCATTTTTTATTTAAAATTAATAAAAATTGGAATTTTTAACTTATTTTCACATGTTGGATTAGAATGTAAAGTAAAATGGTAGGGTCATTTAGAATTTCCTGACGGTGTACTAAATGTGTACATGACCCCATAAACAAAGTTTGGCACAGTAAATATAATAAAACGTAACATGTAACATAATGCTATATATTACCAGAAGGCTTAATCTTAAGTTCCAGTTTAAATCTGGATTGTACAGCTGCGGAAAAAAAAGGCCCACTTGTACATTTTTCGGCCGTCGTTCGTCGCACAGCAAAGTTACAGATACCAATCGTTTACGATTGACGCACACTGTAATTTGCTATTCATAAAAATTGCATAAGGGGCCATCTACATATTAAAATTCGCACCAACTTTTTTTTTCTCAATAGCAACCCCTAGATTTCACTTCATATTTCAAAAATTTAGCTCATTTTAACCCCGGACACCAATTTTCAATAAATTTGGACAGAAAATGAGTGAGTTATGAGCACCCAAAATCCCCCTCCCCCTATGTTAAAATATTTTTTCATACTTCAATTCATCTCTCATATAATATTGGTAGTAAGAAGCTGATTTTTATTCGTACTATTAGAACTAAACGACCCAAACATAATTTAATGTTATTATGATTTTTAATAAATCATAATATGAATTATGAATTATTAAATTAATATTCAAAAAAATTATGAATAGCGACCTAGCCAAATTTCGATGGAAATAGATGCAGAAATTAATATTACATGGCTGTGCAAAATTTCAAATTTTTACGTTCAGTAGTTTAATTTATATTAAATAAAATGTGTAATTTTCATGAGTTAAGGGACCATATATAAATTTATTAAGTAAAAATTTTTTGAAAATTGCATAAAATAAATGTAAATTAGATTTATTTTGTGCTAAAACACAGTACAAGATACCAGTATTAAAAATATCCAATTTTGAAGCAAATGAATTAGAGGTTTTTACAGTTTGTTGGGGATTCTATAAAGCGTGTATTGTTGCGTCCGCTACCATATTCCCCCAAATAAAATATTTTCCAGCTATAGAATTAGATGAAGTAGATGTATGTCTTCTAATACAACGTCCTATTTCTGAAAAACTAACATCCTCAACTTTCCAGGCATGAATGTGACCTTTTTTAATATCGGAAACATTAGGTCTTTGGAATTCCCCATATTTTATCAAACATTCAAAATCACGTTTTTCTGTAAAAAAAATTTCATCTCACTATAAATTAAAATACCGTCAAAAGTCTTAAGAATATTGCACATTGCAGGCGACAGTATTAAATGAAGAAAGTGAAATAACAAACACAGTGATAATATTGGGTCGGCAAAAAAGTAATTGCGTTTTTTACATGAAATTCAAACGAATAAATTTTCAATCATGAAACCATTCTTTAAGTTCGACCATAGCTGAGTCGAGCAATATTCATGCTTGTAGTCAGAAGAGCAGGGAGCAGCCTCTAACTCCTGCCAACATTTCAGCTGTCTAAGAGAAACATCAAGGGAAACACTGAATAACAATTTCAAAATTACAAAGATTTTCAAAATCCTTAGCAGTCATTTTGCATTTTCCCCTTAAATCATGTGTACGAACCAAGGAAGTTATGAACTCACGGGTCATTTGGACCACAGACTAAATATTCTATTCTACACTTGATATTCTCAGTACAAAAAACTTTAAGAGAGATGGGAACAATATTTTCCTTGAAAATAATATTAATTTCTTTTAATTCTCGCGAGCGAAATAAATGAAAGGCGAAAAGTTCGGAACCTACAAATAGCGTTTTTCAATTTGCAGAAAGTCTCTTAAAAACGCGCAAAAATGAATTCGCAATATCTCCGGAAATTATCGTAGAAAATTGGTGAAAATTTATATTTAGGGTAATTTGAAGGTTTTCTTTCGTTTAATAAAGTCAAAATATGGGGGTTGCCATTGAGAAAAACGAAGTTGATGCAGAATTAAATATGAAGACGGCCCCTTATGCAAATTAAATTAATAGTAAATTAAAGTACGCATTATTTGCAAACGAATGGTAATAACTTTGCTATACGACGAACGATGGCTAAATAAAGAGCAAGTGGGCCGTTTTTTTTTCCGCAGCTGTACAAGTTTCAAACATTGATCCCTGGTGGTTTAGTAATTTGTACCAGTTGCTGTTGATTGACAAGCATACTTTTTTGACGAGTTGTCACTAGCAAAAGCATATTTTGTTTTTAAAAAATGAAGAGTGTTCTTGTGACAATACAAATTGAATGCATTAACAAATGAATCTAATTATTTAATCACTTCCAGGAACATTTCATAGATGCACCCAATCTGGTTAAAACGACACAGTACATTTTGTGCCTGCGAAGTTCGCACCTTCAGAGCGTGTTTTCTCGATGATGACGAGTCCTACTGTACTGTAAATTAAATTTTGGCATTACATGCAATAATTTTTACGAAAAATTCTTTTAAAATGATAATATATTGGAAAAAGCTCACTGCAGTGAAAAGAACGACTGCTACAACAACAACAACAAAAATAAAATGTGTGTGCGTGTAATCTTTACGCGTGATTGAAGTAAAACTTCTTTGACGTTTACGACACATATCACTGAACTGTGACACATATCACTACTTACACACATACTTACATATCACTTACGTATCACTACTTACACATCACTTACGATACATATCACTACTCTTGTATTTACGACACATATCACTGAAATGATTAAACTTTAAATTATAATATGATATTTATTTTAAGTTAATTATATTTATTATTCATGTACTTTAGAAAGATTATATAAGTGTTATATTCATATTATTCATTGGAAATAGGTACTTGAATGTCATCATAATTTTTTATGTATGAAATTATAGGTTTGTGGTAACTATAATGTGAAACACATAAATTTTACTCTCTAAATTTGCTAATTTCTTTGAAAATACAGCATCTATCATTGTACCGAAACGCGTTCTCGATTGAAGTCAAGAAGTATTCATAGTTAGATCCAATTTTTCTTTTAAAAAATCAACTAACGGCTCAGATTCTTGATAGTGAAAATTAACATTAAAATCTCCAGTAAGAATCATCGGTAACTCATGATAATTACTTAGAATCCAGGAAGTGTCCGTGTTGTAGTATTATTTTTTAACTGTTTTCTTATACCATTGTTCCGTCTGGAGGTTGGGTTTGAATGGGGGGGGGATGTCCATAGTCTAGTATTCCAGGGGGTCCAGTCCCCCCCCGGAATTTAAAATTTTGTTAGAAAAACAATAATAATGAAGCCATTTTGTGAAAAATTTAGCTTTTTTCACCTCTTGCCCCCCCCCCCCGATATTTTTTTTCTGAGTTCGGCCCTGGACTCTCTTCTAAAATCTATAGAAACAGATTAAGTTAGATAACTCATTTTATTACATTTAGAATGATTCAATTAAAAGCGATTCTTTAAAAGGAAGACACAAATCATCGATTATAAAACATCTGCCATCACAAATGTCTTCTTTTTTTTTTTTTTTTTTTTGCCAAATTTGTCATTGTACCGTCAACAAACTTCGCGAGATTTCGGGATAACCTCAAAACAGCTGTATTTCACTAATAATATAATTTTGCGAGACTCTGTAAAAGAGCTCTAATGTTATTTACATCCTTCAAATGAAGAGTAAGCAGGTGAAATTGTTTACATAGTTATAGAATTGTTCTTGAAATGGATGGAGGTCGCTAAACTGTCATTGACCGTAATGAACTGGAATTATTTTGAGTGCTCATCTAAAATAATTTAAAACTTTGACAGGCTACATCCGCCACTTCAGATGAAGAGATTTATATTGCAATCCTTAATAAGGATATCGATTATGCTTCGTTTGAAAATAGCCGAATATCTTTAAAATACGCTTTAAAGGGTATAATGCATTGCCCATCGAGTGCAATGTATTGGAAATCCTTTCGTTGATCCTGTAAAAGAACTATAGATGCTACTTACACCATTTTCAATTGGGTACTTGACACAATACATAGGAAAAACATTCATAAATTTCGTAGTAATTGATCCACATTTAAGGCTGTTAGTGCTCAGGCGGACAAACAGACTAACTGAAATCACAAACACTTTTGAGCCTTGTTGGATGCATATTTATGGCAGTACATATGGAGTATAGATGGATGGACAGACAAATAGACAGAAGGACGGACGACAGACGAGCAGACAGATAAACCGAATTCGTAAACACTTCTTGGAAAGTGTTAAAAAGAATTACTGTGAGATTTTTCCGTGGGTGTTTACAGTTTCGATGGAAATTTTAGTGAATATTCCTGTTTTAAAAGTGACTCGAGACCAGAAATATTTGAGAACCTCTGAGTCATTCCATGAATAAAAATTATCGATACATCACTTACAATAATAATAGCCCTAATGTCCCTTAAAAATGGAAAACAGACAATAATTCATAAAGAGAAGGAGATTGTTGGCCGAGGAACAGAATTTTTTTTTAAAGCAAGCATATTTTAAAGGCAGGGAAAATAAGTACTAGTTGATTGCTTAATGCAATGCCAGTAAAAACAAGAAAACATACTCCAAAATGGAAAGAATGCAGACGTCTAGACGCACCGGCGCCAAAATATCAATATTCTATCACTTATAAATCGTAATTCATGCTCAGGTGTACATAAACTCGAAAAGTTTATTACCGAAGTGATCATACGAATGTCTGAGAAATAGCCAGTTCTTATATCCAAATAAAGATAACATGCTGCTTTGTTAAGGCTATTTCAAATTGATTCTTCCTGTTTTCAGTTGTAAATTCGCTATTGTGAAAAATGACTTTCTCAGAGATTACTTTTCGGAAACTTTAAAGAGAAATAAAATGGTTTCCAAATTCGCGTTTTTTTTTTTTTTTTTTACTGTGAAGCATAAACTCTCTTGTGGCACTTTTGAAATATATTTTTATGCCAGCTTTGCCTCATTCCGTATGTTCGAAAACTTTCAGAGTTTCAGACGAAATAAAGTATCGAATGAACAGACAGCAACTGTTTTCTGTCAGAGTTAGTTTTGAAATACAGGAAATATATGTACAACTGAAATGTTACCACAAATCATCTGCTAGAAAAACGATAACCAATGAAAAATTTGTTGAACTCGTGTATAAAAAAAGTGGGGGGGGGGGAGAAGCCCTTTAACTTTGCCGAAAAATATTTTGACTAAAAACATTTGTTTCAAAATTTAAAAGAAATTTACCTTTTATGCTCTTGAATTCAATATGTGTACCCCCCAAAATTTTCGGTCACGCTATGCCTTTGCTCTATAAAGTATACAAACAGTGGAATTTGAAGATTATTTCCATGATTGTTATTTTAATTTGAAGATAACGGAGCTTGACGTCTGCCAGTGGTCGAAATTCGACCATAAAGCATTAATTTTTTTTTAATTTGAGTGTGAATAAAGTTCTTCTGTCAAAGAATATGTCTCACCATTCCATATGCACTGGAACCTATAAAGTGACCTCCTTGGCTAAGAGACTATCTGTTTTTAGCGACCATTTTTGTAAAATTTCCCTTTATAACCACCACACTTTTCTGTGAAGACGGTGTTTTTGTAAAAACTCTATCATATTTTGCTAAATACAAAGGCAGCTCCACCGAATGGGTCATAGGGTCATTTCCCTCTGCCGACCTTGGATTTCACGCATTCCGTTTGCATTTTGAACAATTTAAGCTAATCTAAAATGTCTAGTGGCCCCCTCCGAAAATTGAACCTGGAACTATCCTCGGCTAAAGGTTCATTATGTTTGGAGTTATAAAATCTTAAAAAGTCGAATGATTCAAATCTACTTGCTGAGGCGTACCACTGACCATGTATGAAACATTGCTGCCTCAATAAATTTGCCCTTTTTTCGAATGATTGTCCTTGAGATTTATTTACTATCATCGCAAATGCGGGTATATTTGGAAATTGGGTTTTTTGAAAGGATATGGTAAAATAGTACCAGAATATTTTCTAAGTGGAATTGAAACTCTTTTAGTGCCTGCGGTTCCAGTTTAAATTTCGAATGAATAGCATTACGATGTATAAACTTGATGCTCATTCCTGTTTCATCGACTAATGATTCCTTTATATTTGTTTCTTATTAATATAATGATGCAATTTACTAACTTATGTGGTGGCAAACTCTGTTATTTTTTTTAGCCAGGTGCAAATCCCGCCAACTGTTTTTTCTGGGAAACGTTTAAAGACTACCTCTGAAACACTGTCTTTTCCCCCACAAAAAGGCGGAAAATTTAATCCGTATACAAAATAGTATTTAGATATAGAATTAAATAAATACAAAAATATCAATATACTAAAAAGAAATTTGTGTGCTTATTGATTGCATAATGGGGAATTTCTGAAAACGTGCGGAATTGAATAAAAATACGAAATTAAAGTAAACTTCCAAAATATGGAAAGGGATAAACAACTGTGTACTGGAACTCGCTTTAGGTTTGTAAGAATTTCGCACAGATCACAATTATTTGGCAATTTTTCACTTGCTCCCTGGTAACCGAAAAGAAACTCAAACCACTCACAGTCAAAGAATTTTAAAACTCCACTGGATAGTTATTGATTTCACTGTCATCATAGCAAATTTTTTATCGTAGCTACGGTGATATGTTCTCTATTCATCAGACATTCGTTCGATTATGCCAACATTAATAAAAGTTCAATCATAATTTTATGTTCTATTATAACTGACTTCAATATGTTATCTGAGAGTATGTTTTCGGAAATATTACCAAACAATTCATTAATAATATTATTTTCACTCCCTCTTAATTGCTGAGGTATTTCTTAAATAATATTTTTGGAGAAAATTTGCTTTAGCATACTGCCTGGCGGGAGGTTATGAAGAAATTGTCGAATTGGCGCGTTTCGCGCAGCGTCTCTTGGGTTCCGACCTGCCCGGAACGAATAGTAAATATTATTCTCTCCTCCAAGGTTTTTCTACAGCTTTTAAACATGGAATTTACAACACTTCGCGCACTTATCGCCGTCTAAAAAATGTCGCCAAGCACATTGCTAAAGCACATTTTAGTCATTGGCGTATCACCAAACTGGGGAATAATTCCACTTTTTGCAAATTTTGTTGTAATACTATAACCCAATATTACTGCTGAAACTAAGTGTTGTTATTTCAAAATTGACACAACAATGGAACCATCACCCGACTTGGCGCAAAATACTGCGTGCCAAATTAGTTCTCTAATTTTTTACGGTGCATTAGCATACTACCCAAAAATTTTAACATTCGCACAAACAATTCCATACGAACTTTAATTGTGCCGAATTTCACGGTCATCCGTTCGCTCAGTGCGCTGCAAAAGGGACACTAAGGTTTTGCTAAGCGTATTTATATATACATAGATTTACTGGTATTAGGGTATAAACACACACACATTTCTTGGTAGCTGCATTAAGCACAGTTTTTGAAGCATCGCACGCATATCAGCCTAATATTTTAAAATTCAAATTCATGTTATTCCATTAAAGGTTGCGAAAATATGTCACCGGAATAGATTAACGAATATCAACGAGTATTATTATTATATTGTTATTATTTTTCAAAATTATGACTTGATCTCTAATGCTCCCAGGCTACGCAGCTAGTAATTTCATATTAAAACTCATTTTCATGAAAAATATTCTTTATTGAAATTTCCATTGCAGTTATATTTCTGTGATTTTGTTCCAAAGTTTTCTAAATCTTCTATATTAAGGTTTGTTTAAATAAAAGTACGAACAATTTCGATTTAAATTGCTCTGTCGATTTTTGAATGAAGAGTTCTTACAATTCTTGAAGAATATATCTTATAAAATTTATAATCGTTTAATAAATGTGCATTATGCATCAGTTAGATAAATTACACGATTACATTGATTAAAATGTAATTTCTATTTTGAACTATTTTCAATCAGCATGTCGTTTCTTTTTTCTTTTTCTTTCTTTCTTTTTTTTTTTAATTGAGCTAGGAACTGAAAATCAAAGTAAGTATGTAAATGATGTTGCTCACTTAAAAATAATGTAACCTATATCTAAATAACGTAATTAATATGTTATTAAAAATAATTGCAGAGGTTAATATTGCCTTTCTTAATGCGTTTGCCTCCGAGCACCACAAGTACTGCTAAAAAAGTTGTTTTACAGGCATGTTATTCAGTTAAATATCCACAAACTTATCATTATAGTTCATTAAACTTGTTGTTCAGTATAAGTAAAATGCGACGTGTTCACATGCAACTCTTAAAAACAGCGGAAGATGCTGAAGTGTCATGTTATATATACGAGAATTCCCTCGTTAACTGCATTGTACAAAATGTTTTAATATTTCTTTACACGAATTTCACTAAAAAGCCGTTAACATTGAAAGATATAGTCCAGTATCTTTTTCTTTAGATTAACCTTAACTGAGTGATTGTAAATGTAAGCGAAACTGTTTTTGAAAAAATATAATAAACAGACTGAAAGACATGGATAAAGTAGTTAAGAAAAATATTTTGTACAATGACATATCTAAAAATAAATTAGGGGGAAAAAGTGTATAAGTGAGGAAACCATAATTTCATTGAAAAATCAGAAACGGTAAATTTCTTATTTTATTTTTATTTTTATTAATTTATTTATTTTGACGCTACAAATATAAGGAAAGAACAGCTTATTGAGTATAAATTCCGTCTGTAAGTAACATCATTTATTTGCTTCGTAAAAACTGATTACAGAAAATAATAGGTGTACATTTTAAAGCAGCTTTAAGTACACTGCATTTTTTTTATTATGTTTCCTGTTTTTTTCTCCTTTTCATTAAGTTTTGCTAAATGTTTTCATTAAGATTTGGTCTTTTTCATTAAGTTTTGCTTATTACTAGACCACGGATTATATGCACTGAAAAAATGGCAAAATATGCATGCAAATATGCATCAAAAAATCTTAAAATAAGCACAAAAAATCTTAAAATGTGCACTAAAAATCTAGAAATATGCACTAAAATTGTAAAAATAAGCACTAAATAACTGAAAAATATGCACATATTAACAGAAAATACAAACGCATTTACTTGTAAAAGTATTTTCTATCACTTACTTGTAAAAGTATTTTCTATCAATTATGACATATTTTTTTCTCTCTTTCAAACTTGAAAATTCGGAAGGCAGAATAAGAAATAACGAAGACTGTTTATGGGTTAAAGCAGAATCAATTTTTATTCACATCTTAGTGATATGATATATGAATTAAAACTGCCTTCAGTAATTTTTGTTACAATACACAACTAAGTGTTTTGTAGACTTTCTCTTTTATCATCCAAAATCATTTTATATGCTGAAAATGTTCTTTAACATCAACGGATGTCACTGGACAGTACTTACAATATTTCGCTTTGGATGGTTCTACTTTTTCCGGTAATTCACACCTCTCCCCATTAATAAAATTATTTATTTTATTCGCTGCCAAAAATTTTCATTTAAAATAAAATTTAATTTCTCACTGATTTCTTCTCCTAATGACTCTGGAATCTTACCAACGCATTCCCGTACTTTTACAACTCGACTTATTGCATCACTCAGCAGCAGATTTTGAGTAATTTTCTGATGGCTGATGTTAAGAAGGAAAAATGTGTTTCGATTATCGATAGACTTTTTCGGATGGACATATTGCTAAGCATTTCTTTCGGAATGAAAACAGAAGAAGAATCGACGCTGTTCAAAGCCTAACTACATCTTTTATGGAGCCAAAATTTTCAGAATAAAATAAAGAGGCATTTAACCAAGTGCCCATTTTGTCAATACAGGCTGTAGTGGGAGGCTGTAAGTGGGAGGTTGGATACATTTCTCTGCATGTTTTAGTGCACAAAGGAGCTTTTAAGAATACTTTCTTTACGCAGGATAGCAGTTTATTCACAGGGGCGTATATATTTCTCTTACTTTTTTCACTGATCTGTGAAGCCTGTGGGCTATACATGTAATATATATCATAATTAGAAAAAAAAAGAAACTTCAAGTCCTGATGCTGCTTTTATCATACAAGGTGCTGCGTCAGTAACAAATACTAACACGTTATCTGTCATGCCTTTTTCAGCCCGCAATAATTTCAATGAATCATTAACGAATCTTGCTATGCTAGAAAAGTTAACTTTTTCTAGTACTTCGCAAGAAATGAGATGTGGACGTGAAGAGACAATATCTAGCTTTCCACAAACTAAATGTGACATGTAACGGCCATTTTTATCTGTCGTTTCATCAGCGCTAATCCATATGCAGCCTGTTCCAATATCTTGGCAAATTTCGTTGAGTACTTCTTTATAAATAGTATTCAGGTAATTTTTTCTGATTGTTGATTCGTATGGAATATTCTGATTAGTGCAATATTTCTTTAAAAAACTTCTAAAATGCTCATTATTTAATTTCTTAAATGAATGTTGCTGCTAACTAGAGCGTTGCATGAGTCAGTAGAGAACTCATTTTTCTCCCTTCGAACCGAAGAAGGTTGCATAAATAGTAAAGTTTGCACAGAACTACGACCATGCTGATTTTTCTTTGCTGAATGAGTACTGGTTTGCACGTGTTGAACGATATGAAAACGCTTTTTACACGGGATGATTTTTTCATATATTGTGCAGAAAACAATTTCACAATCTGTAGTTAGGTCTTGTCCATAATCCGAAATCCATGTCTTCATCAGGGTTCGCATGCTTGCTTTCATTCTAGCCATTGAAATTTTAATATATAGGCTGACTTCGAATTTAAATTGTTGCAAACAAACACGAAAAAATTGTAAGCATATGCTATTTTGCTGGGAATTTGTAGTTGTATAAATTTTTCAAAGCGTGGGATTTAAGAGTTAAAGAACAAAAAAAAAATACTGAAAGGAAGGGAAGAAAGAGTTACAAATTCAAAGCTAAAGAGATTGAAATATGCATCCAACAGAGAAAATTCGTCATTTTATGCAAAATCACCAAAAACACCTGAAATATGCAATTGCATATGCAAATATGCGATTGCATATAATCCGCGGTCTGCTTATTACCATTGAAAATTAATATAATCAAAATAATTTATTTCAAAAGTTATCATATTAAAGGGATCAATTACATTTTGATTAGAGTATGTATAAATCCCAATCAATGTATGAAACTCGAAGGTCGAATTTGAAAACGCAACCTATCGGTGTTCTAATACATGGGTACTTTTCAAATCTCTTAAAAGGACAAGCGCACAAAAATGTCTTCGACATTTACCTTAGGATTAAAATTAACAATCTTGGTTAGAAATAAATAAAAAATGTTTTCATGTGTTTGATCTTTCTATAGTCATTTGCGTAACTGGATGGAAATTATTGGAGTTTCTGAGTAGTTGCAGACCCCCACCTTCTCTGCTTGAAATTGAAAATCTAATAACCTTTCTGCAGAATAACCTTTCGTTCACGAAAACAGAATCAAAGTAAAGTTTGCGAAAAATGCGAATACCACCGAACGAACACCGAAAACCAGGTAAGAAAATAAAAGCAGTGAAAAAAGAAGAAAAAAAAAAGGTAAAGAAAGAAAAAAAAAATGCTAAAGAAACGCAAAGCAAAATAACTGGCCGTTAGGACATCAGGTGATTCGATTCTGCTGTAGAAGAAAAGATCTCCAAGGTCAAGAAAAAATGTATAAACGTGAACAAATCAGCAGAGACAATTTTAGTTTATTTCTTATACCATGAATTTTCTTCTTCTCGGAACTCCAAATGACGAGGAAATCAAAAGAAGTGACCGTGAATTTCGCGGTTTGCGAAGGTTAATGGAATCTGAAAAACTCTCATTACAGAAAAGGAATGGATAAAAACTGAAATTATCAGAACAGGTTAAGTAATGATGTATAAATAAGCTCGCAAGTTTACGTGTTCTATTTCGGGGAGTTTGAGAGTTGAAATTTATGGCCATAGATCTTCAGTTGTTACTGAGAAATGCAGATAGTTTTCTTTTTCCTTTTTAAAACTAAGACACTCTCGCACGTACACCATAAACTACTTATCAACAACTTGGAAATTAAATAGTTGCAGCTAACAAGTAGAGGGTGCGACCTTCGGTAGAAATCAATATCTGTGTACGGCAGTTTGAGCACGTTTGGATAGATAGACAGAATAACCGAAGTCATGAACACTTATCAACTTCGTCGGAGAGTGGTAAAAGAGAAAAACGACAATCCCTTCAGCTAGAAAAAGTCTGCATACCTTACCCAGTTCAGGCAGTTTTAGCATTATTAAATGTTGTAGATTTTGATAAAAGCAGCTTCGATTAGAAGAAATCCAAGCCTGGACATCACTTTTGGGTTGTTCAAAGAATAAAGTAACAAGCCATCTAACAAAAAAGTTTATTCACGGAATGCAAGATCTACACAAACAATGCAAGGCATTTGATACAGATTATTTTTCAACATATATTCAGATCAGGGTCCTGGTCTCTGAGCCACTAAACGACGAGGCATCATCAACTGCAGCATCAGTTAGGAAATGACGTTGTACCAGGTGCTTCTTCAATGGCCCGAAAAAAGGGAAATTACTGGGTGCGTGATCCGGGCTGTGAAGAGGAGTTCTCAGTGGAAGCACTGTAGCCAATCACGTGGCATCTAGTGGCATTTGATTGTTGTGAGCGTCTGTTGTATGTAGACTTGGAATTTTATTCGAAGAATTTGTCCTTGTCCATACGTAAGACATCTTGTTAGCTTAATTTTGAACCACCTAAATATATTCTTTAACAAAATATGTCGGCGTGTTGCAATGAAAACTGGAGGAGAGTATAACTTTACTTTTCACTTGCTCAAAAGCTGAAAGTGACATTATCATTCTTGAAATTTTATGCTGGGAAGTTAAATCAAGTTTATTTTTTAACACTTCCCAGCAAAGTTATGAATATATAAAGGTATTTATGATTTCGGTCTGCTTCTAGGTCTGCGCGTGCTCTAAGTGCAGCAAATACAAATTGAATAACAACACTGTAAATAAAACCAGGAACGTACTATAGAAATAATAGGCAGCTGAGGGACACTAGAATATCAAGAAACGTTACATGAAAATAACGGGAACTTTACGGAACAACCTATCGTTTCCAATTATTCAGTACAATTCCCGGTACTTCCATGTAACGTTCTTGGGAATTCTAGAGCATCTCAGCTGCCCATTATTGAAAACTTCTTTTGGAGAGTATATATGGCAGTACTTCGCGAAAATTCGCCACGCTTGACAACAGCTGGAGAGATTTTGGACGTGGTCCAAACAGTGATTGACCGTAGACTTTTAATGTTTCGAGAATGTCGTTATCGATAGACCTTTGTGCGTTGGTTTCGATATTTAGGTGATCTTTGTGCAATCGAAAGGGGATATCCACAAATAGATATTAGAACGGTTCTAAATACAAAATTTCAACATTCTACGGCTAATAGTTTCGCAGAGTTACATATGTAAACACAGACGTCCTCCAAAAACTAGTCAAAATTGATTCACGGTGGATCAAAATAGGTCTTGCAACTACAAATACTTACACCCTCCAAAAAAAGTATTCGAGTAAGAAATAAATTTCCTACGTTGGTTTCGTATATTAAAAATTATATATCATAGAATATGAATTAGGCTATATGTATAAATATGACTTTCCATATTTCTGTCAAGTTGTCCGTTTTTCAAAAACTCAATTATTATTCGCAAATCTAAAATAGGAAATTTATCTCTTACTCGAATACTTTTTCTGGGGGGTGTACATAAATATACAGTGTGCCCGCTTAAGTCCGTTGTCACTCCAATAGTTTCTGAGCGGCAAGAGCTACAGTCATAAAAGTTGGGTCTAGATATAGTAAAGCTGCCATGCACTACGCAAGAAAACCGCTTACAGCTTCACCTGGCTGTAAATTTCGCAGTTTAGCGTTATTATCCCGAAAACGGTATGAGGTACTGGAAAATTATTCAATTACAAAGTTGTCATTGATTATTATTCAATTATTCAATTATTCAATGGAAAATTATTCAATTACAAAGTCAATTACAAAGTTGTCCGTCATCGCCGATTTAGTAAGAAAAGCCATCTAAAGCGCATCAATTTTAAAAACTGAAGGCATAAAAAAAATTTACTGCTATTTTTGCTAGCGTGTCACTAGCCATGTCACACAATGAGCAGCGAGAATGGCAGACTAGAGTCCACATGTGTACATTGCTGACGGGAAACACTTTGAACATGAAATATAAATGAACCTAATGTCAGGTAAGGGCAGTTTTGGGAAACTTGGCCGTAAAAATGTGCGTTTTATGCCTTCTATTCTTAGCGTTATTGTGCACATCGATGGGCAAAGTATCTTTTCTTACTAAATTGATGATGCTGAACAAGTTGTAATTGACTTATTTTCCGTGTCTTTTACTGTTTTTGAGATAAGAGCGCTAACTACAAATTTAGCCACCAGGTGTCGCTGTAAGCGGTTTTATTTCGTAGCGCATGGAAACTTTGCTATACCTAGACATCACTTTTACGACTATAGCTCTTGTTGCTCAAAAATTAATGGGGAGTCAGCGGACTTTAGAGGGCGCACTGTATACGTGAGTTGAGGTGAAAGTTAATTTAGGAATCGTCAAAATCTATTTTCCTACCAAAGTCTCAGTACCATTTTCTTCCTTTTTTCTCGCATCTACTATACTTCCTTCACTTCGAACAAAAAAATTGAAAAAAAAATTGTGTTGTTGCTGTTGAAAAACTATGTAAAAATTAATATACTCTTATAAAAATTTTGTGTGTTCTTTGAAATGACTAATATAGTTAAATAAAAGAATTGTTACTATTAATACATAGTTGTTGAGAACATCTTTCCTGGTTCATTAAACACTATTTGAAATAGGAAATGTGTTTTATTTGTATTTTCGTGATGTCATTAAAAAGAATTGAACGTAAGAACCTGTTATCAAACTAATCGAATATTTTTTTCAAATTTCCTGTTTTTCATTTGGCTGTCTGGAAAATACTGCCTTAAGAGGCTTCATCATAAAAATTCCCCGACTGTTTCAGTTGCAATGGTAAAATTTTTATTTTCAGGTGTATCATTTTAATGTTTTCATTTTTATTTTGAGGAAGCAAACTTGTTTAATTGTTTTCTTGGGTGAACCAGAGATATGTTTATTCAGCGTAAAAATATGCAAGATGTTAAGAGACTGAAATAGATAATTAGCTGCAATGGCTTTAATGAGAAAGCCTTAAATAAATAATGATTAGGGGAACTCATAAAGTGTTTAAGAATAGAATGACAGCAAGAAAGATAATTAATGTCAGACTCATCAGTTAGGAAACACTTTCTAACATAAATGCTTTTGTTGTGCCAGCCCCTCCCTCTAAGTAAGTAAATAAATAAAAGTGATATCTTGAGCTCTATTTGTCACGGAAGAGGGCGGTTTACACCAGTTCAATGTTCTCTATTTACTTCTACACTGTTTAAAATATACCTGTAAGCGGAAAAAAAACTAACCGCAAAAGCTGTCAGAAAATGTCTGTTTTGTTAGTTACTTTCCCGTTTTCGAAAAATTCGGACCGTAGTTTTCCATTTTACTGAAATAAAAGCAATATTCATGCTGCTATCTCTCGAATCGAACCCTGATATGTCAGACTACAGACCGCTGCTCTCATCCACTATGCGTTATTTGACTTGATGGAAAGTGATTAGATTGAAATGAAGGTTTTTTTGAATTTCCAAATGGAAAATTGTTCTCATGAATTTTACTTGGCGTGTTCAGGCAAACCTACACGAGAGGATCTGCCTTGGGAGGAGGCCCTTTTTAAAGGATTCTAAAGCTCATGCACGTTACATCTGGAGAAAACTGCTCAAAACTCCAACATTTCGATCGACACCACGCTGTAGTCCAGAACATTGAATCTTCACACTTCAACCATTTACCATTTTCAGTATCTTATGCACTCGGCCATGAGGGGGCCAAATTTATAAATGAAATCTCGTGAACTGGAACGCAAATATGAAATTATAATATTAATTTATGAGGAAGGTAGTCATCAAAGAAGAGGCAGAATCTACTATTAAAAAATAAAACATTGAAATTTAATTGCAGTAAAATAAGTACTACTGAAATAAACGATTAATTTGTTTGAGTTGTGCTTATTTAATATAGATCTTTTATAATAGATAGTGATTCGAAAATTTCATAAACTCTCTATTTTAATAAAGTGTAAATGCCCGTAGTGCGCTGTTGTCCAATTATCAAAATCGCTTCGCATTTTATACAATTTCATTTTTCGTGCTGCCTAGCGGTATTATGCTTTTCAAAAAAGAGCTTTCCTACTATCGCAGTCTGTGTAAAAAAAAAGTTTATGGACATTATAAGTAACTTCCTAGTGACTACATGGTATTTTTTTTTATTTCCTCTTTCAGTGTTTGGCTTAACCACGACTAAGGCTTCTGTGGTCGGTAGGATTCTGAAAGCCAGTTCAAACGTATCAACTTGCCAGTCTTCTCATCCCAAGGTTTACGTTAAGGTGCACTTATTTGGCTGCAACAAACTCTCTTCGTTGTCACGAAATACATGGCAACCATGAAGAACAAAACCATGATCAGGTAAGTTTAAGTTTACTTGTCTCTTAGTAACCCTATCAGTATCTAGGAAACGGGCAAGAATGTAAAGTTGAGTTTTCATTGTAAAATAACTTCAAGCAGTTTTTAACAGTATGAAAAATGTATGATTTTTCCCCCTTAAGAGTGATTTTGATTACAGAACTTTAATTATCGCTTACTAGCTTTAATATTTTAAAATATATATCTATATTATATGCAGAGCCGGGTTAAGTACTACATGGGATCCTAAATTAAGTCCTAGCGGCCCATGTAGGATAAGTCCTACATGGTCCCCCAGCCAGTAAAATTTCTGACGACCCTTATATAAAATTGTGTTATTCAATTGCTTGTAGTTCATAATTGAAATATAATATAATTGTTGCGAACCTTTTTCTTTTTTGTTGTTTTATTGCAAAATTTTAAAAGTAGAAAATAGATTTTTCGGTCCCTAAAATTTATGAGCCTTGGACATATACTCTCCCGGCAAAATGACACAACCTTGCTAAAGAAATTCTCTGACTGTAGCACTTATAGTAGTAATAGTATCCAACTCTTGCAAAATTTCGCCTTATAGCTACCATACTTTGCTACCTTTGTAAAATGACGTTTCTTTATTCCCCGGAGTGTGTTTACATTAGGCAGATTTCACTGCAATTTTATATACGTATATCTCCAATAAGACAGGAATTTGAATAAGGTAGAGCCCCGGCAGCATCTGCAGACTGCAGAATCCCCCGAAAAACGCCTATACACAAGCTCCGATTATGACATCATAGATCACGAGACTTCAGATATTTCGGGGACCTCCTCTTGAAAATATGGAGATAAATTAACAAATTTTTCTAAAATCATATACCACTTATGCAATGTAACATTTTCTTGCACTCATTAAGTCATGTCTGAAAAAAATCTATTGTTTCTCCTGATCTCCCCGTGATATAACCTCCCAACAATTCATATGTACTAGTTCACTGTTATATACCAAAATTTTCAGTAAATCACCTTCAGTGCATTACATGTAAAACACAACCTAAACTTCTGTCCTTGATTATAAGTCAGATTCGTGAATTTTATCACCTTAATCTATTTTCTCGTGTGAATCATCTAGATCTAAGAAACGTTGTGAAATTCTAGGGCTACTGTTTCGTATTCAGACGTGGACACGACGTCATTTTTAAAGCATGAAGTCAGAATACAGTCAAATGTGCTCAAATGATTAGTCCGTCTGTACAAGTATTAAAAGCGTAAGGGGCGAAGAGTAAGGTGGAAAAAAAAAGTAGTATTTTTGTAAACAAAAAATCTTCATGATTTCTAAAATCTACTTATATAATACGCTAATGTACGCGGTGCCAAAATTGACGACATTTCCACGGTGCGAACGGCAACAGCTAGATGTAAACAGCAGTGCAATAACAATAACGCCTATGCGAAAATCCAAATTAACAGTTCAGTGACGTCAAATGGAGCAAGCATATGTCACAGAGTAGCTAGATTACAAAATGACAATAAGGAATACACAAAAATGCAAAATCTTTCGGACTTTTTCACAGCTTTAAAATATAGAATTTACAATACTTGGCGCATTGGTCGCCCTTCTAAAATATGTCGCCATGCATTGAGCTAAAGCACAGTTTAGCCATCTGCTGTTTCAACATGGGCTTTTATGATGACGCCCAAAATATGTAGCAACCCTAACCTAAATAAATTCAATGACAAATACTGTTAAAACAAAGAAACATGATTTTCGTTGAAGTGAGTCCAGAAATTTAGTCAACACTCCGTGTAAAAAACAGTAAGGTACAGGGGGGGCCGAAACTGGCCCCCTTGGCGGCTAGTAATTTATAATTCTACCTTAACCCTTTAACGCGCAGTGTTCCCGCTCTGGGAACACCAAACTCTGGCGTTTTAACTGTTACCAGTCACGAAGAATATATTTGATTTCTATAAAAATAGTTGCGGGTGACATAGCTCCACGAGAATCCTTTACTTTTTAGCACGTCATTTCCCGTAAAAAAAATTGTCACGACTATTTTTAACAGCACTGACATCTGCTGGAAAAAGGGCAGCCGTTGCCATCGCTCGACATAACTACCAGCAAGATGGCGGACGATCGAAACATTCATCGCGTGTCACAGATCTAGAGACCCTTTTTTGACGCAGCTGGCTGTGCCGGGCACAGGGTTGCGCCTCAAAGGGTTAATTCTCTATGGATATTTTTTAAAGTTCAAGCAATTAGTAGACTAAATCAATTTTTTAAAAGAGAAATTTTGAGGGCTTACAAGTGTGGGGGCCTCGGGCAAATGCCCAAGTAGCCATGCGGTCATAAGGCCCTGCCTATACCATCGCGAATTCCCCATTCCATATATCGGACAGTTGGTAGCTCAAACAAGATCGGGAGGGGGGAAGACAAAAAAAAAAAAAAAATGAGGTAATACTTTCCATGTTCCAATCTCGCGGTTCCACAAAAAAAAAAAAAAAAAAAAAAAAAAAACTGGTATATACACTCTCTGCCATGTAGCACGTGCTGCGGCCTCTCCCGTCCCCTTCCCCCTTGCACCGCACTGCACACACAACGCAACGCAAACGCACCCATCCACACGCACGACTCTCTACCTGCAAAGAGCGCTCCGTCAATTTGTTGACCGCTTCCGTAGGATTCTTACACCGCCGAGAAAGAATGCTGCACGGCCCCCGGGCGAACCCAATGTCGCCGCGGAAACTGCGAACCGGCCGCTGAAAAATTCCTTCTTTTCCCCTGTACGCTGCCTGGCCCGATCTCTCTCTTCTTCATGCTTTCTTCATTATGTGCCGTGCAGCAGCACCAGTGCTCGAACACAGGCCCAAATAAAAAGGAACGCTTCTCCGGATAACACGAAGGCAGGTAAGCGGTTTTTTTTTCTTTCTTTTTTTCCCCGTCTCCCTTCTGCTCTCTGCTCCTCTCTCTCTCTCTCTGTCTCTCTCTCTCTCTCTCTCGCTCCACAATTAAAATTGGTTATTTTTTTTTTCTCCCCCTTCTTCGAATGTGTCTGGGGGATGGCAGAGTAGTGAAGATGCAAGATGATTGGGATGGGGGGGATATAGTTTGGTTGCTAGTATTCCTTTAGGATTATTTGCGCATGCGTTGGCTCTTACTAAACTGCGACCACATGGGTTTAAAAACTCGTGCATTTATTTATTTACCGTTTTTTTGCTTCATTCTCTAAATGAAGCAAAGAAATTTCTGCACTCATTCAATCAGTCCGGTCTTCCTGAAGGACATGCTGCAACAGATATAAAAGTGTATTCTTATTTTCTCAGAATTATGAAAATGCACGTCGTTTGATTATCGGCTTAATTATACTACATAGATATCTATATACATGTATACAGATCCTTATATGGGAGCTGGTGCACGTAAAATCCGTCATGGTTCCAATGACCTCCATGAATTAATTCAAACGATGTCTCTAGGGTGTGCCGATTTCAGGTGGTGGGTCCCTCATCTTGAGTTGGTTCTAAGCGAAGTCCGACTTCCTCCCACACTGGGGTTCATGGAATTTTCCATTTCCGCCCATCGGCTTCTTATATGGGGGATCTGGCACCGCTCCGTGGTTGCTAGATCCCCCATATGACAGACATTAGAAACAACAACAACAGACCTGTATACACACAAATTGATAAATCTATTTAAGTTGGTTTATAAAAAAATTACATTTCAGCTACTTTTATATGCGAATAGTGGATTAGAATTAATCAGATAATTGCCATAGTACATTAGCAGAAGAGTAACTGACGGTCATTTTGTAAAGGACTGACAAATATCATAACTTTTACATTCCATGACAAATGTTAACTTTAGTAACAAAAATGTACTATCCAGGAAATCGCCGCCGCGTGACCAAAACTTTTTAGGTCGCACAAAGGATAAAATAGTGAAGTTTTTCTTAAATTTGCAAAATTTTAGGGGCATTTTGCCCCTTCTTCCAGTAATCCTTAAAAGCTTGTGTAAATGAGTCATTTCCGAAGATGACTGAATTTTTGTTTTTTAAACAGCATCACACAGGATAAAATTATGGTTTCTAGCAATCTTCACAATCTCAAGAAAATAGCTTAGACACGATGTCCGTATGAGCACTCAGCAGTGAACCTAGAAAAGGAACCTATTGTCTTCGAGACAAATTAAGTTATTACGGAAACAGACAGGCATTGGCAGTACAACCTCCCATTTCCCAAAAGGAGCGGGTACTCATTTTTTTTAATCATCATACAGTTTGTAGCTCCCCCTTCCCTACATCCAGTGCTATCCATTTATATTCATTATGTTCATTCTCAAAGCTTTAATTCCTATTTAGAGCACTACATCTGTAGAAAGTGTATATTATGATCTTATTATTAGGGGGGAAACATCCACTTGGGGCCCTACTATCACCTTTAACTTAGTAAAATGAAATTGACAAAATTTGTGTATAGGGGGTCTCATAAATTTCATAGCATAAGGGTCTCACAGTTCTTAATCCGGGTCTGATACTATTTCTCTAAATTAATAGAGCATATATAACTACCTGCTGTTATGTAGGTGTCAGCTTTTTGTTATGTAATGAACAGTTTGCCATAAAATCACTATGCATTTTAATTTTACTATTATCGCTAACTGATGCGCAAGTGGTATCTGCTTTCTTCATGCGTTCGGGGACGCAGACAAACATTGCGGCTAGAGAGACCATTATAATACCAACAGCAAACTGAAACTCAAAATTGTAGTAGTTTTTTTATGTCCTGTGTAAAAATAACTTTTTGCTGATGTACTTTTCTCTGCCGTAGTTTTAACAACAGTAATTACTTTAAGGGTTTCTTTTTTCATGTTATTAAATAAATCATTAACTTGTGTCAATTTAAGGGAGCGAAAAAGTTCTCCGATATGTGTTTATGAATTTGTGCATTTGAAATGCTTCTACTTTTAGACACAATGCTTCTACTAATTATTCATTTTAGTATGTATTTATTATTCATCATTTCAACAGTTGTTATTATTTTTCAATTACTGCTTTAAATGTGTCTCAAAAACTAAGCAAAAGTAAAATTAATTTATGGCATCTTATGACTTTATTCAGATAACATTGAATATTGACAGAAACATTACGTGTTTAGAACGTTTTCCTTCCTCTGATAGTTCTGACTGAAACGGTTCTAGTACACGAGTGCGAATAAAAGCATGAAAGTTATGTTATAACTTATTCGTTATGGCTCAAATTTTTCAAAGTCCTGTAAAATTTCATACTGCATTTTTATGTTCTTAGTTTTACATGTAACTAGTGGATGTACTCTATTTCGTCTCACTGGAGGAGAGAGGAAGCAGGCAATTTTTTAATTCGTAATTGAAATTTATTCGATAAGAGTGGAATTTTTAAAACTGAGAAATTGTGTTCCACTTGTACCGCTTTACATCAGAATAGCTAACCTAAACTTAAATAAACTTTGTAGTGCTTTGATTCTTAGGTTGCTTAATTTAAAGCTTCACGCAAGGATCAAAATACAAAAACAGTAAAAATAAATAAATAAATGGTCTCAAGAGGCCAAAAAATAATCAGGAGGCGTTTACGGCAAATTTAAAATGAGAATTTGCAAAGTTATTTCATCCTTGTCATTTTTACGTCACAGCCTGCAACCGAATTTGGATTTTTAATGCGTTTATAAAGTCTTTGCATCTAAATGATGTCAATATTACTTGCAATATCTAACTTTTTTATTCCACCGGACATTAAAGAAGCTTCCTTTAGCTGAAAATTACGAAAAACCGCTAAAAAACCGGTGAACGACTGGATTTTCAGTCTTTTTTAAATATAGTCTATTTTTCATCCTTTGTATGCATATCTGTGTATAAGTACGAACCGGTCAGTAGAGTGGTTCCGGAGTAAACGTTGAATATAACATACTCATACACACGCAGATACATTTGCACCTATACGTTCATTTTTGTGTACATAAATTTACGTTTCTTTGAATGATTTTCCAGTGTTAAAATCTTATCTGTTTATGTTTCGGGCATTTAATATTCGACAAGTAATTATTATAAGTAGTATTTCAACGATGAATCAGAATTGCGTTTCTTAAAAAATGTCAGGTTGAATCTGAAAAACCTTAGAGGTATATGAATGCTTCAAGCAAAGGCGGGTTGTCTTAGCTTAAACTATGAAATTTATGAGGCCACCCAAACACAAACTATGCTTTTTTCTTTTAAACTAATCTAATAGGGGATGGTAAAGCCCTGAATGGATTTTTGCAGAAAAAGTTTCTTACTTTCACAACGCACCCTGAGACAGATGTAGTGCTTGTACATGACTTGTACATGACCGAAAAATACAAAAAATGCATCATAACCCTCCTCATCTAAATGAACATCCTATAAATAAGCATAAAACTTGTACATAACCAACCTCAAATTTTCCAACACTCGAATAGATTCACATATCTATTTTTAAAAACTGACCGGATTTATGTAATTGTAACTATCAATCACCTAAATATTTTTTTTTAAT
This sequence comes from Cheiracanthium punctorium, assembly GCA_038373885.1. NCBI lineage: Eukaryota > Metazoa > Arthropoda > Arachnida > Araneae > Cheiracanthiidae > Cheiracanthium > Cheiracanthium punctorium. The sequence goes on along the minus strand of JAWZYV010001300.1, from coordinate 245,408 downwards.
AGAATGATATCTTTAAGATGCTCCTCTTTAAATAATTCCATTTGAAGTTTAAAATGTTAGGGTATTCATTTGTGTTTCCCTGTAACAGTTTTGTTGGTGCTACGCCCCGTTTTTAAAAATGAAACGTGAATAACATATATGAATTTCCTTGTGACTCAAGACTGTTGACGGAAGTTAGAGCACGGAGAATACAAGCCGAACGATGGATATACTTACCCCCACCCTTTCCCTCATTTACTTGGGTATTGCTTCTCTGTATCGTTTTGCATCTTCGCGATGTCCGTGTAATTTTAACTGCACAGAAAATGAGTGTTTATCTGTTTGTTTTTAACAGGACCAGCTTTTTTACTTTTGTTTTCCGTGGAGTTTTTCGTAAATTCCAGTGATTCTTTCCTCTTTTCTGCCGGTTGCATTTTCCTATCTCTATGGTTACTCTCGCCCATAACATAATTCCTGCAATAAATAAATGGCGATCCCTCGCGCAATTCATTACAGTTATACACATCACTTTCTCCACGCACTGATGCAAAGAGAGAGAGCTTGTTGAACAATACTCAAATAGCCCCTATTCATGCTCACTCATCTGTAAACCCATTTCTCTCCAAGAATGCTGTTCACGTGTTACATCACTCCTTTTGGGATAGTAGTGATCCACGGTCATGTTTATCTGATTTTTTTTCTGCTACTTTCGTCCTCTTGGTGATAAGTTGCGAAAAACGTGCCGAGAATACGAATCGTTGCAAAGAGCCGTTCTTGTCTTATTGCTGTACAGTGTTGCCAAATATTATTTGGCAAAAGTACCGTTTATATTCAGTGAATCAGTTGAGGAATTTTTAGAACATTTCTGAAGATAAATCCCGCTTATATGAATGCCCTCTGGATAGAAAGCCAAATTTCTGATATCATGACGTCCTCATCAGTACACCTATGTTTTAATGGATATTTTTATAAATCTTTATTAATTTTCTGGTGGCTTTATAAGAACATTAGATTTTTCTCAAAAAAACATGAACTAAATCTTTCTTGTTGCATTAAATATCATATCCGACGTAGTTTACATTTACTGTGTTCAAACTAATAATTTATTTAAAAATTTGAATTTTTCTTTAACCCAGGAACATCTTTTACATGTTTTGAACAAAGCAATGAGAATTTTTTTTTCTAATGGCCGGCCTTTACCTTGGAGGCTTTGGCCACAGCAGGCCAGAATTGTTGGTCTCTTTATTATGGGGGCACCTAGTAGGGGGACCGACGTCGCCCCCTATGAAGGGACGGACGTGACAACCACGCCCAATCGGGGATCGAACCCCGGCCGCCGGGAGTTGAACCCGAAACCGGAGTACGGTGCTTTACCCACCATACAACTCGGTCGGCTTCTTAGGAAACTTACTTTCAACAAAACTCTTTCATAACTTAACCTTAGGTCCACTAATGTGACGTCATGAAACACTATGCTTTCACGCTTTTCAATCTAGAATGATACTCATTTACAGATCCGTTCATCTTTGGGGGGGGGGGAGTATACGTCCCACCATGGCCGAGTGAATAAGACATTGAAGATGGTAGTCGACCAACATCTGAAGGTCCCGTGTTCGGGGCCTATTGCGCGGCTGTCGATCTAAAGTTCCGGAGTTTTGGCCGGTTTCTCTAGATGTAACGTGAATATGCGTTAGAGCCCCTTTAAAAGTCCTCTCCACCAATGCACCCCCCCCCCCCTGGTAGGCAGGTGTCTCTCGTATTGGTTCGCCATAACACAAAATTTAGGGAGTAGTACTTTTCTATCGGCCGATCACAAACGATAAATAAGTAAATCTGGTATTTTTTTAATTAACATTTCTTTAGTTATACTTCAATTCTATATTAAAATTTAATGTAGCAATTTCATTAGCTTAGCAATAAATGAGCTGTTCGTTTCGTGAAAATGAGTGTGTGCAATTTTGTGGTGTTTTCCAACTCATTTCCGCTTTGGGGTGTTTAACATCAGCGCCAAAACATAACACCGTAAATAATCTCAGTATAAAAATAATATCAATGTAAAAGCACACTCATTTCTGCCTACGTACAGGTTTTCTATTTTGGGTTAATTATTGTTGGGGAAAAATAATTTTTAAAGAAATAGCTAGATTTCCTCGTTACATACACATAATTTAAGAAAACCACCACAATTTTCAAATTTCTCAAATTTATTGGGTGAATTAAGTATTCGTATTAGTCAACAGTAACAGTCAGTCGAATATTCGTATCTATTTCTTCAGCAGATCCTACTCATATATTTTTATGACTTAAGGCTAATGGGATTCGCTCATACCCTCCTTCTGCCCCCAAAAAGAACAAAGAGAGGGATAGAGATATTGATAAATTGTAATATTCTACTTTACACTTTGAACAGGTAAAATGATCTTTTTTATAACTCAGCTCCTACCAAAATTTTTTACATTGCTTTAGACTCAAATTTTGCCTTATTGTACATTTTGTTTGGGTAAAATATTTTTTCTTTTTTCCAAAATTTAGACCCTCTCGAAAGAAAATTTCTGAATCCGCCACTGAACAAGGCTATTTATTTACTACTACAGTATATGTATTCTGGGAAAAATAACATCGCCATGAGTACAATACACAAAGTGGAGTATACAAAGGTCGTCAGATTATGATGTTTTTAAACAATAAATAAAATAAAAAAGTTTTAGTAAATGCCTATTCATTAAAGGTGCTTGAGAAAGACATTGAAATTATTAGCAAATTAGTAATTTATGCTATCAAACCAAAAACAGTCTTTAAAATTGCAATAAATAAACAACAATAAAAAATGATTATTTAAATACTTTAATCCTTTTTCCATTCGGAGTTATTCATTCATCTACCTTGAGATTGTGAAATTAAAGGAAAATAATAAAAAGTCTTTAATTTAATGGGTTGCTACCATTCGGTAGTAGACTGTATAGGCAAAAGTGTCAGGCATTTTGCTCAGAATACAGCGATAACAATTTTCCTTCAAAAGAGAACGTATTAACACTTAAGTTTATACAGATGTGTGCTCTTTACAAGAGCATCTTATTTTTTCACACAGAATAAATTTGTCGTTTACAGGTAATATCATTCCATTTCTCAGCAAGATCTTAGGTGAAAATCTAGTCCCAAACTGCACTCTCCTGCAGAGAAATCTACTGAATCAGTAAGAGAGAAAAACTCTGGTCGTCATAGTCAAGCACCAGACTTTTCTTAAACCCTTATAAAACCATTGTCGTCAACATATTCCCACTGTATTTATATATATTTTTCGAAGAAATTATCCTGGAAAAGTTATTTTGCGATTTCACACCATGGAGTTATTTCTCGAAGAATCTTAAAATAATAAAATTTCGTTTTCTTATTCAAATACTTCACCGAAATCGCAAGCAGATGCTTGACTGAAATTTTCCTCCTCTTTTAATATTTCAACATTATTATTGATTTATAAAGATTCATTTGAAGAAATGTGCATGAAAGTTTCATGATAATTTAATCTTGAAAATTCACGAAAAGGAAAGTTACACAATTTTGCGAAACTTTATGGAAGAGCTCTAAATATACAGAAAAATTTACCTGTATGCATAAAAAAAAAAATAATTAAAACCTGCATCAGTATCTGTCTTAACCCTTTGAGGCGCAACCCTTCCCCAATGCTGAAAAAAGGGCAGCCGTTGCCATCGCTCGACGGCACGCGATGAAAGTTTTGATCGTCCGCATTCTTGCTGGTAGTTAAGTCGAGCGATGGCAACGGCTGCCCTTTTTTCAACATTGGGCAATCTATCGAGCTATTCTCGCATTCTTCCATTTTTCAGAAGATGTCAGTGCTGTTAATAAGAATCTTGACCATTTTTTGACGGGAAATCACGTGCTAAAACGTAAAGGATTCTCGTGGAGCTATGTCACCCGCAACTATTTTTATAGCTAAATCAAATCTATTCTTCGTGACTGACAACAGTCAAAACGTCAAAGTTTGGTGTTCCCAGAGCGGGACCACTGAGCGTTAAAGGGTTAATTAAGCTAATGAGCATATGATCGCTAAGAACAAAACACATTTCGAATCGAATGCCTTCGGTCGTCCAAAGATCTCTTTCTTGCCACCTGGAATTCTCCTCGTCCAAGAAAGGTTAGACAATATCCTAGTGGAAGAGGCTTCACCAAAGCCTGCAGTCACACTCAGCATGTTATATTAATGCGGAACAAATACTACTAATAGCATGTGCGTGACATCTAGATGAATGGTTGTCACTGCTCTCTGGATGATCAGTTATTGAATTGGTAGAAATGGCATAAACTGCGGAGACCGCGTACGTTGCTGAATTAAATCACCTAGATTAGTTATTGTTAAAGGTAGCTTAAGAAAGATACACTGCTTGATTCAGATTCATGGCCGCAATTTGCTAATGTATCATCGGTGATTGCCGAGGAATCCAGAATCCTCGGGGGGGTTTCGGTTGACAATTTAACAGGTGTCGCTGTGAGGCATTATTTATGATCATCAACGACATTTCAAACATCTACTCACTGATTTACGGATTTTTCTTTTTTAATTTTCTACTGAAAATTTTGATAATGATTATGTGCTGTTTAGTCTTACAATCGGCTTATAGTGTGTGTGTGTTTATATGCTGTACGGTGATTGTAAAAATCCGAGGATTCTGAATAATTGCTGATCAAGGTGTATAATCCCAGCTAAATTTGGCAAATATGATAAATAGTTTCATATTTATAAAATTAGTCGCTGTCATTTAATATTATCTTCAAGTTGTCTTGTGATGTAAGTCATCCAAACATTTACCAAGTTTCGCCAGTTTCTGGTTGATATCATGGATTTAAAAAAAAGAAGAAAAAAAACCTGATTTTTACTCAGATATTTAATTTAAAATAACAGTCAAGATATGAAGTAAATTCGCCAAGTTATGACTGCTATGGATTATATAAAATAACTGATTAATATTCAAACTTAGGTTCCCGAATGCGTACACAGTTCAGCGTTCCAAAAATTGTGTTGTTATTATTATTTAAAAAGAAGAAAAGCTTATAATTTGAAAATGGCACATAGGCGTAGAAGTACATTTCTTTTGTAATAGTCTTTTCATAGGGAATGGTACCTCGCGTGCGAAAACATTTTTAAAAAAGTGGTTTTCGCCAAAGTCCGTCAGATTTTGGTGATTTTGACGATACAGCTATCTACCTATTTTGGATGCAGATTTAAATAAGTCGACCACTTTTAGTTTGCATTAGAAAAAAATAACCTATAAGAAAACAGAATTAGTCTAAGAAATATCCTTAAAATAATTTAAGAGCCGTAATTTTGGAATTCAGAATTTTAATCAGAACATTTGAATCGATATTGCGTATAATGAACTTTTTCACACTTGCTATTTATAATTATTTTTAACTATCAAAATCAAAAGCTAAAACGAAGTTTTGTGTAGAAATTTATAAATATGTTCTTGCATAATCTGGCACTCAATGTTTGAAAATTTCCTTCTCATCTCAAATTATATCGTGAAAAAATAAAACATTTTACAAACTTGTCAATACAAAATTGTTTCGAATACATATGACCCAATGTGCTCAATTATGTTAGTCAAAATATGCACAATTATAAGATGCTGTAAAGTGAATAAATTTTTAAAAAACTCTATAATTTATAATAATTATTTGCTTTTAAGATTAACCTGCACATTTCTCGCATGGGTGTGTGCAATGTATTTAGCATAGACTAGCGTATTCTTAACTATTTAATGAACATACACATTTTTGTTCTTTAGAGATACTGACAAATCATAATTAGAACTACATGTTGTTGAAATTTCAGGAATTGATTAACAATCTTTTCTGACGGTTTTACGATTAATCAACATTTTAAAATTTTTATACATGGGTTACTTCAATATTTTAAGGTTATTATTATTTTTTTAACTACATGTATCAGAGGATTTTTGAACTGCTTTCAAAACAAACCAATGATGTTAAGCACGTGAAATAATTACGGCTTGTTTAAAAATTACGCTTAGAATTTTTATTAAAAGTAAACTTACTTGTTTTATGCAAATTCCAGAAAAAAATCTTGGGCTCAGAAATGGAATTTCAAAATGAACCGAGATGTCATTCAATTTGGAAACTATTGTTATCAGATAAAGTCAGCCATTTCTTTCTTCGTTCTTCATGACTCCCACAACTTGACTGTTTGTAAAAGAACACTGTACGCAACTTCTGAAAAAACATTCAAAGTCATTTTGAGCCTCTTGCTCCATTATTTAAGTGGTTATTAAAAGAACAACCTTAAATAATTCGTGAATTTACTTTTTTATCACCAATTAAACAAATAAGTGGGGGGATCCTTAGCATGAATGAAATAAAATTAAAATAAAAATAGCTTTAATTTTTATAGTTATAGTTCTGTGCTATTTTAACTATATTTAGTGACATTAGTGATAGCATTGATTCAAGTACTAATTTGTGTGAAGTAAGATTAACATTTACTACAAAAAACATAATTAATAAACAACATTAATACAATATTTACATAAAAGTGACTGAAAACACTAGTATTTTGAAATTTGAAATATTTTTCTTTAATTGTTATCTTTATGAACACACACGCACACACCAAAAAAAAAAGACTCGTGAGAACAGTCTTTATCGAATTGTCGGACACAACAAGACCTTTTATACATATCTAAATGTAGCTTTCACAATTTGCTAATTACGGATCTTAAAAAAATTACTGCACCAAGAGGGTCACTATAGATTCGATTTCCAGAAAGTGGGACGCAATATTTATAAGTTTGGGAACCTCTACCTTGGAAGATCTTTCGCATTCAAGAAAATTAAAAATCACTGGAAATCACCCAACGCATCTCGAAGAATGACCTTTAATCGCTTAAATTAATGCACGGGAACAGAAAAAAAATGGCAGAAAATTAACCTGCAAATCGTTTCTCTTAAGTTCGCACCTTCTCAAGTGTTTCCACGAACGCGTTTTGAATTTTGAACCATTTTCCGGAGTCCTTTTACGAATAAACCCATAAATCGCTGTCTGTAACAGTGTAGCAATATTTTATTGTTTTATTCGACGCATTAGTTAAATCACATTCGATGACAACGGTGATCATTCTTTCCGGATACTTTGGAAGCATAAACAGCAAAGGGACAGAAGCTTTAACCCCAAGGGTAAGTTTGTCACCGAACCATTTGGCTTGGAATTGTTTCTGGAATGCAGGTGTCAAGAGTTCAATTCCCAAGAGGATTTCCAGACAGAAAGTTTCAATGACATTTTCAATTTTTGTTCGTTTTTGTTCTTATAGCTTGTGCTATTGTATTTCCCCTTTCTTCGCCATTTGTCATGGAGGGAGTTTAAAATAATATCTTTCTATAACTCTCTGATTCGTATATCATTTGTTCTGTCAAATACAATGTATATAACGACTTTCTTTTATTTTACGACCTCTGCTCTGGAACTTCCCGATGGAAATGATACGTTTGACAAAGCTTTTTTTATTTTTTATCGAAATTGCGATACAGTAAATGATTATTTAAAGCTATATGATAGAAGAAATGACAGGCTTAAGAACAAAATAAGAGTGGCTCATTTTCTTAAAAAGAAACTGTCTAACAAAGAGAACGTGGTGAGTTACTAAAGAATCCTCCCAACAGCTGTATAATAATACTACCAATTAAAACAACAGATGATTTTATTTATGCTTTTATTTATTATTACACTATCAGTCACTTTACAAACACGTGATACATTCACAAGAGGAAAAATGTTGCTTGTAGAAATGAAAAACTTGCAAGCTAAATGAATGCCAATTTCCTAGATTTCGTTTAAAATTTTTCGTGCTTTACTAGACAGATAATTTTAAAGTTTTGTAAAATATTAAAGTTATTTCAAGTTGATAAATTTTGCTTATAATTTTCTAATATTCCTCTCCCATGTATCTAAAACCACTTTAGAACATTCATTAAATCTAAAAGACATTCAGATTTTTATATTGAATTTTTTTTTTTTTTTTGGTATTTGGTTTTTAATGATAATTTCTTCAGGTATCGATTTAATATATGCTCTTCTGCGAAATTGCTAGATATATTTTCCCCTGCAGTATGAGTTACAGTTATTAAAACTTAAAAAACAGATGTTTTTTTTTAAACTTTATCAAATTAATGCCATTAAAATCTACAGTCTGATTTTCTTTCCCGTTTCAGTCTTATCCTGAATATGTAAAATCATGCTCTATAGTAAAGTGACCTACTATATATATATATATATATTTTTTATAAAAGCAGTACACCCACTGGAAAAAAAAAACTAGCCAACTGTGAATCAAACTTCTTATTTTAGTTTTGTAAATAAGTACTTAGTCTTTCGAAAAACGCACAACTCGGAAGAAATATGATTACAGATATTATTATTTACTACAAGTTCATTTTTATGACAAACAATGCTTTAAGTATAAAACCTATATAGGGAATTCGGCTTATTAACATTTGAGTTAACAATAACAATTAATATTCTTTCGAAAGCACCTACTCTTTGTTTCCTTTCATAGAAACTCTAAGTTCACTAAAATTATGCCAAATTTCTTTGGTTTGCTCTAAGGGAAATTCCAGAAATGACGCAAACCTCGTTTGATCAGTGGAAAAGGTAAAGGGGAAAATTGTTGTTTTGGGGCTAACATTTTGTAATTCTGGCCACACTGTCGATGGTAAAGTTTCAGCATACACAAAGCCAAATTAGCACCTATCATCATAGACATGCATACGGACGTTTAAAAGGTTGCATACAAAAACCATTAAAGTTTTATACTTTTAGGACTTCAAAAGAATCCAAAGACGTATTTATGGAGTACAGAACATGAAAAGGCAATACACAAATCCCTTTAAAAAGTACCGTTGCTCACAGGGGCGTTGCGAGAAAAAAATTTCAAAAGGTGAAAAAGTAGAATTCTCAAGAAAATGCTTGATTTATTGACATCTAATTAATAGAAATCCAAAATTTCGGACCCCCAAGTCGACCTCTTTGACTACTTCCCTGGTTAACGACGACGTAGAAAAGCTGTAGGATTACCTGGAAATAAATTCTCATGCTCTTTTAGTTTTAGCTTGTTATTTTCTTTGTCGAATCCAGCTATCTTTTAGGGCTCACTTAACACTAGCATGTTGTTTTTATCTCAAGTTACCGTCTCCCACAGCAGACATCCGAAATATTCCTGTCTCTGACCTGAAAGGCAAATCCTGATTCTTCCTATCTGTTCACACATTTCTTATCGCTCACAAAGTGGTGTCCCCTCTGAATTTTAAAGTGGCAACCAAGACGCCAGAACTGGAATTTCAATCAGGAGACCTGAACTTGAGCAATCCACAGCGTCAAGGTTAAATATATTGCCGTTATAGATATCTTCTGACAAGCTGTTATTTTAGCATCCGATGTTTTAATGACTTCGTTTGAATATCAGAAATGTCCCCCTAGGCTGGGCGCGAATGTCGAGGAGATGCTGGCCATTTTCGAATATCCACACAGGACAGCCATTTTATGGACTAAATTCGACATTTGTGGCGATAAAACCTATCGAAATCCGGCTTGTGGGATAGCCAGTACCAAGGCAAATTTTATTTTAATTGCTCGATAGTATTTTGTTCCATAATTGCTATTGTTCGATGACTTAAGGGGAGTAAGTACTTTTTCGAAACTTGTGCATTTGGACATGCTTTATTTCGATTCATCACAAACAGAAAAGTTTTGTGTATTTTGAATTAACCTTTTACACAGAATAAAACAGAATACTGATTTGAAAATTTAATTCAGTTTTGTCAATTTAACATCAATATATATTTTTTAATAACATAAAATATATACACATATAAGTTAAAAAAATTAATGGATTTACCTGCTGTTTCCAGCTTGATAACTTTTCAAAAATATGCGTAAGAATCTGTGTTCTTACACAAATCAAAGCTAAATGTTGGCTTTATTCTGTAAACCTCAAACATAAAATTATCGAACCTTTTATTTTTTTAATGAAAATTTCCGTAAGTGTTAAAGTTATTTAAATTTTAATGATTTATCATGCTATAAAATCTTTAGGTCTTTTGCGAAAATTGAGTTTCAGAGTATAATTGAAATTTCATTACCTCCCATTCATAACTTTTTAAAAAATCTTGTGGGAAGGTGGAAAATTCAGAAATTGAGAAAATCAAGTTTGTTTACATTGGCAAGTTGAGGTTAATTTTTACGATTTAATTGCTGCGGGTGTATTTTTCGCTCTATTTCCATGCGGTGAGTTTTAAAATATTCCTAAAAATCTGAATTATTTTTTTAAAATTTTTTTGGAGAATCGATTTTTTGAAAGTGCAAAGGTCATTTCCCTTAATTGTTAGATACATAAACTGTCATACGACCCACTGGTTTTCTCGATATTGCTTATAATTTATTATATTTAAGAGTTATTAAAGTCTGTACATTTATCTAAATCATGTTGGAGTTTTGTATCTTCAAGTTAAACAGATTGGCCACAAAGTTTGTAGCATATAAATGTGAGTACGGCAGCAAAATTAGCTTTACAGCAGCGGAGATTTACTGCTCAAACGCTGGTTAATGGCAGACATGACATAGCAGATAGATGAATGCTATATCTATGCTACCAGGTAGAAATGAATTAAATCCCTACTTTAAAGGTAACAAGTTAACTGCCTTATTAAGAATAATGTTTCAAAAAATTCCCAAGCAAATTACGCAGCAGCAAATCCTTCATCTCTACAGCATGCCATTAAATGTTAAATCTCTGAAGACTAACTGATTACATTGACTGCCTGTCACTGGACTATTACTTCTCCAAAAATCCTCATGGATTAAAAAAGTGTACTTCCAGCCTCCTTAAATCCTGTCATTCTTTAAAAGGAATCTGAGCACTAAAAAAAAAAATCTCCGTTCTTTCTCATAACTTTTGCAGAGCTGCTAGATGACAGGTTAAAAGCACTAAGATAAAAGGAGCAAACAATGAATAATTCCAATGCCTGATACCTCTGGTTTTGATTCGCTTGAAGAAATAGAAAAAATAAAGTACGTGATGTAAAAGACATTTCTATCTCGTGTTCTCGATTGTCAGATTTACTTGGACAGACGGTTTTACCAGCAGCAGCTCAGCTTTATTTATTTATTTTGCTTTTATGTTTGTATTTTCATTTCTCAGCAAGCTCGTCCGCATCGGGGCAACAGGTTTTGGACCGTGGCCGAGGGAAATATTTCGTGAAATACCATAGCTACTGATGATTCTCTTGTCCTAAAGCAGCTTTGCAAGGAATTATCGCATATAAATCTCACATTTTCGAAGCACTGAACAGAAAGACGCTTGCAGTTAAAATACGCTTGCATTTGCGTTCTTTGAACACCATTTTCAAACTAGATATTTTTCGTACGACTCTGATCACTCAATAAACTCTAAAACAGAATCAAAATTTTGTACTGATAAATTCTTCAATGGAAGAAATTTTCTTGTATTTTGCTGATGAAGTTATACGGACACATGTACGTCGTGTGATATTGTAGTTGATTTAAAAAATAATTAACAAAACGAGAATCTAAATTATAAATAGACGGAACAAAAAATTCTTTCGTTGTTATAAGAGTTTAATACTGCAAGTTATTATTTTGAAGGAAGGTTAGAGGTTTTAGTGATATACCCTAATGAAGGTTATCACGTGGTATTCATATTCATGTTTCACCCAAGGAAAACAACCAAATTTCTAGAAAACTATCTTCGCTAAGTTATGGTAGATTTAAATTTAATTCTAAGTCTGAACCTTTGTGACAATTTTCCAGCATAAGTGTATGGGCGATTGGCTACCAATTAGTTGAACTCATATTTCAGAAGAGCAAATTAAAAATATGCTCTACATAAATTAAAAATTTGTGCTTTCTTGTGAAATTTGTTGGCTGAAAATTCGTAAGGGGTAGAAACTTCTAACTTAAGATGTAGATACTTGTACATCACTTGGAAGTTGAACAGTTCCAAGTCCTTCGACTTCCAAGTTCCTTGAAAGTTGAAAATTCTTAGGATCTACACCAGAGTTATCAGGCATAGAATAGGATCCACACAATCTAAAAATACTTAAAGGATGGAAACTTCTAACTTAAGATGTAGACCCTTGTACATCCCTTGGAAGTCGAACAATCATCCGTTTTCTTGAATTCCATTGGACGCTATCTGTGGACTCTCGACTACTATCGAAATAGAATCTACACTACTTGGTTGATTGGTAGATCTATCTGCCTGTATATTAACTGAAAAATATTGCTAGTCCAACTTTCAATTTTTGTGGTTTACTCCATTATTATTGGAACTCAATGAGTTTATGTTCTGTAGGGTATTTTAATGTTTATTTATTTAAAAAAAACAATCTTCATTTATAAAAATTTAAGTCCAGCTCCACAATATTAGTTTTAATTGTTATTGGACGTCATTTGAATTCAGATTCAGTTTCCAAAGAATTTACCATTCGACCTTTAGGAGTTATGGGTTTGGTATGGTTCATTCTCAATCTGCTACTGCTTTCCACACTTTATAATGCTTTCAAGATTTGTGATGATTTTTTTTGTTGTTGTTAGTTCATTATGGCATTATTTTTAAAGAGCGTTTGACTGCCCATAGTTAGCTGAGCCACCAGTTGGAGAGGGTATCTAGTCAGTGTCCTGTCCCAGCTCGAGGAAATTTGGTCCTTTTCTTGCCCTTCAAAGTAGTCAAGTAAAAGACCCTTCAATAGCTGAAAATTTAAGTTCAGCACAGCCCAGAGAATTTTTTAAAGTTAAAAGCACGTTGAATTTCCTGAATCTGTTGTAAGTTCCCTTATTTTATTTCTTTTCAGGGTGGGTCTCATCTCCGCCACTCTGATGCACCCCCACCCTTCTGATCATGTCTTCGCCCGTCCCTGAGTTTCGAGACGCCCACCAATATTGGCAACCCCTGCTCAACAATGACATCATCCGGCCTAAGCCCCGTCGTCTAGGAGACATGAGTATTAGTCCAACTCAGCCAGCCATTCAGAGAACAAGCAGCCGAGAAAGACTATTTGTCGGAAACCCTCTCAAGACTTACGAAAAAGAAACAGGTGAGATGCACTGGCATGTAAAACTAATCATCAACAAAATATACTGGATTTATGCATATATATATATATATATATATATATGTGTGTGTGTGTGTGTGTGTGTGTGTGTGTGTGTGTGATATATCTTGAATTTCTTTTTCCATAGCTAGTGCAAATGCATATGCAAAAGCTCACCAACAGAGGGGGATAAAGGAGCTGAAGACCTCTCCCCCTCTAAACATGGAAAGCTCTTTAAAATCGAAATTTGTCACTCAATGAATGGATTCAAAATTTTTGTTTTAAAATTATCCCCCAAAACAATTATTTCGATAGAAACTTCAACAAAATAAATACTGTGTATTAAATAAATACTTAAGGATAACACATCGCTAGTAGCACAATTAGTCCAAAAAACGTTTAATACACGTTTTTTAACGTCAAAAAACGTGTTTCCAACGTAATATAAACGTTTTTTGAACTAGTTGTGCTACTAGGGATGTACACTTGAACTCGGTTATAATGTCATTAAATATACCAGATGACACCATAACTAGAGGACGTTATACGCAAGTTTCTGTTCTATGGGCGAGGGATTGAACAATACAGAATATTTTGATGTTATAAGAGTTGTCACTATAGCCGAGTTCAACTGTATTTGTAACCTCCCCCCCTCCCCTATCCTTAAACTAAAATCCTATGGTATACCAATCCCCATTGGTACACCAATATGTATTATATGTATGTACACATTGTGTCAGGTTAATGTGCATATACGTTTACACATGCGTCAGAAAAATGTATGCGCACTTGGAACTATCCTGGAAAATTCATTTTGCAATGTACAAGGTTAAATATCTGGGAAAAGTAAGGCTATAGCTCTTTGAAAATATCCTTGTCAAACTGAACTCTAGTAAAAATAAATGTTTCAAATTGTGATTAAAGTAAATGTTCAAAACGGTGCCTTCAACATCGACATATGTCTGTTTATTTCTTTTTGTGGGTTACATTTTCGTTTAAACTAAAATTCTTATGAACTCAACGTGAGATACTGTGATTATAGTACTATTATTGTTATAATCTTCTGTTAAAGAAATACCTTACCTTCCTTTTCCAAGTACATCGTAAAAACTTTGTGTGTGGGGGGAGGGGGATATGCTGCTTTTTAATGAAATTTTAACCATAAAAGAATAAGAAATGATGTGTTCTTAACCCTTTCAGACCTGACTAAGTAATTTCTCTCGAATAGGTATATCTATGTACATTTCTATTATTATAAAAATCAAATTTGTAAAAAGATGAAATAATAAATTCCCGTAAAATATACGCAACCTGAAATTATTAGTCTTCCCAGCAAACACACACAGGTTCTCTGAACGTTAATAGACGTTCAGAAGACGTTTTCTGAACGTTAATAGACGTTCAGAGAACCTGTGTGTGTTTGCTGGGTTTATTTTGTAATATTCCTTCAAAGTTTGTGTCCTCAAATATGGACACATGGTCTGAAAGGGTTAGGTCAAAATGCTTTCTCAAATGTTTTAATTTACTGTATACTAAACATAACGTGATTATTATCTTACTTTTAGTAATTCTTGTGTACAAAATGCGTGAATTATTTTAAGTCTTGCAACTGTGAATGCCTAGTTTTGTTTTTTTATGAACTCAGGATAGAGTTAAAAGTTTATTTTAAAAAGTTCAGAAATGTTTATTTTAAAATTAAGAAAAACATTCGAAATGTCAAAAAAAGAAATAAAATTAAGTATAATCAACATTAACAATTTTTAATGTACACAACCCAAAAATAACTTTTGGTTGAACGGAAAAGGATTTTCATTGGTCTACATTTATTAAATGCCAGTTTTGTTCTTTTTATATGCAACAAGAAAAAGAAATCGTGCCAAACGCATGGATTATAAAACATTTTCCAACAGAAGTTGTGTTGTATGTACTTATCTTATTTGTCTTTTGGATATTATATTCAAATCTTGGCAAATGGTCGCCAACTAGTGGGGTTCTTACCTCCAAATTTGGAACCAGGAAAAGTCACCAAAACTTCAATTTACATGCAGCAAGAACGTAACTCTGGCTATGTTTCATACGGACTATTAATTTTAGCCGAAATCGGGGCCTGGAATAGCAGATCAACATGCTAATACGTAAAAAGAGATTACGCTTTAATTGCAGTAGTTGAAAACGATTAGTGATATTGTTCACTGTAAATGCAAGACAACTGTGATGGAAGGTGCCGATGTCCGAAATTAAACGATCCTATTTCAAAGTTGTCTATACACGAAACTACTGTTGAATAATATAAAGTTATGAAATTTTGTGTAGGACATAATGGAAGTATGGGAATTTGAGCGAATAAGAGAAAAAAATTTGTTTAAGCGTTCGCCACCAGGGAGCATTTTTTAATGAATTACACATTCACGCCTGGTACTTTATACTGGTGGTGTAACCATGCGACTTTTGGCTTTGGGAATGTTTTAAACATTTGAAGTAAGTCATGATAATGATCAAGAACTTTGCCTGATCTTAAAGACAGCATTTCAGACCTTGTTCGTAACATTTCCCCGAACACACTGCGGTCAGCTGTGGAACATGCTTTCTTACGATTCCAGGTGGTAGCTGACAATTATGGCCGTCATCTCGAATACATTTTATCGCAATAATATAAATATCGTAAATGTATGCTAAATGTGTAATTCATTCACAAAACCGCCCCCGGGTGGCGATCATTTGAACTATTTCTATTTTTTTTTATTCACTCAAACAAATGCCTATACCTTAATTATGTCTACACAAAATTTTATAACTTTCTCAACAATAGTTTCGTCTGTAGACAATTTCAAAAAAGGGTCGTTTAATTTCGTACACCCTTTACTTTGTAACAATGCGTTTCTCATGATTTTCCTTTCCTGTAATGTAATGTTGTTTCATTTCTAACGCAAAGAACCAGACCCAAGAGGATCTGCCCCATCTCTGTCAAAATCTACTAGTCGCGAAACCTTAGTTGTTCAGAATTCTGGAGGAAGTGGAAGAGCACCCAGTAAAGAAGTATTGTCCAGCACTCCTACAACTCCTAGTAGCAGAGAAAACACGCCTGTTACAACCGCGTTCCTGAGATCTGCATCGAAGGATAAATCAAATGCTCTTGGCACTGACAGGTACTCTACTTTTTATTATGGATGTTATGAGTTAGTTACATTTTTTGCGTTTATTTACTCGTGCGCTTTAAAATTTTCTTTCCGTTTTAAAGGTCTTGTTATGTTGCAGTGTCTTAATACTTTTGCAAATCCAATTTGTTTTCTATAGTGCATAATATGCGTGAAGAGAAAGAAAAACAGCACAACGACAGTCATATTCTGTCAAGAGACCAAATTATGTAATTACCTTATGTGTTAGCGCAAGATTAGATAAGACAAATACAGTTGTAATTGCCCTTCAGTAGAAAACGTTCTTAAGCAGAATTTGTGAGAATGTGATGTCACTAGCTTCTTAGATCTTCCGGATTAACCTTTTATTTAACTAGTTTTTAAATTAATTTTGCAATTAGGTATTTTGTATGATAAACTTTCATGCTACTATTGGTTCCTAGGTCTAATTCTTGTAGTTTTTTAACGCAATCAGCTGGTAAGGAACAAACAAGTAAATTTACAATATTTACATGTCCACAGATATTTGGAGGAGGAACAACCAAACTTGTTACCTTCACCTACTTCAGATAAGATTTAAAGTATATTTTATGGGGGAAAAAAATTTAAACAGAAATATTTTCGTCTTTAAATAGGAATTTTTCTACAACGTAAGAGCCGATACTGATAAATTTATTTCTTAAATTGACTGTTGTCAAGCAGAGCGCCTACTGTGTAAATAGTCATAGTTGTATTTTTGCAGAAAAATTATACGGAGTTTTCTGTAGCGTATAAAGAAATAGAGTTAAATCTTATCTCATCAGAGATGAGGTAACATGGATTTGTCAGACTTTCAAATAATCTTGGAGAATTTTGTTTTATTCATTGATTTTTTTTTAATTAGATCCTCATGATTTGAAAAAGAAATAATAAAAGTAATGGTAAATTTCTAAAAATTACTATATTGTGGCTAAATTTATCGGTGAATGCATCATTATACTATTAGATTAATAAAAAAACTGTTATTATTATTTTTTTGATTGTTCGAATAATTTTTCTAAATCGCCCATATTAAACAATTAACCAAATAAATGCCATTTATAACATGGAAAAAAATATTATGCCTTTATTTTTAATAGATATATATAAGTATTACAATTATTGAATGTAAACAAAAAATGTGACTGACATTTTAAAAAATATTGTTTTCAGTGACAGTTCTCCACATCAAACTCTTTGCCAAACATCAAATAAGGATTCTGTGAGTATCTGCCACAATCCAGCCACCTCTAGATCGGGATGCAAAGAGAGCATTCCCTGTTCTCAACAGCTCCGAAGTGCCTCACGTTCATCATGCAAGGAGGTGGTAAATGCTCGAACACCGTCTAAAGAAATACTTAGCGGCGGTTCGAGTTTACTGCTGGAAAATCACTCTCGAACACCATGTAAAGATCTGGTCATGAACAACCGTTCCAGCTGCAAAACACCCAGCAAAGACTATGTCACCAACAGCTGCAACAGTTTCTCTCAGTCCTCCTCGGACAGCAGCTCCAGTCGATTTTCGCGTGAACAGCAGCATCAAATGATACATGCCAAGAGCTCGCCTGGACTCATGTCCAGGGCCTCGCCGGCATCTTTGCTGGGGGACAATCAAAACTTTGAAAAAGACACTCGGTCCCACCCTGCTTTCTGGGACAACAAAGACGTCGAAGAGGATGAATTTTCCCACGACGGATACCTTTCTCCATACATGGATTCCATGTCTAACACAGACTGTGGCTCTCTGAGCAAAAGCTCCTCAGATGGAGATCCCGTTATATGCCGTAAAAGACCTCCAACGAGATTAAAATCAAAACGGAGGAATATTCTATCTTTTCCGCAAGTCCTAAATTTGGACGACAGTCGCTTGCTGCAGAGGAGGCACGAATGTTATGGTGGGTCATCTAGTGACGAGAACAAGTAAGTAAGCGTCCCAATCATTTCAGTTTAAGAAAATAGGATTGGAAAATTTTTTGTCCGGTATTTGTTTTTATTAAGTTATAATGTTTTCGTAATAGTTTTGAAAATACAGTGTTTCTCATTGTTTTTAATAGTTGTATTCTGCCAAGTTAATGATTTTATATGATAGAGTATTATCATTTTATAGATTCTTGTAACGATATGGATTATTCAGCAATAAGTTACTTTTTTTGCTTATAAATTAAGGTTTTTAATGAATCAGACAAAAAAATAGTCATCATTATCAGAAAAAAGGAGGAACCAAAAACCCTATTATGATTAGTTTTTCTTACCCCTTTCAGACCTGAATTAATAGTTTCTCTTCCAATTATATAATTTTTTTTATAATAGATTTGATTCTTTATGTGCTCAAATTAGTACATCCCTCCTGTACAATAATATAGGTAAATTATGAATCTTCAATAGTGGAGCGTGGTCCGAAAGGGTTAAGATATGCTTTCCATTCAGTTTTCGTTTTCAGTCATACAAAAGTCTGTGTAATATCTTGTTAGTTATTTCCTGTGGTACGAATAATATTTCATTGAATTCTGTTTAATTACAGTCGGTCATCTGGGCATGCTAGCATGAGTGATGGCCAGTCTTCCTATCTCAGCTCTTCTCCGACTGATGGGGTGCTATCTCGTGCATCCGGCAGACTTTCTGGGAAAGGTACAGACTCTTACAACTCAGAAAGTATTAGGGATGATTCTAGACTGGATTCATCTGAGCAGAGATTTGGCAGAGGCACACCTCTAAAATCAGTTCCTGAAGATGAAAGACTTCTGACATCTCATCATGTTTCATCCACAAAAATGTCCTGCCGTAGACCAGCTTCATCTCGGAAACCTCAAAGATTGCCCGCCGAAGGAGGTTGCGGCGCAGATGATTTGCAACAAGCAATCGAACAATTGTCGGTTTGGACTCACGGTTCTCGAACAAGTTACTCGACATCTACGTATTCCTCGGTTAGTGGTAGTGAATCTGAGCCTGTGCGACGCCTTATCAGACATTCAAGTCTTGAAACCATCAATACGAACATTACCAGTGCTGACGAATTTGTATGGGTAGATAATCATACAAGATTAGTAGAACTTCAGAGAGTCCCGTGGTCTAACCATGACATATTAAAAGTGATGCAAAATGGAAGACTTCGAGAACATCTTGGGAAAATTTCCATGGAAACTGTCCCCCGACTTTCATACCTTCTACAGCGACCGCTTGTAAGAATCGCTAGAGAAACGCAGAGATTTTCTAAAACACTTGGAATGTGTACCAAACAAGAAGTTAGCGGATCTTTAAAAGTCGTATTGTCTCCGTCTTTAGCCGATAGTTGTATCAAAGCATGCCATAGAGCGGCTGCAATCTCCGCAGTCAGTGGTGATCAAATGAAGTTGAGTAAAAGTGCTAGAGCTGGTCTCCAGCTATCAGTTGGCCGTTTCCATAGGTGGATGTGTGATGTTCGGATTGGATCTTTTGTGCACCAATATGCTGCAATTTATCTGACTGCTGCTATTGAAAACCTATTGGAAGAAATAGTGCTCCAATGTATGTCACTGGATGGTTCCTCTATGTTTACAGCTATTATGTTAGAGACAGCAATATCTAACAGCAGTGACCTCTGGGGATTATTTCAACCATTTTCTCATCTGAACGCAGGACGTACTGCAACGGGTAAGTGCTTTATTAATATATTTATTTTCACGGTTGTATTTCAGTTTTATCAATTTGAGTCTTGTTTTTAATACATTTCGAGATGCTTTTTTGTGTACAAATAATTAATTCATCTTCTGGATTATATATTCATTTACTTTACCAACATTCGTTATTTAGCTATAATTAGCGTCCTTCTTATTTAACTGTTTTCTAGGAAATATTATGTGTTGGATTTTTAAGTGTAAAAGCAGTAGTTGGTGTTGAAACTGAGTAATAAAAGAATAAAATTCCTTTTACCTATTGACTGTCTCTGTGCTTAGAAAATTCAGTAACATTAAAAAGCTATGTTTATTACTTTCAAAGTTGCTTTATTAAATAAAGCCTGATTTTCTAATTTTACTTTACTAAATTTATTAATTGCTGACAAGTTTTAAATCCTTCCTTCATAAATTTTGTTTATTGATTCTTTTTCGTACCATTGGTATTTTTCCTTCTGAGCGCTTTTATTAGTATTTAGTCAAGGATGACTTTACGAATGGGCGTTCACATATTTTTCAATCAAATTTATAATTTTTTTCATCTTACCTGAGATATGATATTTTATTGGTAGAACATATGTAATTATGAGTGATTCATCTATCCCATCTTTATTTGGAGATTTGTATGGATATGTCCCCTGGGAAAAGCGTTTGCAGATCCTGTAAGGATTTGTTTTTCTCATGCACTCGTGTCATCGTCTGTACAATTTCTTGTTGTATCAGTTCGGATATAAACGATTGAAAGGCTCGCCATGCTTTTTTTTTTTTTTTTCAGTCCTACTGAAGCGATCCGTCTTCCACGTACACTGGGTACGTCCCCAAAAACATCCGGTTTTTACCCTGCCGAAGTGATGAAATACCCAACGATCGACAGAGGACAACACCCTTTCGCAGAGAACCCGCAAGCATTTTTATGCCTTAAAAAAAAAGAAAAAGAAAAGAAAAATGCAGTAAATAAAAAAAAGGAAGGTCCAGTTCGCGCCATAGTGTCTGTCGAGCCTCGGGAGGAATTTCTGTTCCAAGAGAATCCTCTACTCGGGATATTTTCGTAATTGAATAGTATAAGTACGTGTCTAATTGTTAGGTAGGTTCATAATTACCCTGAAAGGACTTGAGTGGTGCAGAAACTTGTGAACTTCTTTTCTCGCTCTGGATAATGAGTCATGCGATATTATTTTATTCTCACATATTTTATCCGTTTTATGTCCGTAAATAATGAGGATGGAAGCTATTCAAAGGCTACTTTGATTCATGTGACATTCTCGAGAGGTGGATTAAGATTATCTCCAGGAGAGAAATAGTTTATTGTCTTCGAGATATAAGTAATGAGATATTGGTGATGTAAACATACTGATTCAAAATGCCAGACCAAATCAATGTACTTTTTGAAAATAGGGTAAGGTTGTTAGAATTTATTCGTTGGGGCACCTTTAAATTTATTTTACCATCTGTTTGCCTTGCTGAAGATATTTGCATTTTCAGATGATCGTAATGATCATCCTCCCCAGACACTGTCTCAATGCAATCGGTTAACCCTTTGAGGCGCAACCCTTTCCCAATGCTGAAAAAAGGGCATCCGTTGCCATCGCTCGACTTAACTACCAGCCAGATGGCGGACGATCGAAACGTTCATCACGTGCCATAGATCTAAAGACCCTTTTTTGACGACAGCTGGCTGTAGCAACGGCTGCCCTATTTTCAGCATTGGGCCCTCTATCCAGCTGTTCTCGCGTTCTTCCATTTTTCAGCAGATGTCAGGGCTGTTAAAAATAATCGTGACAATTTTTTTTATGGGAAATGACGTGGTAAAAAGTAAAGGATTCTCGTGGAGCTATGTCACCCGCAACTATTTTTATAGAAATCAAATCTATTCTTCGTGACTGGCAACAGTCAAAACGTCAGAGTTTGGTGTTCCCAGACCGGGAACACTGCGCCTCAAAGGGTTATCAAATTATTAACTGAAAATGATGTATTAAGATTAACCAAATAAAGCGCGGTGCTGTACCATAATGTTTAATAAGTGTTGTAGCTTATTTTTTGAGGATCCGTTCGGCCGAAATGTTTTTTGAGACCGTTTTCATTTTTTACTGACACTGGTGTTCCTGAGTTGTGGGTTATCTTTTTGAGAGCCATTCCTATATCTCCTAAAACTATACGTTAACAGCATATTAAATTAACATCTATTCATCAGTTCTATTCTTTTGGATACTTTGTGAGAACTTACAAAATGCAGTTCGGTGTTACTTAAATTTTCTTACCCATATTTAATGTCTCATTAATGAAAAAGTGATTTTTCGAAGGAAAGATAACTTTGCTGTCTATGAAAAACAATACATTTTTTGCATTATTTCTGAGAAAAATAAATTCTGAGAATATTGTTTCTTAGAACAATAAAACTTCCATCAACATTTAAATGGTGCTAAGTAAAAGGAACATACTTATTAGGCATGTTTTTAAAACTTAAGTTTTTAAATAAATACGTCTTAATACTCCTAAGAAATTATTAATTGAAAAATGCATAGTTATTTTTATCGCAAGACCAAGGGCGGAGGGACGACCACCCCCCCCCCGAGAAAAAATAAATGAATGTAAAAGATCCTATTTTGCTTCCATTCCATGTCTATGTCAATCTTCTAACTAACCCCCCACCCCCCGGCAAACTTGCATTAATCCGCCACTGCGCAAGACTGAAATCTTTCGCATACTTTGGATAATTTGGAAGGACTAATTACATTTGTTATTTAACGTTTTAAATATTTGGTCTACATTTATTATTCTCTGTTGTAAGCATCAAAAGAATTTTTATAACTTTAAGTTTTTGGTATTTAAAAAGCGATTTATAGTTTACATTTTATCAACATGAGTTGTAAAAGTGTTAAAATTATGAGGAAATGACTAAAAACGATTAAATTCTAACTTAATTGCGATCTAGAAGCGCATTAGTTTTAATTTTCGTAGTTATTGCGTTGATATATGATGACTAAATAAGATTATTTCTCCCAGATATTTTAATACTTTCGGTAAATAAGTCGTTGACTAAAAATTGCGTAAATGGGGTACTTTTGAATAGTTCGTTTTACTGGTTTTCATGGATAAACTTTCATATTTTCTGTGACCCCAATGAATTAAAATGCATTTATTGCCTTGCACTTGAGCTTATACTTTATTTGAAAAAGAATACTGGACTATATATTTGCAGTATTCTCTTAAACAGCACATTTGAGCTTGATAAATTCGCTTTCTCCAAAAATCCTTAGGATGCATAGAAATCTAAACAAAATATAACTGAAAGTACGAACGTAATTGTAATTATTTTATATCATGAATACACTTTAAATGAACGTTCTAATTGGTGCAATATTTTTAAAATATTATTTTTGAACTTACAAATATTCAGAATACCTTTAAAAATAATCTTTTATTTATAATTTTAAAATATCTTTTTTAACTTTTTACGCTCAGATTTAATTGTGCCTGTTTTTGTGATTTGAAAAATTATTTAATTTATTTTAACTTTAAGTGCTACACATGTATGTATTAATTAAAGCACCTTTTACTATCATAGATATTAATCTTTCACTTAGCATACTTATTTATGAATAATTAATTTTCTTTGCTGACAGCATTATCTTGTACTGAATTTATTCTATGTTTATTTTCGTGACTTTGATTCTAAACCTGTTAAGAAGCACTTCCAAATCATCGTCACGTTCAAGGTATCTGAAATTTCTTGATAATTAATCGAGAGATGCTGGATCTTATTTGAAATTAAATCTCTTTTTCATTAAAACTGGTCTTTGTTTTTCTTCAAAACCTTGTTAAAATGATTTTACTGAAATGTTATTTTTTAAATACTTCTTCCTACCCTAGAAAAATAATGAAAAACTGTAATAATCCTATTGAGTAATTAGAACAAGAAAACTTATTAAATATAAAACTTGTATCTTATTAAATATAAAACTTGTTGCTAATTAAAAGGTATATACATATTAGACATATTTTTAAAAATTAAGTTTTTGAATAAATACCAGTTAAACTGAAGAAATTATTAATTTGGGAAAAAAAAATGTATAGTTATTTTTATTTCCAAATTGAAATCCTTCGTACGTTTCGGATAATTTGGAAGAACTAATTACATTTGTTTATTTAACATTTTAAAAATGTGGTCTTTATTATTCTCTGTTGTAAGCTTTAAAATAATTTTTGTAACTTAAATTTTTGGTATTTAAAGAAGGGATTTATAGTTTCAATTTTATCAACATGAGTTGTATAAGTGTCTTAAAAATAAAAATTATGATGAAACGATTACAAATGATTAAATTATAATAGCTCACGAGTTCTTTTTTTTTTTCCTATCATTATTTACATAGTAAAAATCCTTAATAGGAAACACAATACTATAATTTTAATTCAATTTTTGTAAAACGGTAAGGTAGTAACTGCTTGAAAACTATAAAAAATCTTTCGGGAGTTATAAATAAGTTTACAAATCAATATTCATCAAACCGAAGAAATTAAAATTAGAATCAAACGGATTTCTTTTTTTTCCCCTTACGTGGTGGGACGAAGTAACAATTAGGTATACTAAAAAAACAATTACTTTACAAATGAATAAATAAATAAATAAATACCCTTAAAATTTTGTGTTCAACTAAATAAAAATGTTATTTTCAGTTGTAAAATGAATTGCTAGAGGCATTTCGTTATTTCATTTTGATAGGTTATTGCACTTTAATTCCGAACTTTTTCTTAAAATATATGCTAACTTCGTTGGTAAGAGTTCTAAAACAAACTTAGGATTTCTTTCAAAGAGTTTTTTATTGAAAATTTGAAATTTAAATGAATATTCTAAGGAAACTTTTCGATTTCTTGAAGTTGGAATTTGTACAGATTTGTTGGAACTGTATTTGTTGGAATTGAATAAATAGATAAAGTATTTGATATGCAAACATGAATAATATAAATGATAAGTTAGTACATATCATTATAAATTTATAAACAAAAAAATCTTAATTAAATGTAAACTCGTATAATTTTTTTTATTTAAAATATTAGTTATTGTCTTTTTCAAACTATCTGATTTTTGATTTAATGAGATATTGAGTACATTTTCATTTTGCTATGTGTAAAAATGTTTGATAGATATTGCAGACTATTTTAAGCATTTAAGTAAGTGTCATCTAGAAAAATATTCTGAATGAACATTAAAAATTGGTTTTATTTGAATAGATTCTTCCTAAAACAACATTTTACACTTAAAAAAAAAAAAAAAGTCACGT
Organism: Cheiracanthium punctorium; assembly: GCA_038373885.1. Classification (NCBI taxonomy): domain Eukaryota; kingdom Metazoa; phylum Arthropoda; class Arachnida; order Araneae; family Cheiracanthiidae; genus Cheiracanthium; species Cheiracanthium punctorium. Next base: position 220,211 of record JAWZYV010001300.1, on the reverse strand, counting down.
GTAGGACAGTCATATATTTACTGTAGGATTATTTATGCTGCCAGATATAACACTAAAACTCTAACATCGAAGATGTAATAAGCTTCCTGAAAGTAAAAAATGAAATAATATGGCTTTTTTAAATAAATAAACAAAGTATTACTACAAAAATAAATAGTATCTTATTATAGAAAAGCTGAACTCGGAGGGATAAATATGTAACAAATTAAGTTCGCAGTTTTTGTATTAATAAAAAAGCCTATTTAACCATCTTTTTTTTTTTTTTTTTAAATCTCTCATTCTAATTTGTTACTTTAAAATATTTATTTACCAATTATAACCCTAAAAAATTAAAATTAAACTCTGCCATTCAGATAATAATAATTAAAAATAAATTTGTCGCCAAAAATGGATCTAAACTAAATCGTTTATTTTTCTAGTTTTCATTTTTATCGTTTTGTGTTGTAAATTCGTGTATTTTATAAATCTAAATCAGTATTATTTGAATCTGAATCAATTCCACATTTACCTGTAAAAGCTGTTTTCCTGCAGCACTAAAGACATTGCTAGATAACATATGCTTCATGACAGTTGCTCTGCGTCAGAGGCTGGCCTGAATTTTGTTAGGAGTAAGTATCAAGATAGTCAACGGCCAAATAAATGATCAGCATAATTGCATTTATTTTCCTATAAACATTCATGATCGTTTATGAACATTTAGTGTTTTTTAAGTGTTTTGTAACATATCTGATCATTTAAAACAAATAACTTCGTATAAAATACATGTAACTGTAATATTACTAAATAAAAGCTGATAATGCGTTTCAAAAAGGTCAGAAGTTTCTCTCTTCAGCAGCTTTAAGTCATTTTCTAACCCGCACTTCGGTAGGTAAGCAAAATTTGTATAAAACATTTATAACAATTAATAATAATAATAATAATAATAATAATTTAAAAAAACTACTTCAAGAAGTACAAAAGGTCCTCTTTTGAGCAGTAAAGAATTAGCCAGCCCACATACGAAGTTTAAATATGATAGTAACATTTCATTTAAAAAAATGTGTTTTTAGGATTTATAACTTTGCCTTAAAGAAGCACGTAAAAGAATACCCATAAATTTCGCTCTATGATCGGTCATCAAACGACTTATCGACGTATCTCTATTTATCTAATTTATTTATTTTCCATTCGGTAAAGACATTTGTAATAGAAAACCTTTACACTTGGCATTATTCATATTTCTTATAATGTCTGCATTTTTATTTTTTTTAATTTCAATAAGAGGAACCGAACAATGGTTCGACCTGCAACTTGATGCAGCTGTCTTTAATTTCATGTCGCCTTCCGACGTTACAAACCACGTGAAACCTATATTCATATTTCTCGCTGAACCTGCAATTTTATTATAATAACAGCAATCTCACAATAGTTTAATTTGCATTCTGATGCAGCCGCTCGGCGATATAAACCACTGTAAAAGCTATTTAAGTATAATCCAGTCCTGAAAACGATAAGCTCTATCTTGTCTTTTTTAACCCTTTGAAGTTCAAGTATTTTCACATCAATATAGAAGACTAACTGGATAGAATGCATAACGCTAAAAAACTGCAGCCGTTGCCATTGATCCGTTTAACTACCAATCGTGCGTCGATCGAATAGCTCATCTGGCGCCACAGAGCTAAAGAAGTTTTCTGACACTGTCTGCTCAGACGCACAGCCAGCTGTGACAGAAAACTTCTTTAGCTCTGTGGCGCCAGGTGGACTATTTGATAGACCCCCCATGTCGTTGGTAGTTAAATGGATCGATGGCAACGGCTGCCCTTTTTCAGCGCTGGGACCATTTAACTATATTTTGGTGGGAGTAGCGCTGCAATAAGGTGGTTTCACGCTGCAACCACCGCGCCTGAAAGGGTTAAGCATTTTAGATGTCTCTCCCTTTCCCCGAGTCCCACGTCTACGATCCAATTGGAAGCAATCAGTCTGCGGAATTGAGTTCGCGCCTTAGGTGTCTTCGATGAGCGTAATCCTTTAGCATTTACGTTTTAACGCTTGCATCATTCCTGCATTTTATTGTTCTTTCTTTTTTGAAGTGACTTGCATAACTACTTGTTTACAAGGAGAGACACGGTTATTGGCATTTATCAGATGGGGATTGGAAGGAAGTAATGGTATGCATTTTATGGCATCATATAAAAATATGGCAGACTATATTTTGATATTTTCCCCTCCATTTGCAAAACAGGTTTTTCTCATTTGATGGAGTGGCTTCGGGACGCGTAACCTTTGTGTCAAGCATTTTGTGGTCAATGAAAATTGTTTGAGTTCAGGATTTATTTTTCTGAGTGCCTATATCCGCTTTAAACTATTCCGCTACGCGCATAGATGGTTGTATTTGGCTTGCACATTCAATAGTATGTATATATACACTCCGTAAACACTAACTATTGTTTCCTTCATGATAATATCAGTTATGTCAGTGCTTTCACGATGTGCTGTTATCTGAAGTAATGGATATAAAATTACTGAGCACTCAAACACACCTTGAAACTCTCTCTGTTACCTTTAAAAGAAACGTGCGGTATTGCTTTGTAGAGTTCACTTCCTGCTTACATTTTGAGTCAGACGTTCAAATTCAAGTAGTTTGTTATTCACACTTTGCTCTTGCTATTACTATAGAAATCGTTTAAAGGTTTCTTTTTCCTTGTGAACTGTATGTCAAGCCTGAGTTTTCCTACTTCAAAAGTGAAATTTACGAGGTAATGGAAATATTTCAAGTGCAGTAGCGGATCCAGAAAAGTATCATATGTCCAATAGTGGGTTTGAGTTCTCCCAAGGGAGGATGATATCTCCATGTCCCCCTCCCTTCCTTAGATCCAGCACTGCTATCTTCAAAACTGAAATTTACGAACTAAGAAATTTCTCAAGAGAACGGGATTTCAAGAATCTTGCATAAACAGTGTTAGGCAAGAAGCATTTGTTCTTGAGTCAAATATCATGTCTTTTACAATTTTCCTTTGAGAGCTTTCAAATTTTCTATTCTGAAAGTATTGCGTTCGACCGTTTTCAGTGCTGTTTCAACAATAGGGTTCAGCATCAGCATACATCGAGTAATTAGATTTGGGGAAAGAGGGGTAGCTTGTCTCACTTTTCGCATGTTTGTAAATAACTCTCCTCGTAACAATACTATTTAAATGAAATTTGCCGCGTATAAATTTTACATATGTTGTCTTATATTACTGTTAACATAGAAAACCAGGAAATATTTTTTTTTATATATATTGAAAATCATCGTTATTTATTCAAGCTTTGGTTGGGACAATCTACCCTATAGCAGGTAGGTTGTCTCACTGCATAATCAAAAAGTTCTTCAAAAATGAAGTTGTATTGATTTCTACACCTCGCAGTTGCACCAGCAGGTGCTGAGAGTAGAAGACTTATCTTTACATCGTTCATATGATGAACGCAAATATCGTTCTTTTTGAGATTTCAAAAGTTAATTTTTTTCACTCACGGAAGGCAAGCATCTCATGAACTTCCTTTCAACCTCATCAGTATCAGATACTATTTTGTGTAGTCTTTCTACGAGGTATTTCACTGAAGTTTAATCTAAAAGTTTAACCAGGATATGATCATCGATCTCAACTTCACCGATTTTAGGTGTTTTCTGCTCACGAAATCTTTGCCCGCTGAGATGTCGCTTTCTGTTTCCATTTCCACATATTCATTGTGAGATGATTCACTTGTTGAAGAATTGCAAACAATTTTCCTTTTTTGCATATTTTTTTTGTTGGAATGATGGGTTTATAGGCTGTATTTCCCATTTTGCGCTTCTGTTTGCTTGTAAATTTATTTTGTGCTTTTTAATTGAGGCAGTGACATTTTTCTGAGGAGTATCCATGTGGATAGCGATCTTCCTGACTTTCGCTAAGGTTTCGAAGGATCTCTTGGATGTGCTGGGGGCAAATGGTTTAGTTTCTTGAGGAGTAACTACTCGTATTACACTTGGACCTGCTCATTAATTGCTTCTAGTTGAATTTGTATTGAAGATGTTTCAGTATTCTCTGGAAATCCAGACTTCCTAGTTCCTGACAATTAATTTGAAGTTTGTCCCGTAGTCTTACATTTACAGTGTCAGATAGGCCTTGTTGCTCGAAAGGACAATCATGTACGGATGCAACAGTGAAGTCAGCATCTGAAAATTCATTTCGGCTAAATGGATAAATGCCGATGTATTTAAATCTGGCGACTGGGTGTTTAGTTGGCTCATGGGTTTGAGGAATGCGTAGGACACCATTGAGGGCAATATATGAATCATCATCGAAGCTACAGCATTTTCAGGATTTCCCATCCAACTGCCCATTGCTTGTTAAAAATAGCATAGCATTGTCAAACAGTCTTTAATTTATCGGTTAGGCCCATTAAATTTAATGAAATATGTACAATAAACTCCCTCTAATCTGCAATCATATAACCTGCAAATTCCTATAAACCGCTTTACATATCAGCAATGCAATGCAAAATTGCAATGAATGTCAGCAAAGTGCAATGTAAAATAAATAATTTTACATTGCAATTTTTCTTCATAACTGGTGAAAGTTTTTCGCTTCTTTTAAGTAAAATGACAAAAACAGGAAGGTCTCTATAATACTACCAGCTGATTTATAATCATAATTAAAATAGCTATTTGCTGAAAATTTGCTGCCCTTATATGATATTTAATACGCGGCAAGGCATGGGATCCTTTCATATTCTGTATGATTTTGAATCTTTCCAGAAAAATATCTATTATAGGCAGAAACGAACTCAAAGGGTTTTTTAATAAGCTGTTAGATCAAAATGACAATGTAATTTTAAATCTGCAAGTGTAATAACTGAAAAAAACTGTTTTCTTAAGTGAAGAAGAGAAATTTAATTTTTTTTCTAGTTTTATTACAAAATTACTTTAATGGCCAAATTATGTTTTATTTCTGTCATCATATGCATAGTATATGCTGTTGACTATATTTTTCCGTAAAATGTTCATTATTTGGATGTCAACAAAGAAATGACCTATAATTTGAATAAATCAAGTCAAACATTAGTCCCAACCTGTGCGGATTAAAGGGAGTGTACTATATTTCATTGCTTCACGCGTTATTGCAACTTCATCATTCATCTTAACAGTTAGGGCAATTAAGGATTTAAATAAATACATGAATATGAGATAGAAAAATAAATCAAATGCAATCATGTTTCATTATATTCATTCCGTTACATGTTCTAATTTGTGTAAAATTTGCTAGCATGCATAAAGTATGAGTCTGCAAATTTAAAATGTTCTTCATTTATCCTATTTCCGGTAATAATGCTGCCTTTGTTTCAATGAAGATGATTTCTGTAGCTTGGTATATCTCGTCACATCATGACAACCTACCCTTGCAACAAATCACCATTGCACGCATTTGCTTATATTAATTACGTAGTCTTAATTACAAATGCTGTATGTGTTCTTAGAAAACAATGTAAAATTCACATGATATCAAAATTAAAAAATAAAAAAGGAACAAACAAAAAAATACAGTTTAAAAGTATTCGTTCGTACTTTAAAATCATTAAATATCACCCAGAAAATGCTGAAAATGAAAATGAACATTCTTACATAAATAAATACCAATTTAAAATATGGCCACGCTTTCAGTCGCATCTTTCGTGTTTTGGTACTTAATTGTTCCTCATCGAATTAACTCTAAACACTTTAATGCAATTAGCATGGCTCGGGTCATGTTTCTGATGGTCATGAAATGTGTTCCTGGAAACTATTTCCTGACTTTTCCATGCGTCGATCATGTTAAATATTTCAAAATGGAAAGATTTTTTTCAGTTATATCATCAAAAATACTCTTCTGAAAAGCCATTTCGATTTTTATCTAACAACTTAATCAGTAAGCGATAAAATCGGGAACTGGAAAGTCGCAGAAACATCATTCAGTTCTTGAACTGAATATACATTTGATTTAAAAAAATACACGAAATCTAATTTTATGCCTATCACATTTTAATTGTACTTCGTCGTTTTTGTATGACTTAAAGCATTAGCAGTACCAACAGACGTAGGCTTATTGTCATCGGAATACCACGCTGCCATTTACATTAATGATTTACTGTGACAATTACCCTCCTCTGAACCGTATCCCACACTTTCATAATTTCTGGAAACTGAAGGCAGCAGAGCAATCACGGGGAAATTGTTAGTGTCGACCACCATTTGATGATGAACGATGAGGCTCATTCTGCTATTAGTACGTAGCATGGTAAATGTCTAATTTCTGTACACTCCAAGCTGCACTTCTACACCCTCCAATGAAGTTTCTCTTGTGGGCAGTCGATTTGGAACGAATGATAATGATAATAAAAGAATTAAAAAGAAGAAGCCTGTGTCCTCCTGGCGTTATTAGAAACACTTAAATTAGGAGGCCTACGCGTATTTGTAATTACACGAGATGTCAGTTTCGAGCGTGTTTATTCACCTCAGGAAAAACCGGCTGTACTCTCAGGTAAGCGGTTTCGGTAATTGGTGGCCATTTTTGAAAGCAAAATAAGAAAAACAGTTGCTGTATCATGCGGGTTGTTGAGTTCCCTGCGAATATCTGGGGCGTTCTCTTCGGGTATGAGGTGTCATTGCATAGTTTTGCTTGCTGGATGTTAAAGATACGTATGGAATCGTTTCTGCCTGTAAATGCCCGAAAATAAAATTAAATTAAACCAAGGCGTTTATAAAAGTCGTGTCGTACTTTCATAGTGTGAGTGTTCTTGACCCATAATGGGTAATAATGCATACCCACAACTGAAAATTTTCAAACGTGCAAATTGGCATTTTATTAATATTTTGAATCTATGTAACATTATGAAAATTACATAAACAAAATAATTTAGTAAAAGTGTATTAATTACTAAAATGTCAAATATTTCATAAAAGAAATTCCCAAGACATTATCAACCATTTTAATAAAATAAATAAACCAGTTATTTTATTTTTATTTTTCTTCCAAAAAGCAGTCTTTTCGCCCCCCACAAACCCTGTAAAATTTGTAAGTTTATTTAGAGGATTTCTCCACTTTTCCTACATTTCTTTCCCTTCTATTTTTTCATTTTTATTACTTTTACTAGCTGAAGTACCCGTCGTTGACGAATTAGTATGTAATGCAAATTTCCAATTAAAGCATAAATTTTCCGTCAACATTGTAGGAATACAAAGAATGGAACTAAGCATCTTTGCAATAGTATAGAAAACAAAGTTATAACTTCTGTGTACTGTTAAAAGATTACAGGTTAGAGAGTAACAAAGTAACGAGTGAAATTGACAATAGAGAAAATTTTTAATTTTAAAAATTAAATTTTTATTTTGGTTAAATGAACTTTTCATGTCAAGAGTTCATTTCTAAACTATAACTAAATTTTGTTTGATTCACTATACATATTTTAACATTATGCCGCAAGAAAATTTTGCACAATTTTTATAAAATCTTAAAAGCAAATAAGCATTAAAAAATTAAATTTATTCAAATTTTTCAAAAAATTCTATTATTTATTGTTTTAGTCGCTGCTGATCCTGTTAATAAATTGCATTCTATTATTTTAATCCATATTTGAGGGATGCGAGAGCTAACATTTATGCGATTTTCACAAAGTCTCAAAATCTTAGAAACATTTTTGACAATTTTTCACGAAACTGTGCTTTAAGTTTTCATTTACAAAATTTAGTGTTCGCTTCTAAAACTTTTTTCAATAAAATCCTGAAATAATTAAACTTTTTAACACTTTTCTCTCTCTTAGAGAGTGTTCAGAAAGGCATCAACTTCATAAATAGTATTTGTAAATTTTTTGGCTGCTCATGTAAAAAAAGGTTTGCTACTTAGGTACTATATCAATAAATAATTGGTAAAGCGATGATAATAATTGATTTAGCGATCTTTTTGTTCATTAGATTTCAGCCATGTCTTTGAAAAATTAAAGAATAATAATAAAAATAAAAGAAAGACTTATTGTAATATTATTAAAGCTCAAAAGCAATGAAATTAGATCGAAGTAAAGTGAAATGTACAATTGTGAGATAAAAGTTTCATTTTTTCCTTTATTAAGCTCGTCAATCAATTTACTCGTATCTCGAACCATTTACTTCCAAATTAAATGAATTGAGCGAGAATAATTTGTACTAGGCCCCCAAAAATTCAAATTTTCCCTTAATAATGTATATATGCTATAAACGCATATTTTATAGATAGAAAGTAAATATAAACATGCTCGGAAGCAAAAAATCCAAACATATATATATCTATATATATATATTGGCGGAGTCATTTAGCATAAGCTATCAAAGCTTTATTTGTCTTTACGCTTGTTTAGTAAATTTAACCCTACACGTTCATTTAATTTTGTTCTTCATCGTTTTGCTTTTACCTTTTCTTCTTTCTTGACATACTGGCCAAGGACGAAAAGGCCAGTCCTTTGTTCTTCAGACGTTCTGAGACACAGCTGATGTGTTTTATTATAGCAAAGTTACACAAGAGCTATCTGCCTATATGGGGAGTTGCGTTCGGTGGAGGACTTTTTAAGGGGTTTTAACGCATATTCATGTCTGAGACACGGTACGCCCGTGAATGGTGAGTGGAGAGTTTTGCGCCAAGCATTGAAAATTGCTCAAAACTCAGAATTCCTACAGGCATCTCCAATCTAGAAATCGATCAAATGGAGGCTGTTATCACAAAAAACGCATATGCTAGAGGACACTAAATGACTTTATTCAGTTATTCCTATCTCAAAAGAACCGCTGTAAATAGAAGACCCAATGTTAAAAGTTCCCTGAACTGTGCACATTCTTTCATAGCTTTTCAACTGTCAATTTTATGGACAATATAGCTTCTCACCCGGATTCTCTTCAGTGCATGACTCCTTTTGGGGGAAAGAAATAGACAGCTTTCAACGATAAACTAACGGAAATACCAAGATCTTATAATGTGTGGAATCTTCTTCTTTCTTCCTTTTAGCGCGTAATCCGACCAGACGTATAAGCTTCCTATTGAAACTGTTATTTTTTGTGGGTAATTCACATCAAGTAAAATCATATACTTCATGCGCTGCAGAACGTGCCTCCTTTTTGTCACACGACTGTCATTTCCGGAATTTCAGTCTTCCCCCCCCCCCTACTCTTTATGAAGGTGAAATTCTTGACCACTAACAAGGAGGCGATACCATGGCCCCTACATTCAATTACGAGCCCTGGACCCAGATTCGGAGATGGGCCCCATCCACCCCCTTTCTTTTCCAGCTGTGTGCTGCATTAAAATTGCACTGTTATTTCTTACCCCTACACTTTTTAGAATGTAATTTAACCTGCAACTATGAGGAATAATTATGGTGAATATTTTATGTCCAATCTAAACTTTATTTATACAATTATCTTAGTTAAAAATGGCAAAATTATAAAAGTTGAATACCATACGAACGTATTCCGTTTCATACTAAAAGAACTAAACTTTAAAATTACTAGGCTTGGTTACATTTGACTTATCTTATTTAAAACAAAACCTTATACATAATAAAATTTTCATTCATTCACGCCCCCCTAAACCCTTGGCATGGGGGGGCAATCGTCCCTCCTGTGCTCATCTCGGTGGGCCTAGCAGGAAGAAAATATGGCGATAATACGCACACAAGTTCACTCAACTCACGTAATGACAATGTTACTTAACTTTGATGATAAACGGTTTATCATAAATAGGTTATTTTAAATTTTAAGCTACAATTATCTGTAGTCTTCTAAAATTTCGTGGGATAAAAAATACATTCAAAATATTTTTTTCTAGTTTGCATTAGTTTTAGTATCATAATTAAAAGTTGAAACTGAGTTTTTCTGGACTTACCCCCCCCCCCGGACCTTGGGACCAGGGGTCTACCCAGCCCTACCCTTGTGGGGGCCATTGGAGATATGGCTTTTGGGAAAGGGATTTCAATTATCTTTGGCAAGGTGATAGTATATCATGTGAATATTATAAGTGTAAAAGATTGAAATGCAACAATCAAATTTATTTCTAACTCACTTCACTGAAAATATATAAGTAACGTATACCCGTTCTCGCTTCAGCATTCCTTGGTGTGTTTGGTAAGGCTGAAGAATCATATCCTCCTATTATGGGATTCGAACCCCTTGCTATGCAAACGTTTCTTTCTTTCCTTTCTTTTTTTCATACATGGGGCGAGATGGGAGCGAAGATTTCAAAGTCAATAAGACACTAAAATATTTCAATCGCTGCACTCAGAATCTAAATCAATGAGAGTTTTTTTTTTCATTTGAATTATGAACTGAAACCAATACAAATTGTCATTCTACAGAAATTTTAAAAACTAGCCGCCCTATACCTTACTGTTCTTTATACTCAAGTGCAGTGTCGACTAAATTTATAGAGTCATTTCAATGAAAATCATGTTTCTTTGTTTTAAACAACGACTTCTCCTATTATATCTTGTTGGTTTTGACAGTATTTGTCATTAAATTTATAAAATAAAGGTTAGGATTGCTACACATTTTGGGTGTCATCATAAAAGCCGATGTTGAAACAGCAAATGGCTAAACTGTGTTTTAGCCCAATGCATGGTGGCATTTTTTAGATGGGCGATCAATGCGCCAAGTATCGATATTTTAAAGCTGTGAAAAAGTCCGAAAGAGCGTTGCAATTTTGAGTATCCATTATTGTCATTTTGTAATCTAGCTACTGCTTGACATATGCTTGCTCCATTTGACGTCATTGAACTGTTCATTTGGATTTTTGCACAGGCGTTATTGTTATTGCACCAATGTTTGCAGCTAGCTCTTGCTGTTAGCAGCGTGGGAATGTCGCCGGTTTTGCTACCGCATACGTTAGCGTATTATGTAAGTAGATTATGCCATCCAAACGAAGTAAACGGAGCCGCTCTTACTAAGAGAAAGAGCACTGTTTTGTTGTCAGCTGTGAGCGCTACTTTACCTGGGCATGCCACTGTAGATAGGTATTTAGATATGCAGGGTGTCCCTGAAAAAGGTAATAACGGGCTTTCATTCTTTATCTATAGAGATATGTGGGCATTGTAAATTGGAAAAATGTTCAAAATAAAGTCGGAAATAAGATTACTTTAAGAAAATTTTCCTCTTCGTTAATTTTTAAAAAGTTACAATTTTTAATTTTGTATACGACCCCGATACAAAAAAAAAAAAAAATCCGAGTTAGTAAAATGTAAAAAATAAATTTTTCTTTCGTAATTCTTAGCTGCCTCTGAAATGCGATCATCCGACGTGATTTTTTTTCCCTTCGAGAGCCATTGAAAGTGGTTTAAGTCAGCATATATTTATCTTCATATCTATCTATGACAGTTTTTCGGATATAATTCTCAAATTTTGTGCACCAACTCATTAGTATATGGGGCACATTTCACTAAATTGTTTTTTTTTTTTTTTTTTTTTTTTTTGTACGAAGATCTTATACAAATTTAACCAGCGTAATTTTTGAAAAATTAACGCGAGAGCATTTTTCTTCTTAACGGAGTCTTATTTCCGATCATATTTTGGACATTTTTTTAAAATTTACATATCTCATTCATCTGCAATAAATAAAGAATTAAAACCCGTTACCACTTTTTGGGGGCACCCTATATATTGTTTTTTCATCAATTTTCATGCGCTATCAAAAAGAGGTATGAATTTTGCATTTTCAGTTATATAAACATTTCTGACGCTGCTTTCAGTAAAAATGGCAAAAACTTAAATTATAGAAGAAGCAGTCTCATTTTGGCGGATATCCTCACCAGCTTATCTCTATGGGAGAAAGAAAATCGTATTGTTAGCAAGAGAATTCCCCGATTTCTGAATTATTGTTGTCGTTGCTATTTTGCGAGAATCTTGCTCTGCCTACTTCGAAATTCCCCGTGAATTCCTTCGGTGTGTTTTCAACCATACCCACTAATTTTTCCACTTCCTGTTGTGGAATTGATTAATGGATTTGTAAGTGAATTAATAAAGTATTGGATGTGCGTAGGATTTGTTTAAGAACGTGTTCAAATACTTGTATGTCTTTTCTTTCTTTCTTTTTTAATTCAAATGAAGTACACTATATTTATAACAAATAATTTGAAAAGGAAACAATAGTCATTATCTGTGGATCTTTACCATGTGTTTTAGAAATCAGTCGAGTTCTAATTACATTTTTAAATACGCACTTTTTCATTTTCAATATTCATTTCAATTTTTAAACTATTTGCTTGATATACGTATATGCGAATGCTTTAAATCTGCTTAAATAATAACATTTCTTAAAGTTAAGATTGTGGAATTCGGAAAATCCCATTATAGTATAGCTTAAATCATTACCGTTTTTTTGTTGCAAATGTAAATGTGATGAAGCTATTAAACAAACAGTGCTATATAAAGGGATAGGTAATCCCCATTTCTTGTTCCATCCTGTTTCCTGTTTGTTGCTTTAAATTGTTTTCTAAGCAATTTCACGTTCGCTTGTTTATTCGCTCCTCGGTTCTTTCAGATATTAGAAGCCGGTTGTGAAAGTAATTACAACGGGTGCTAGAAAAAAATATTAACAAAATATGTCTGACTCAATGTATTCAGTCTTATTTCGCTTAATATAAATAACTTCATATTTAATTTTTATTATATACCAAAATAGGAATTGCATAGTCTTCTAAAAACGCAGATTTTTTTCTATATACTTATACATAATTATGAAAAATTTCAAGCGGACCGTACAAACGGTGCGGATGTTATTGCGCTTTTTGTGCTTAACTTTTCAATATTTTTGGAGTAATGGTGGTAAAATTTTATCTTGGAGTGGTTACCCAGAATTGTTACAGAATCAGTGAGTCAGGGATCATCGTAACTGTACATTACGATTTTAAATCAGGACTGCAAATAGGATGCAAATATTTAGTGGCACCGACAAAAATTTGATAGCACCAAAATTTTCTTATCTGTCATGATCTCGGAAATAAATGTAATTTTTAGTCACATGCATCGTTTTTTTTAGTCGCATCGTGCGACCGTGCGACCCCTTATTTGCATATCTGTCCTAAATGTAATAAAAACTTGATTTAAAAAAAATATGCTTTCGTTTACATAATAAACACTAATGTAACGCATTGTTACACGGAGCGAAAAAAAAACAAAACAAAAAAAAAGTATATGTTTTGTTTGGGGAAAAATAGAGTAACTATTGTATAGGGAATTCTTTGCAGGAAAAATTTTTTGCAAAGAAAAAGTTTGAATAAAAAATGTATGTATGGCTGTTTGAAAATATAAATTATATCAATTCAAAACTTTTGCTGCGTTTAGTTCTGTCACTTGACCCCATTTTGAGTCCTAGGCAAAAGGCTTATTTGTATGATTTTCTGTTTTGCGTTCTCCTAAGAAAAGAGAAGAAAGTTGTAAATTTCATCATTCCAGAGCGCGGCCGCACAGCCAGGCTATGTGAGAAAAGCTCTTTAGCTCTGTGGCGTCAGATGAGCTGTTCGAGCGGCTGCCCTGTTGTTGGTAGTTAAATGGATCGATGGCAACGGGTGCACTTTTTCAGCGTTGGTCAGTCTGTCCAGTCGGTCTTCTATATTGATGTGAAAATTCTTGATCTCTAAAGGGTTAACTCAGATTTAATCGTTATTTCGTTCTGTTTTATCGCTGTTTGCTTACGCTCATATTTGGTTTATTTTAACTGCACATTTGTTTTTTGTATCCGGCAGGCATACTCCTAGAGAAGCGTTTCTTTCTTTCAGTAGGCGAACAGACAATACTTTTTGACCATTTGGGAGTATTTTGACACTTTTAGAAAGAAGGAAAGACTAAATCTCTTGGCCATCAAATTAGAAATGCTATTTAAATGGACCGGTAGGGGTAAGGGAAAAGCGTTACCTGCTACAGCATTCTATGATCTTCTTATTTTTCCATGTGTGTGTAGGTAGCTCGTAATTTTGTCGTATCTCTGTGGACATCTGAAAAGAACCAGTTCACTCAGTTGGTCATTTTTCATGTCTTTTAAGATCAAAATCTCTTTCGTGTACATTTTCACCTTTCCATTCTGTCCTATCCTGTTTACTTTTTGAAAAAAAAAAAAAAGTATTAAGGTAATGTTATATATAAGATGTTTAACTTAATTTTGTAAAACAGGAAAAAATTAAATTAACAAAGGGGCACAGAAAATGTTTGGAATGCACTGATATAATTTAAAAAGAAATCTTGTGATGTCAAAATAATTCTTATTTGCATCAATGAAAACTAAACACATTTAATTTTTTCCCACTTAAATTAAATGATTCATGTTCTATTTTTAACATGGCTAAAGTTCCCGTAGTAACAGAACCCATTGTTGCCACCTAAGTTGTTAAATTCAACAATTAAATGAAACTGAATTCATTTCTACAGTTCTTGGAGTCTTAAAAATAAAAATACATGAAAAAAAATGGAATATATAACATTACCTTGGAGATGCTTTAAAAGCACTCGGAATTTTCATTTAAAAAAATTTTCATTTTGTCATATTTTGGATGTATATGTACAATTTAAAAAATACGTTAAAATTCCTCTTTGTGGTCTTATTTTATACCTTTTGACCCATTGTAAGAATTAAAGGCTAATTCTGAGCTTTATATTAACATGAGGAGGTTGTGATACATCCTAGTTTAAAATTTTGATTCTGAAAAAGCATAGTAGTCGGTGAAATTTTACTCACGTTAGCAAGGTGACAGAGTATTGAATATAACTAGAAATAACTGAGTTTCACAAACATTAAATAAGAACGTTTAAAACCTTAATGGAGAAACTTGAGCATAATTAATAACGATACGATATTATTAGTCTTAAGCGTAGTGTGTTCGAAAATTTTGGAGGGGACACATACATATTAAAGAGTAAGAGGAATAGCGAAATTTTTTAGGTTTAGTAAAAAAGGTTCAAAATTAATAATTTTCTGAAAAAAGTTGAGGAGCACGTGTCTTTTTCTCAGCACTAATCCTATGTCAATATTTTATTTTCAGAATAACGATTTAAAAAAAATTAGTTCCTAAAATTAATCACTATTGCATAGTTGGAAGGCTAAAATTTATTTTTATCCTAAATTAAAAGCAAAAATTCATGTTATTATTGGGGGAAAAAATACTTTTACGAAGAATTACAAAATTACAAAATTTGTAGCCAATCTCATTTTGAAATTAATTAATGAAACGAAAAGGTCAAATTATTTTATGTCTTTTTTGTTCGTAAAATTTCAGTATGTCATTTGTATTGTTCTCCTTCTGCCCATTAACAGCAAACATTGGCAACCCTGAAAAATTGTGGAGAGCAACATTGTTCCAAAAACTCGCAACAAAACTAGTAGCAAAATTAAAGAAAAATAAAGGGGGTGGCATCTCCCGGAATGATTTGTAGCACTATACGACGTGAATGATTAATAACACCTCGGCAACTCAATTGTATCTCTTTCTGTTACTTACCTATTTCCTCAATCAATTGTTGCTAGTTTCCTACTAAACTGGTTCGTTGGTAGGTTCAAAGGGGAGAAACTCCTTCGCATGACTTCAGTTGAGACAGATTAAAGGACAGAGAATTCATGAAGAACGCATCTGTTATAAAACACTCTTCAAAACAATTGTATTTCCACAGCTTAATGCATAGATTGCCTGTTAGCGCCATCGTTGCGAAGATGCAGCCAAAGATTCCACTTCTGTGTCCAGCGTTGCTTTCGGGTATTGATCTTTGAGTGATTCCTCTGTATGAGCAGCGAATAACAAAGATGATTGGAAACGAGCTGCTAGGCTAAAGCATATAAGCGTCGAAAGGATATCGTTTTAAATAACACTGTCCTCGTCAAAAAATATGATATCATAGGTTGACAGCAGCATCCCACCCGAACAACTGAAGCAGTTCTGTAAATTTTATGTAAATTAAACTTTTATTTTAAACAATTGAAAGTTTAGTACGTCCCTTGAAGTCATCAAATGAGTACTTAAACCTTCGAAACGCAACCAATTTTGGTCCGATATTGAAGACCGACTTGATACACTGCCCAACGCAAGTGTATCCATATCGATGCATTTTCATCATGTTCTCCAGTTTTCAGCACTGATGAAAATAATTCTGACATAAATTTTACAAATAACTAATAATTTTTATTGGAATTATGTGCTAAAAAAATAATTATTCTCGAATGAAAAGTAAATTATTCTCGTGTAATCCCGAATTATTTTATTGAAATCGAATTTATCCATCGTCAATTGGAACTTGGAAAATTGACACATGCTTGATTATTTTCGCGATCGATTCTCAAAATGTCAGAGTTTTATGTCCTCACTGCGAGGACATCGAGCGTTAAGATGTAAAAATATTAAAGTAAAAGAATTCCTAAATAAGCAGTTTCGATTTTGAATGAAAACATTCTTTTCAATTAAGAGCTTCAGACATTTGGCGAAACTTTTGCGGATGTTTTCCTTAGAGTCTAATCTTGAAAATTGTTTTATTTGTTCCTGGCATTGACGTAAATTGGCATGTAACTTTGGGGGCGCCAAAATGTTTCCTATATATTTTTAGATAGGTTATATCTGTATTTTCTTAAACTTTTTTTTGAGGGGGGAGGGTAGTGTTCCCCCCCCCCTTGCCCTTAGTAAGTTACGTTTACGGCTCCTGGAAAAGAAGTATGAATACTCCATACATTATTGTTGACGGAGAGCATTCGTTCACAAATCTTCAAACTATTCTTTAATTTCGTTTTTTTAGAGTCATTAATTTGTTATAATTAATAACTTTTATGAAATATCTACTATTGATATCTTACATGTATTACCATCATCCAACTGTGTATCAATATAAATGAGGCGTCGTAATTCTATTATATATCTCTAATGCCTGTAAATAATGCTAAATTTTAAAATGTACACTTATAAAACATTTCTGGCAATGTTTATATAAGTACTTATCTATTGCTTCTACGGTCAAAATACATTTTTGCTGTACAGCTTGGAAAGTTTATAATTACCTAAGGAAATTGTGATTTTGTATAACTTG
Organism: Cheiracanthium punctorium; assembly: GCA_038373885.1. Lineage (NCBI taxonomy): Eukaryota > Metazoa > Arthropoda > Arachnida > Araneae > Cheiracanthiidae > Cheiracanthium > Cheiracanthium punctorium. The sequence goes on along the minus strand of JAWZYV010001300.1, from coordinate 203,170 downwards.
GATGCAATTATTACCAATAATTGTTATTATTATTATTATTTATTTATTTATTTATGTAGATTTGTGGTGTGTTTTTAAGATTCATATAAAGCTTTGGACCTGCATTCTGTTCAAAAGATGAACATAACTTATATTTATTAAGCTTCATCACTTATTAAAGTAAAATTGAATTTAAATATTCTCTGCGATTTGTAAGATACATACTATAATTACAATCTGAACTGGAGTGTAAGTAATATCTTAAACTATTATTCCCTGTCCAGTTTTATGAAATAAATCCTTTTTTCATAAATTCTTCAGCACAATGAGTCGATTTTGATAAGTATGCGAATCAATGCTTTTGTCATAATATGGCAAATGTGTGTATTTGTTGAAAAGGCTGTTATTAAATTTCATATTTCCTGATTTACAGTTCCTTTTCCAAATAACTATATTTTTGTTGAACTAGTATTATGCTAAAAAACTTTTATCAACTTTAATTATCACATATGTTGTGGAACGTCGAAACTACTTCATTTCAGATTCATTAATGCCAAAATTGCAACGTTATCAGATCTATAATCAATGTGTGTGGGTTTACCGTACGTTACTTCCATTCCATTGTAGATGTGGTGGCAGTCCAGGATTAGTTTTTAAGTTATTCCTCTTCCGTTTGTAGTTTCTTATAAAAAAGTATGTATATTCTTTGTCTATCTCGATAACTTCTCGTTTATAACCGTAGATACGCATCTTCGATTAACGTATCTAGATTTGCAATCTCGGTGGCAACCTTCTTAGGCATGGCAAACACGATTCTATCTAAATTAGTCTTCTGAAAAATAAAGAATGCTAGCATTAAAACTGGGAGGCGGCTGTGATTTTTCATTCAGTACCCGCAATCAGTTTTATTGCAACAAGCTGCGTTGATTTGGCTGAGTCATTCAAAGAAGCGTTTCGGCTGTGATTTATTGCAATCACAATGCCACAAACTCATGTGCCTGAAAGGAAATACGATTGTACTAAGCCGTGTGTCATTTTTTGACGATGAAATGCTGTGCATTTCTGATATAGTATTTTGTTTAAAAATCTGATGTGTGCACTACATGGCTTTACACAATAAATCACATAAATTTTTTAAGCACCTCATTCAAATTTATTTGATTTAAAACTGAGATCGAAAACATTAAGGTTTGGCGATTTCTTGCCAAATATATCATTAAGTTGGTTGAGTTTTAAAAAGCTATTTTTGGTGCAAAATTTGGCGGTATTTCGCTAAAAGTTTGAAATTTGGTGACAATTGGCGAGATTTTGAGTATGGGGCCCCAAACAAAGATTGGTCCTACACTTTTAATGCATTGAATATGTTCATAGATTTCAATGTATAGGCAGTCTTTTGGATAAGCGTGCAAATAAACTACCCAGTCAATTTTAATCGAAAAGAGAGTAAGTAAAATAGATATTAGAACTATCCTAAATAGAAAAGTTCAACATTCTACTGCTAGGATTCAAGGACGGTCAAAATAGATCTTACATACTTAAGTGCTACAAAAATACATACGTACGTTAAGCCGTCACTTGTTTTTGATAAATGAGAAATTTAAGAATGGCCAAGACCTTTCTAGATCCCAAAACCTTCTTTATTTCGTACAAGGAAGTAGAAAGATCAAAATAAATAATCTGGAATTCTGTGAAATTTCATTTACCCGCTAAAGAGCAATGTATTTTCAAAATTAATCTTCCTTCATATCGTCCATGAAAGCGCATGCTTTATTTGAGGTAGTCCTGTATAAACTCAACTAATGATTTGAAAATATCGTAGCAAAACCACTGCCCCCATTTCAGTCATGTTATTGAATCAGTGGCGTAGCCAAGGGGCGAGGATAGGGTGGTCACAACCCCTCATGAGGAATTTTTCACCATACAAAATGTATGTTCTTCACTCCCTTATCACACACGTATACATATGTGTGAGTTGCAGTAGTGTAGTCGTAACCCCCCCCCCCCATGAAAAATTTCTGGCTACGCCATTGTGTGGAATTATTCTAGAATCGATACTCATGACTACGAGGTGTCCGAATTCTCGTCAAAATCTTTTTAGTTCGCCTTCCTCTTCAAGATACATTTGTAATAATTTTATGTTACTTCATCTTATTTGCTGTGTACAATAAGCTCTCAGCTCTTATGATTGTACAGTGAGTGTACTCTGAATTACATACTGCATTCCAAAAGTTCAATTGCACATCGTTTATAAAAAATTCTAAATAGTTTTATACTTCGGATTATATTTCTATGCAGCGTCATAACACATGACATTTAGTTATTTTGGAGGGATAAATATTTATTCGTATTTCTAATTTTTCCATTTCTTAATTTTAGTTCAGTTTAGTTTAGTTTAAAAGTTTTCTAAATCACAGTTCCAGTGATGCTGCCAAGATTTTCAATACAAATTTTTAAAATATGGTTTGAAATTAAATATAAAAATATGGATATTGCATATGGTAAAAATTATGGTTTACATTGAAATTTTGAAAGTTTGGTAAGAAGCACGTGTTGGTAGATGACTCTAAAAAATATATTTATGTATAAAAAATAGAAAACATTGAACCGTAAACAGAATCTTGGACAGCTTTCTTCTGCAATAATTAAAACTCAAAAGAATTTTATAGTTCCCTCTATACGTTGTTTCACTAATATTTTATGTGGCTAACTTAAAATAAAATCTTTGATTTTCATGCAGTTACAGTGGAGCCTGCTAAAGTGACCAACTTGGTATCAGACAAAACCTGTCTGTAGTGACCACTTTTGATCAATTTCACTTAACAACCATAACACTTTACTATCTTCTTAAGGCGACCACCTTTATGGGGGGACCAATTTTTTTTCTTCCCAAGGGTGGTCACATTAGACAGGTTCCACAGTATTTTTATTTTTCCAGCGGTGTTTCTAAATGTGTATTGTTGCTGATAATAAATGCTTTCACTCCAGATGCTGAAATAAAGCTTCTTGCTGATTTATTTCAGGTGCTCTCTCTCTACCTCGCTGGCCCAGCCAATCTGATAACAGTGGTAGCAGGCCGGGCAGCTCCGTCCAGTTACACCTGACCGAAGAACAACCACGCCAACCAACGTGCAAATCGGTAGAGCAGCACTTGCTAACCACGTGTGTGGGCAGCATAACCGAACTTGGTGAGTGCACGGTTAATCAAATGGGATTTCGATTTTCTTTTCCTCCTTTTTTCAAAATCCTGTAATTTCGCTGTTATCTGATTCCATTCCAGGCAATCTTTCATTGCCTGCCACAATTTCGTGCCACGATGCTGTCTTCCGGTAGAATATTTAGCAGAAGGGAGCTTATTAATATTCCCATTTTCTGTTTATCAAGCGCGGTCGCAGTTTCTTGGGAACATGGAAGTGGAATGAGGAATTACATAGTAGCAGTAGTTGTTATCTTACTTTATGAGATAATGTTGGCTTTAAAGTTAATGGCTTTGTCGAATAGTTGACTTTTTTGCTGTTTCCTACATTTATATTTCCCTACAGAGCAGTACCCTAATTTATTTTACCTAGATTTATTTGATGTATGGGGTGATAACTAAGTCCACAAGGTGTACTGCTCTCACTGAACGTTTCTGATATCACCTACATATGCTACCAAATTTGCTTAGTTAGTAATATTTATGACATAAAAACTTGTTGAATAATTTTATCATTTCAAGTCACATATGGGCAACCTGGGAGGGCCGGATGTGACTCTCTCCTGCTTTTGATCCAGCAAGTGGGATATATCAAATCTCTATATAAAACTAATGCAAAGCATTCAAAATCCCATCTAAATCCTCCGGCCCGCTACTTCGCTAACATCCTAAAGTTTGGTCCGCAACTTTCCAAAGGTTGCCCATACCTGTTATAAGTCATATTTCTGATTTGATTTCGAACACTAAGCGAAAATTCTACTTTAAAATATTTAAAATATTTCTTCAAGTTGAAAGATTAATCCATATTTGATCTGTATTTCATGCCTTTAAAATGACATCCTTACTTTGGATACATATGCCAATCAGTAAATCATTCTTTGTTTATACCAGGGGTTCCCAAACTTTTTTGGCCGCGGCACCCTTGTGAGGCTAAAAACTTTCGCGGCAGATTTCCTTTAAAGCAATTGGAATATGAAGGTTAAAATGAAGCAGTTTGGATGAATTTTACTTTACTTTTTTTTACTTTGTTTACAGGGTTAACTATCAAGAAGTACTCTCTTGGGAAAGGGATGTAGAATTTTGAAACCTGCACCCCCATCCCCCATTTCAGGGAGCCCTGTAAAAGAGAAGCTACTGGACACAACTCTCTTGAACTTGACTGAAATATTTTTGAGCCCACTTGGTCATCGACTTGGCCAACTTTTTTGTTGGATACCAGTTCAGAGGAAATTATTTGATTATACTACATCAAAACACTTTTCTTGATTATCTTCACGGCACCCCTGCATACGCTCGTGGCACCCCAGGATGCCGCGGCACACAGTTTGGAAACCTCTGGTTTATACCATTGATAAAAAAACCTTTAGCAACAGCATTGAAGTGCCAAAAGAATGATTCTTACACGTTCTTGAAAACTATTTTGATAAGCATTCAGATGCATTCTTTATTTGTACCATTTACTTGACACACTATTATTTTTTGTACTCTTGAACACAATAATTTTTGCTTGATGATCATTGTTTCTCTATCCTTCACTGTGGGTTCGAACTCACTTTTAGCCATAGATACATTTTGTTTATTTTTATGCTTCTAAAAACCGTACATCTGCCGATTATTATTACCTTATGAGAGATACCAGAGATCAGGCTCACAGAGGTGAAGATTCCTGTATGAGTAGTGCGCGACAACTATAGCTTTTGTAATAATGTTTCATTTAATTCCAGACTATATTCCTGCGCACAAACATAGGTTGTCACAGTAGCATGGACCACCATAATCATGATTAGATAAAATTACATGCCTAGAAGCAGTTGGTAATTCTAAATAATTCAATTTAAAGATCTCGGGACGGACTGCATAGCTGTTGGCAGAGAAATTTAGGATTTTCGACCATAAAGTAGATTTTTCTCTACGTAACAGCACGCAATTTATGTAATTATCACAATAGCAAACACTTTAACACATGCTTACAAATACACTCATCAAAATTGTAGCGTGAACTACGAAAATACTTTTCTTCTTTCTGAAAGTTCCGACATCCTTTCAAATATTTCTGAGACGGTGTTCAGTGTTGTCGTTCCCTACAGTCACATTAAATGCCTCTAAACCTCCTGGAAGAATCAGAGGCTTCATGTTTCACATACAGGCTATTAAATGTAACGCTACATATCTACATATCGGCGAAGTTATTTGTGTAAAAAGCAACAAGGTACATATTTAGCTTAAACAGTTAGTAAAGAGGGCATTTGAATATTCATGATACTCTCGAAATCTAGTTTCATGAAATTCGTTATTTATGCATTGTTAAGATAATTTGTTGGTCGTATCTCTGTTTACTTATTCATTAAGTTTTTCTTGTCCAGTGCACACTTGTAAATGTGATTGGAGAGAGTCACAACCATTGTTCTAATAGAAAGAGAAGTTTTGATGGCATGGGTGTGTCTGACTCGTCTCTTTGTTTGGGAAAATTTTGATCTAAAGTTCTAAATGTACGCAACCTCCAGACCAGACACATACTCATATTTTAAGTGTACAAAAAGGAATCTGAAAGCATCCGTTTATTTCGAGTCTGTTAACACAATATTTATACAGACGTTTATAAAGGTTTACTCTTCATTTAAAAGACGGAAATAACATTTAATCGCAAAATTACGTTAAAAGCGATGCACTTTTTTTTTAAGTTATGTTCAAAAGCTTTCCAAGTTTGACGATGATACATTTACAAATTTCGCGTTCTTTAAAAGTTTGTTTTTTTAGCTCTTTTGTAATTATAACTGCTAGGGTTGAATGCAAAATCAAGCATTCCTTTTTAGATATGTAATTGCTAATCCGTTGTTGTAGGTGACCTGCTGCGTCGAGTTGTGCAATACTATCAGCACATGCAAGGCTACAATGCTGGTCGTTGCAGCGTTGTTTGGGGACCTGCAGCCCTTCATGCACTGTACTACTTTATGCGCTGTTCTCAGCTTGAGCATGCTGAGCATGGAAACCACCGGTCTCCCGTTCAAGAGCTTGTTTATGAAAGGTAAGCACGGAAGGGGGGAGGGGTGTACAATTTTACATGGTTCTACTGTTTTCTTAAGTATAATTTTTATTTATTGCATGCATGATAGTTTGCGTCGGTTTAAAATACCAATTTATGTGGTTTTTTTTTTTTTTTTTTTTTTTTTTTTTTTGTAGTAGCTCCTCGCGTTTCAAAATAATGAACACCAGCTGACTTTCTCAAATTTGTTACAAGCAAGGTATTTGTTGCAGTCATGTTTCAAATGAAACTTTCAAATGCCCTGTTTCATGGCCTTTGCCTATGTTTCGTGGCTGACCGAATGTGCTTGGTAATATTTTAGTGTCAATCTGGTGTGCGCAATAAGTTTTCTAGATTAGTATGAAGTTTTGGTACCCTCACGGATAGCCCGCACTGCTGTATATGATCGGTCTCTCGGGTCTATCAGATCGGGTTTTCTGACTGTCTTTCTTTTTCTTTTTCTTGTTTTTTCTGTAAATACTTTATTTTTTTCCTCTGCAACTGCACTGCTAAAGGACAACCGAATCTTTATGTGGTACTGTACGGCTACCAGGAGGTTTGTTGAAATTTATACAAGATGATTCCTTAGTTTACCAACAAAATCACGCGGACATTAGTGAGCTAATATGGAGCATAAATCAACATACGAACCCTATACGATCTCTAACCGTTTTAAAGTTATTGCGAATAGAATGGAAAATCACTGAATCCTTCAATATCATACTTGTTCAATTTACTAAGCAATCTGCACAAAAAGAAAGGCATATTAAGAAAGAACGGGAAATTTTCTATGAAGAAACATCAATTGTACTGCAATACCTAAATTTAATGACGAGTTACTATCACTGAAAAATTGAAAAAATGCTAAATCGAGCATTCACCAAAATATTTAATCGGCGATTCTGCAAATACTATATTAGCTACAATAGGAAATTTAGTAAACAGTGGTCCATTCCAATATATATTTAAAATAAACTAACCAGGGGCGCACACAGCGTATATGCGTATGCGTTACATATGCATATGCGTTAATTGCAAGCATATAAATTTATATTTATATGAATAAAATGCATTTGTTATCTATGTAATAATAAATCTGTAAATTAATGCGTATAAATATGCTCAAAAGGGAATTTCAAGCTCAGGGGGAGGACCTATGACGAAGACTTGGGTCCTATAATTAAAGTTCCTCTTTCAAAGAATGTGAAATTCAATGATTCTGGCTCGCATTTGACTTAATTTCCCCCGAATTATAGACTAATGATATGTTTCAATGTTAGTTTTTTTAAAACTATTGAGATGGACCAGTTTTTAGTTAATTTTGCCTGCTGTAGCGAAGACTGTGTTTGCAGAATCGCGGATTAAGTATTTTGCGAATGTTTGATTTTACATTTTTTCACTGTTTCAGCACTTGTAACTCATCATAATAACTCATATATCGATACGATGTATGTTTTTTTATAGGATTTTTTCCGTTATTTCTAAATATGCCGGTCTTTTTTTTATGTAAATTGTTCATTGAATCCACAAATTAAGGATATTGAAGGATTCGGAGGTCTTAAATTCTATCAGCAATAACTTTATGACGGTTCGAGATCGGACAGGATTCCTATGTTGATTTATGCTCCACATGAGCAAGGACGGATTAAAAGGGGGCGGAGGGGACGACCGCCCCTCCCGTTGAAAAAGAAATTAACGTAAAAAATCCTATTCTACTTCCATAAAATGGATGTGTATGTGAATCTTCCAACTAACCGCCCCCACCCACAAAATTGCATTAATCTGCCCGTGCACGTGAGCTCAGCTAATACTCTTCTGAGTTTGACGATATAATAAGGAATCGCTCTGTATTATTCAAGCGAACATTGGAGGAGCTAAGAAAACACAGCACGAAGCAAGAAGCCCGTGAATTTGTTTACCAGCCTTTATATCTTCAAATAGATCTGTCTAAGCCTTTGCTTCCAATCTCGATCAAATTAGCCATCGTGTGCACTTAAAATCATAATATTGACTGTAATGTAGTCATGCCAAAACCAAATCTCAATTAGATGGGTACACACTTGTGCAACCGCGTGTGCACTACTCGTCCAACGTTCGTTGGAATTATAAAATTTCAAAAAACCTCCCATGGGGGAACCCTCAAATATTCGGTTGTCATTTATCAGTGTAATTATAATCACATGCGCTTGAAAAAGAACAAGCTCCTCGCACAACCAACCAATTTGATCAGTGAACCATCAAAGGTTTAGTTGGAAAACCTGATAGGAGACGAAGTGTGGCGTGCCACGTGCTCCCATCTCCAAAATCCCGTACTAGTCTAGAGAACTTAAACTGTGGACGTTTGGAGCGAGCTCTCAGCCTCCCGCAAGTATGTACTTACTCATTTCTACAGAAATGAAGAAACTCTAATAAGTAAAGAAACCTACAGCCCTACCTCAATTTATAGTAGAGAAGTACATTGCCAAAAAAAAAAAAAAAAAGAAAGAAAGAAAATTTATTATGTGTCTCACATAATTACTCAATCCATATACATTCCTTCGAAAAGTACTATGCATCGTGGGAAAAGCTGGTATAATATACTTTTAGACAGTAAAATATTCAATCACTCAGACAAGAAATATTTGAATAACAATAAATATTTTGACATATTATGCTATATAGATTTTTTTTTCCCTGTGTGGTTTCGATTACATTGATTTATAAGTATGGACGATGCTTTTTACTTTTATTTCAGTAGAACTAATCAGTCACAAAGAGGTTCTAAGTCTTTCTTGAATGAAAATTAATTGAATCTTGTTGAAGAAAAGCTATATGGTATATAGTCAGGAAATCAGTATATCGCTGAAGAAGCTATAGCTGCACAGGCTAAATCTAGTATTGCTGCGCAAATTTTCTGTCTGAAAATTTATGAAGTTATTTTGTTTTTGTAAGATAAACTAAAGACACTACCCTATGTACAGAGTAATTATAATTAAAGTTCCTCTTTAAAACGATCTGAAAAGGAAAACTACTGGAGCAAATGTCATCAAACTTGGTCATTGTGTAAAGATGGTCAGGGGATTTATTATAGGCAAAAAAAAAAGTTCAAAAATTCAACACCAGGGGAAAGATGTACTTAAGGGGAGGGGGGGGGAGATTCAGGGGTCCGAACCTCCTCCCCCACAAAATTTTGATTTTTATTACTAATATGATAGTGATATAGTGTCCTTTTGAGAAAAATACTGCCTTCTTTGCTGTTTGGACCTCCTTTGAAGTTTTTTAGCCCATGTTCTTCACGGGGGCCCCACACTTAAATACGTTTTTGCCCCTGGTGTTGAATTTTTGAGCTTTTTTTCCGCGATTAATAAATCCACTGACCACCTTTGCACAGTCACTAAGTTTGATAACATTTGGTCCAGTAGTTTTCCTTTCCTGATCGTTTTAAAGGGGAACTTTAATTATAGTCACCCTGTACTGTAAAAGAATATTTTGTTTTGCTCTTTTAGGCCGTACTTAGTTCTACCTCCATTAATTGAGTGGGTTCGTGTAGCATCTGCTCATTCTGAACATCGCAGATCGCAAGTAGTTGACAAAGATGACGTGATGCAAGCTGCTCGATTGCTGCTACCAGGAGTAGACTGTCCAATTAGAGAATTCGGGTAAAATTTTAAACTTCATCTACATATTCTTTTTTTTTTTTTACGGACCTTATGTCTGATACAGAAATCTTGTTTCCGGATTTCACTACATTTGAAGAATTGTTTTTTAAAAAAACTATTAATTGCTTCGTTTATATTGAAATAGTGCATTTTTATAGTGTTTTGTATTAGTTAATTTTTTAGATGTAACAATTCATTATGTCTACCTCATGATCAATATTTCAAATCCTTTTGTAGCGTAAAGTATGGGCTGATATAGAAATGGCGCCTCTGAGTTTCTGATCATTCTGAATTTTTTGAGATATCGAGAAAAAATCTTCCAGTTTAAATCTCCGAAATGATTAATAATATCAGACTTAGATTGTCAAGTATTTTGATACAATGCAAAAAATCGAATGAAATTATTCTTCTTCATTTGTTTAATTTAAAATTGTTTGCTCTACTACTTGCTGCTAAAATTTATTTTGTGTATTATTTAGATAATTGGTAAACATTTTAGATTCTCCGATTGGAGACAAGCTGTCTGTACTTTTACAGAGCTCTCCCTATTTGGGAATCTTCTAGAATTACATAACTCAGTTTTCCATATCAGTACTAGCTATTAAAAAAATCTATTGCAAGTGCAGTATATGCCTCTAAAGCTCCTTAGTTCTCTAAAAAGTTTCAGTCAAATATAATCCAATTTTAAAATATAATTAAAGTAAAAGTTGCAAGTATCTGACATGCTACACATTCGTTAGCATTAAGTATTTTTTACGATAGCCTAGTTTTAATTGCATTGTCATAGTAAAAAATTCAATGGGTTATGCTATATTTCTTCCAAACTATTCAGGCTACTGAAAAAAAAAAGTTTTATTTGTATTTTCTTAGTTACTAAGAAAACAAGGGGGAAAAAATTAATTCTCGTTTTTGTGAAAAACTAATCGACTTTTTTTTTCCCCTACAAAGTACTCGGGAATTCGGCTTAAACACAGGAAAGTTGAATATTTTTCGATCTATTTCTCTGAATACTATATAAGCATCTGAAGCAATAGTAAGTTTAACATTTTTTTTAAGAGTATAGTCGTCAAAAAATTAAAAGTAGTAATAATAATATTAGATTTATTTATTACTACAGACTTCAAAAAGGGAGAAGGTATTATTTTCAACAGATATATATATTCTTGAGCATGAACAGAGATAATTTTTTTAACCACGTGGACTAATTTCCAAAATTCCCTTTTATTGTAAAGACTTCGCTCAGATGGTATTTGGTTACGTTCTGATGCTCTTATGATGAGAAAAAACCGTGTTTTTAAACCATTGCTTAAAAAATTGCCAATAACGGCGCTGGTCGTAATTTGTCAAAAGTCGCCACGGTTGCCCACTTTTGGAGACTTATCGCAGAGTTTGGCGTTAGGAAAAAAGTTCCCAAAGCTTAGCTTAGCTGTATTTTCTATATTTGGTGAGAAAATACCAAACGAAACTGTTTTGCAGTGGGAATAATGGTACAGCTTGGATATATGCCACACGGCGAGATGAAATATTTTGCGGTGCTAATACGCATTCCTGCAAAGGTATTATGCACGGCAGTATGTGGAAAACTGTTTTATGACAACCTTAATTTGAGATGACTATCGATTATGTGCATGCGCAAATCGCCGAAGATTTGAAATTCGCTATTGGCGGCAAATATCCAAGCTCTTTCAGAATAATTTTTCGTTGATGTGAAGTAGTTCCTGTAAAAATTAAAAAACTTGTTTATTTTTCCCTTCAGCATCTGCGATGACAGACTCCACTGTCGGAAGAGGTCCGAAGATCCCGATTGTGCCCGAATGCTGAAAGTGGAACTTGCCTTCCGAATGCTGGCCAGCGGAAGGACAGACTTGGTGCCCCACGCACTGCAGCTTTTACCAGCTTCGCACGTCAATACTTTCAATGAGCAAGGACTGACGCCTTTGATGGTGGCTTGCATACGTGGGGACGAAGCCATGGTGCACATGCTCTTGGATGCTGGAGCGGATGTGGATCTAGAGGCTAGTTTAAATTTTTGCTATGAGTAACAATATGTGTAACAATATGTGTAACAGTGTAGAAAAAGACATCCCAAGATCAATTGTAAAATCAAAGGTACCCATATTTTCACCCAAGGAGTACCCAGGAGGTCCGGTCCGAAATTTCTATTTTTGCTAACAAAATAATAATGCAGTATTTTTATGAAAAATTCTGCCTTTTTCACCGTTCGGACCCCTTCCGAAATTTTTGGACCCTCCCCGAAAGTTTTTTTCTGGGTACGTCCATGTTTTCACCAGTATAATGCATGCTTACATGTTTGATGGTAATTTTATTTCAATAATAAATCTAGGGATCTATAATTTGTGCTAGGTTTTATGTTTTCCTGGAAAAATATTGAAATGTGCACACTTTAATGAAGCTGTAAAGAAAGAATCCTAAAAAGCAAGAAAAATCACGCCAAACGCATCGATTACGAAACATTTTCCAACACAGTAGTCTTTCTTGCGGTAAATTTGGCGAGATTTTAGGAATAACTCAAAGCCCTCATCTAGAGATTGAAAAGGCGCATTCTTACTGATCAATTTAGATGGAATAGAATATTAGAATATGTGCTATATGGAATTTAGCCTTACGTGCCTAAAATCCATATTTAACTATTTTGGGGCTCATGGCTCTTCGGGGGCCCCCTAGAACCAGGGGGTTCCTGGAGTCCTCCGCTGCGCCACTGCGTAAAGACGTAATATTAATGGTAAATAAATAATCTAATTACTCTGATATATATATATAATTATTTTAATTATATAGTAGTATATCCATTTTGGGCACCCTCGGCGATCGCCGACCAGCCGACCTGGCCATTCCAGGCCTGACTTGGGGCTGCCTAGATTTTGGCCCCAACTCATGAGCCTCAGATTCGCATCACAATCCTGTCACATTGAGTGTTGAAAAGACCTGGGACGAAAAGTTTCTTATTGGCGTCTGCCTTTGAGCCTCGCGAACTAAAGGTTTCGTTTTTAAGCCTCGATTTCGCTTACAATAAAACTATGCAAATTCATGTTTCGGATGCAAAAAGCTTTGTGCCGTAGTCTCACAAAATCCCCATCTAGTTGTGATTAAAAAAAAGTCTGTATCGTCTCGCATCCATCACTACATGTAATACGTTGACATAAATGGGTTTCTAAATTTTGAACTCTGCGTGTGAAAAAAAAAAAAAAAAATCAGTCTCTATAGTACAGAATGAGAATAGTGCATTGAGCCTATGAAACTGCTGCTGCCGCAATAACTTCTTTGGTACTTTACCAAAATTAATCGTGTAATTATTTTCGTGCATGTGTAATGCTAAAAATCTTGTTTCCTTAGTAAATACAACATTACATACTTAATGAAAAGAGAGCACTAAGGTAAATGCTCCAGTAGTGGGCCACTTAAGAATATTTCCTCAGTTATCATCCTAACTTTAGAGAAGTTTTGTTAATCCATATTTTTTTATGGTTGTTCAAGCACATATCTAAAGTAATAATCATTTAAAATATCAAAATATCTGTGATATAATAAAAAAGAGAAGATTTAGGTCACTGCTATGCACCAGAAGTGAGCATAGCTACATTTTGATGCACCAGTAGAGGGCATACCAAAAGTGGGCCACCCAGATTTGTCAAATGGCTAAGGAAAATAGAATGAAGTTGTTGTATATAGTAATAATAATAACACATTAATATTATACACTATAAAAAATACACTAAAAATGGCAGATGAAATGTTTTATTTATAGATTCTAGTAACATGGAATTTACAATTTTTCTCTAACAGCCAATTTTTTATTAAAGGTAAATGTTAATTTTCTACCTTTAAGTTCTGGTTGGGGCATTATGAAGCACTGGGGCAAAATTTTTTTTACGGAATATCATAAGACCATCTTTTTAAGAAAAAGCATATGCTCTGGTACTGGTGCCCCTAGGCCCACATGTGGAGCATTTAGTAAAGCATTCATCTAAAAGTGGACCACCCATCACTCTGTCCATGAATTATAATTGTAATTTCATTCAGTGATAGTTTATAGTACATTCAGTATATAATCAAATAATATCAATAACAATTTACTTTAAAAACAAATAGAATTTGTGTTAAAAAATGATTTGAACGAAGACTTGTCCCTTAAGGTAATCACTAAGAATAGGTTTAGAATGCTTTTTGAGAGATCAACTTCAGTAACAAACTTTACCTAATTAAACAGGAAATGAAGGCCGCAACTTTGATATTTAGTTGATAAGGGTTTCAGACAATTTGATGTTGATCTCTTATCTTAATGGATAGTTGGAATTCAATGTCTTTGAACTTAAAATTTCAAATTTCTCACTACTGGTACATGGTTCACTTACCTTAAAGCCCACATTTCACCATCTCAAGAATGTTACCGACGCTTTAGAAGTAGATAGCAATTTTATTTCAAACTGAATTAATTCATTCAGCAATTAGTATTTTTTTCGTTTCAAATCTAATTTTCTTTTTTTTTTCTGCAGACTCCAGCTCCTAGCAGCTCTTATCCTTACGTTAATCCAGAAACGCAACACTGGACAGCGGTAACGTACGCTACTACTCATGGACATTTACCAGTCATTAAGGTAAAATTACTAATTCAATCTCTTAATATACAGCCAGTGGCGGATCCAAAGGGAAATGGATCGAATGCCTTTCTTAAGCACAGTTGAACCTAAAAATATGCCGAGTTCTTATAAAATTTATCCCACTTTTGAACCCATATGTGATTCAGTTGCTCATAATCATTGAATTCCCTGGGTTTAGGCGGAACATTCAAAAACCCTTGCTGAGAAGCAACACTAATCAAATGAAGCAGTCTTCTCCGTTGCATCTATTCAATTACGAGAGCAAACAGGTCAAATGTGAATTCAAGTTTAAAAACAGACAGCCAAAAACCAAAATAAATTTCTCGGATTCCTGAGAAAACGGTGTTTGAGAGAGAAGGCTTAATTTTCAAAATTCTTAAATATATTTCAAAAGCTACTGATTTTTCAGCAGATTAATTGGATATTTTCCACCAGTAGCGATTTTTCATTCTCTTGTGATTCTTTAGATATTTAAGCTTGCACATTATTTATAATCATTTCTCTTTATTATGGTTGCTATTAAAACAGTGTTCTCCATGTATTTTTATACACAATCCTTTGCAGATTTACGTATTTAGCACGCGAAACATTTCAAGCCGCCGTGATGACAAATATCAAAGCTGTATCTAAATTATTTTATCACAAAGAAACATTTTTCCAGTTGTAAAATAGTGGATTTTGGCAATTTCTCACCAAATAAAGAAGATATCGCCAAGCTGGGTTCAGTTTTGGAAACTCAGTTTTTTCCCCCAACTTGGCGATAAATAACCAAAACTGGCCAAACTTAGCGACTTATCTCGAAACTTTTCCGGGTACGCCACTGCTTTTAATAGATCCTTCATAAGTACTATTTTTGCTTTGATATCCACACGAGAGTTCATTACCACGGACATTAAACATTTTATTTTATTCGATCATACAGCTGCTCCTAGAAAAAGGTGCCAATGTGGAAGGAGGTGCTAGGCTCAGTGAAGAGAAGATTACGGTAACTCCTTTACAACTAGCTGCCGCATCAGGTAGGTACGCAAATACGCATTTTTCTGCTTCGCCACACATTGGTTGAGGCATTATTAGATCAGAACTATATGCAGAACGTTTTAGTTAATTGAAAACTCCAATAAAACATTTTTAACCTATTATTAAAATGTCTACCTAGGTTTAGATATTGGTTGTTTTTCTTTAACGAAACTGTCTATTTTTGAAGGATGTCTCTATTCTCATTGTCCAGTTTCAAGTAAGAAAGCCACTAAGCATTGAATAAATATGTTTGGTCTTTCATCTCTTGATAGCGTTTCAGGGGGAAAAATTTTCGGCACTTATGGTTCAGAGGATGCAGTTGCCTACAAGCATAAATGATGGTGACAATTAGCAGTTTATAGTAGCCAACAATTTTGCAGTTCTTTTGCGTAGACCGGTAACCGGCTAATCGAAATCATGTTTTGGTCAAAAGCTGAGTGACCGTTTTCAGTCATACCGGTGATGGGTTATCCTGTAACTGGTTGATGTCGTGTTGTTGAAATCTGTTGTGTGATACCTTAACATAATACCACATTGTTGGATATTTGTGAAAAGAAGAGGAAACTCATGCACGAATGTGCTTTGGTTGTCATAAAAAGTTCTGCATTTTCACTTGCAGATATTTTTATACATTTTAGAAAACAACTTGTCAGTGCAGGAGAATCAAAAAAGCATTCTACAAGTATAACCTATCCGTCGACCTCGACCATATTTGATAGTAATTTTTTGTGGTAGTATATGCGGTTAAGCACCAATAGCTTTAATCCATTATGCAATTTTTTCTTACTACTGTTGATAACTCTTCTTCATTATATTAAGTAGCCTTTTATTATTTAATACACTTTCATTTTTTATCTCGACACGTGTAAGAGTTTTGATTGTCAAAATGATTGTCAATTTGGTGCGGTCGATTGTATAATATCTAGCTTCACCAGCGCTCTAAATAAGTCACGGCAAAAACGTGTGCTTAGCCCAAATGGTAGCGATGACCACAGTTCTCACGCAAGTTTAGCTTCAAGTATTTAAAAAATTTAGTACTTTGTTACTTTCTGTCTCTGAGATGTACGGATGCTTACAAGAAAAGTGCAACGTATTTATATGTACCCGTTCGTCTCGTCGCATTTTTGATTCAGCGTTTTAAAGTTTAGTGAAAAAACTGAGTTTACAATTCACTGTTATTACAAAGTATAAAATTTTGCCTTGAACTGAACAGTTTTTACTACCAGCTAATGAAAGCTCACTCACATTTTTTTGTGTCCTAAGAATCATTAGATGTACCAGAAAGTAACGTCCATCTTTTACATAAAATTCAAACAAATAAAATTTCAAGAAGTACTGAATTACCTATAATCTGTGCCCAAGTACAGGACTCATATTTGTTAAATTTTAGGGCGAGAATTTTATGAATGATATAATTTTTTTTTTCCCTTTCAAGAAAAATAGCTACGCTACACTTTTTTCAAGTCTATCCTCCTTGGAGGAGTCTATTCGTAATGTTTTGAAATAGATTTTTAGGTATTCATAAGTGGTTTATTTTTTTCCAGCAAGAATTTTATCGATATTTCTTTTCTTCTTCGAGATCACGTACGATATGTGAAAAGAACGTCCTGTGAATCCCTCTTCTCCATAAATTACGCGAATTTTAGAAAATGATCTTCAATCTATCACTTACACTAAAAGAAACTCACACACGTGCCACGTTTTGCATTATTAGTTTCAGTAGTTTTGGCTAGGCAAAGTATTGAATAAAAAACGGACGAACTTTCCTGTAGATCTAATACGTTGTCACACCAATAATTTCTGAACGGCACGAGCTATAATCATAAAATTGGGGTATAGGTATGGTAAAGTTGCCATGCGCTAAGCAAAAAAACCACTTCCAGTACCACCTGGCAAGTAAATTCTGAGCTAGCGTTCTTATCTGGAAAACGGAAAGAGATACGGCAAAAAAGTCAATTACAAAGTTGTTCAGCTTCATCAGTTTAGTAAGAAAGATACCCTGCATAAATCAGTGTTAAAAATTGAAGGTGTATAAATGTATTACTGATGCTTTTGCCAGCGTGTCATCATGCATACTGTACAACTTCCAGCGAGAATTAAAGACCAGCGTTCAAATGTGTATTGTTGCTGACGGAAAGCACTTCTAGCGTGAAGGAAATTACCTTAATGTCAGGTAAGTGCAGTTTTGTCAAATTTGGCCAAACATATGTGAGTTTTAAGCCTTCTTTCCGTAGCCTTTTTCTGCGAATAAATGAGCTTCATATGCAAATTAAGGTGTCTTTTCTTACTAAACAGATGATGTTGAACAACTATGTAATTCACTTTTTCCCCCGTATCTCGTTATCATTTCGGGATAACAACGCTAATTCAGAATTTAACCAACAGGTGGCACTCTAAGCGGTGTTCTAGCATAGCGCATGGCAACTTTACTATACCTAGACCCCCCACTTTGATAACTATAGTTCTTGCCATTCAGAAATTATTGGGGTAACAACGGGCTTTAACAGGCACACTGTATAATTCGTATAAACTAGCAACACTAATCATTTTTTAAAAAATTTTCTTCATTTAGGTCGTCTAAAATTAGCGGAACTTCTCTTGCTGCATGGAGCACACCCGTTCTTGTCCACGACGTCTCGGGATTCACTGGCGTACGGGGGAGCAGCGCAGAGAGGCTGTTACAGTGCCATAGCCGTAGCTGGTGCTCACGGTCACAGGACAATGCTGCACCTGCTGCTGTCCCACCCTATGACAAAAAGCAACAAAGATGTGCTATCACTGGAAGAGATTTTGGCTGAAGGTGCATCTCAACTCACCTGCGATCGGAGGACTTCTAGGTTACAGGTAAGCAGTGAAAGAGAATGTGCGAAAAGTTAGGACAGTTATGAGAGATGGCTCACTCTCTTGCTCTCTTTTTTATTTAACACTAGATTTTGAAAGGAGTAGTGTGAAGCACTGGATGTTGAAAGGAAAATTAATAGATATAAGACAGTTGAAAATATTCTCCAAGCTTATGTCCAGTAGAAGCGTTTTCGTAGACTTGAACCAATGCGTACATGTGTGCATATAACGGATACATGACCATGCCGGTATTGATTTGGTCAGCCAGCCCATCTAGCATCTGAAAGAAAATTATCCTCTAATGAAATTTGCAGAGATTTAAATTTACCGTGCACTAGTACAACTGTTTGCATTATTTAAGAAAAAAAAAGATCCAAGAGTTCGGTACGGAAAATTATATGGATATATTGTCTTATCGTACACTTCAAAGCAACTGACATTAGATGTGCATTTCTATAGGCTATTAGAATGAACGCACGCTAAGATGGTCGAGGATCCAGGGTTTCACTGTCCTGAATCACCGCCCCTTTCGAATCGTTGCTGGTTTAAAGCCTGTTACCGTATGAGTTAGAACGGAGTAGCGTTAGGGCCCACCAGGTTTAGGGTACCATGGATAATGGGGACTGATTGTGAATATCATACGGGATCGGCTAGGAGACAGCCGCCGCTGAAATAAGGGAGAAGAGTTCCCTCTGTGGTTGTGACTTTCGGAGTAGGCCGATGGTCCCAGAATGAGAAAAGGGCTTCGTCCGATGGACGGAGTCAAGCCCTCCCAATGATTTTAATTTCATAATGTGGGAATTCTTCTTTATGTGTATGGATAATCGGGAGAGTTGGACAATTGACCAGCGTTAAATTACATTGAGAAAAAATTAATAGGCGTTTATAACCATCTTAATTTAAAATTAAGATGGTTATAAACAGGAGCGGCCCTAGGGTAAATTGCGCCCCTGGTAATGTAAAAAAGACGCTCCCTTTTATGCTCTTACTTAGTTTTTGAGTTCGAAATAACGCCTCTTCGAAGCCGCCGCCCAGATGTGATGCTTACCGTGGCGGGCCGCCCCTGGTTACAAAAATAAGATGGTTAAATGATAAAAACCTACAAAAAGGTACAAATTATTTTCGTCCTATGTTAATTCTGAAGAGCGTCTGGATATACTGGCCTTTTCCAAAAAAACGGAAAGGGGGGAAAAAAAAGTAAGAAAATCTGAAACGCTTTCAGATTTTAAATACGCACTAAAGTGCTATATATATTAAAAGCATATTATAAATCATGGGCCTTCCCTATTTTCTTTTCTCAATAAGTTGGAAAGTATATCATTTTTCATGAGTGTGATTAAAGAAAATTAAAACTGATATTTCTAACATCCTTTTTCTGGGTGTAATACATTAGAAATAGATGAAAAAATGCACAATTCGAAGTAGCAGAAGCAGACGATAAATTGCGCCAAGCGCTAGAATCACATCTCCTCAAAATCGCATATCAACCATTTTATGTTTTGCCAAATTAAAAAGTTGCACCTTTTAGTCTCGGAAAATTTCCAAATCCTATTTTTCTTTTGAGTATAAAACAATTCATTCCTGCTCTGACTTCACATGCACACGACATTTTAATTAAAAAATAACCTTACAAATAATCTTAAAAAAATGTTATTCTTTTATTTTTACTTCAAGAGTCTGAATCATTTAATAAACTTGCCAAATATGGCAACCTCGATATGTTTAATTCTCCCTCTTTCCACTGCAGGGTTACAGTTGCGAAATGGCGAAGAGAAAAAAATTAGTCTTTTGCGATACGTTTTTTATCGATATCTCCTAAAATAATTCGAACTTTGAAAAAATCGCTTCGAGATATATGTCGGGACCGTCCTGGTGAATTTCCATACAAAATTTGGTAGGTCTAGGATCACCCGTCTAGGAGCTAGGCGAAACACAGACAAACTAACTAGCAAACTAACATTTTACAGTTTGTTTTATTTATATAGATTAATTTTTAACACTTTCTAGCAAAGTTAAAAGTGTTTATCTGTCTATCCGCCCGTCCGTGGTCTAACTCCTGTAAATACCGCATCGATTGGTACGAAATTTATATATGTCATTCCTGTGTACTGTACCATGTACACTATTGAAAATATTGTATGTATTGTTTATAGTTCTTCTACAGGAGCTCTCAAAAGATTTTCAGTACATTATGCTTTAAGGGCAGGCACTTTTTAAGCGTGTTTTAGGAATATTAGACTATTTCAAATGGAACAAAATTTAAGTATATTGTTAAGGATTACAAGATAAAGCTCTCTATCGGAAAGAGATAGAAAACATTTTTGAAGCTCTTTTAAAGGGTTTCACAAAATTACATTTATAGTGATAATGCAACATTATTTTTTTTTAAGATTACGTAAGAAATCTCACCAGATTTAAAGACAATATAATTCTGACACAGTTAGCTGTACAGCCAGCGGTATTACAAAAACTTCTTTACATCTGTGGTGTCAGATGGGCTATTCGATCGACCGCCATGTTGTTGTTGGTAGTGAAATGAATCGATGGCAGCGTTGCACTTTTTCAGCTTTGGTATCATTTAGCTGGGTTTATTTCGACTAGCTGTGAAAGCGCTAAAATAACCTGGTTTCACTGCGCATAAAAGTCAGTGCAATAGTGAATGAAAAAAGTGGTAATTCACATGTCTGGGATATTCAGCTGCTGTTAAAAATTAAAAACATATCATTTAGCAATGAAATTTCTTTTCCTTTCTCTCTGAATTTAAACAGTTATTACTGTGAATTCGCTCACGTGAACTGACCAGAATACTTTTACACTTCAGGTCAAGCCCAAAAGTCACCGACCTACAACTGACGAAGAAATGGGGCAACTAAATTAATGTTCGAGTTCAGTATCTGTCAAAATAACCTGTTTTAGATTGCTGACAGAAGATATCTCAATTTTTGTTTAGCCAGAAAAACTTCCTGGGACAAAACTACTAGTTGAAGCATTGTTTTTTGGATTACTGGCAGTGCACTTTTATTGACCTCAATATCACGGGCATATTGTAAAAGTAGAATTAAGTTAAAATTACTATATTTCGCATGAGATTGTTTATGCTCTTTCAAGAACTTCAAAAATTTAGTGTGGCGGTTAACTGTTCATGACTGAAAACATCTTCTTGGGATGAGCTATTTTATTTGAAAGACAGCTGTAGCATATCGGATAGTGCATTGTCTAGTTCCAGTGGGAGACACAGGAAAATTTCAAGGGTAGGACGAAGCACATTATCAGACATAGGTTAACTCACTAAGGGCAAAGGGGGCCAACTGCCCCCCCCACTAAAACTCAGAATACAGATGTCACGTGTATGAAAATGGTATTTTCTACAATAGGGAACATTTTGCCCCCGAATGTTTCATACCAATTTACTCCAATGCTAGAGATGGGCTCTTTTCCACGTTTTTTTTTTTTTTTTTTTTTTTTTTTTTTTTTTTTGTAACTGTTGCTTTTCGTCTTGAAATAGAGGGTTTGAGACGTTGCGATTGCCACATTGCTACTCCCACCAGCTTGGGTTCGCCACTGAATGCCTACGTCTTCTGGCAAAGTAACACAATATTCAACTTTCCGTGTGTGACTCGGTATTCGCCTAAGCAGCATTTTTCCCGGAAGTATTGCTGAATTCCTAATTTTAGTTTTCTAAACTTCTGCCGAATTCCAGATATGTACAGTTTACAGTGAACTTTTGTTTACCTTTCTTGGTTTTGCAATTAAATCTCAGGAAATCAATCGCGTATCCAGGGCATGGAAGGTAGGGCATGTACCATGGGCGGTACTTGAAATAGGCTCCGCAGATTTACATTGCGAGATTCATGCAACGAAAGAAGCATTTAAACTGTTCTCTTCTATCATTGCAAGGACGCGACGACAGCGTTTCTCCCTTCTGTACCCAGCCTTTTTACCCGGCATGAGTCTTGCACATGCTCTCCCCCCCCCCCCCCCTCTCCAAATGCAGGGCCGCAACAGGTGCATTCAAAGGCACTACTTGGGAAGCAACGACAACAAAAAGGAGAAGTGTTGCCGTCGCGTCCTTGCAGCAGTGGGAGCCAACAGGTTAAAGTCAGTAAAATATTTACTACTTTGAATCACAGTATTTAGAAATCTAAAACCGTGAGAGCTTTTTCAGACGCATAATGAACTTTTACGACACAAACCAATATAAACAGTTGGTTGCGCCGTGTGCTACCCTACAGCCAACTGTGTCAGAAAATTTCTTTAGCACTTTGGCCCACATGAGCTATTCGATCGAACCGCCATGTTGATGGTAGTTAAATGGATCGATGGTAACGGCTGAACTTTTTCAGTGTTTTGCAGTCTATCCAGTGGGTCTTCTATATTGATGTGAAACTGCTTGCTCTTCAAAGGTTTAGAGAAATCAGCGACAGCAGTTCAGTGTAGACAGTATAATATCGCAAACGAATAAAAAATTTACTTATTATCACCATATGTTATAAAATATGCAGTTCTTTAAAAATGACATTTTTATCTGGGTGAACTTCACGTTTCTTCAGATTTTGCATTCTTGGTCAATTAATTTATTTCCCAGTTTCTAAGTTCTGATTCAACTGAGACTTTTAAAATCAAAAAGTCTGAAACTACCGTATTTTGAAAACCACGAAAATATTTTTTCTCGTGTAAGATTTAATGCTGGTATGTACTTAAAACATTATATTAAAATATTTTGCTTCTGCTGAGGACCCCTTCAGAATTAGTTCGTTTAGTGCCAGTAGAACGACGGATGTTGAGTTCTTTTTAACGCTAAAGGAAAAATGAAAAACTATTTTGATAATAACTAGTGCTGTTAACACATTTTTACTTTTTGAACATGCACAATGTAAGAGAAAAATTCGTCCATGAGATTTTCAGGTTTTTACACGTTTTGGGGTATTCTTAGTTTATCAGCACTACAGTGCTATTAAAATCAAGCATGTTTTTTAGCGTCGCATAACTTTGTCTACAAGAGTTGACACGGTGGAGCATTTTTCAAATGTGTTTGCCATATAACGCGGGGGGGGGGGGGAGATAAAATGTTGAAAGTCGCACATGGTTTGCAATTTTCGATAATTGATTGCAAAGCTTTATGCTATAAAATGTCTACAAAATCGAACCAACCTTAGGCGATATCTTCCAAATTTGTCTAGAAACTGGCAAACGTGGCAGTTTATTACAAAGGAAAACTATAGTTAGAATATGCCTGGCGAAGATCGTAAAATAGTTTTAGTAGGCGATCTTAATATAGATTCCAATTCATAAGAACTGTTTTATGGAGCAGGGAAGACAAAAACGGTACACCCACAGATTACGACTCACTTTCCAAATGGTATTTATAAAGGTAAAGTATAGTTGGAATATGCTTGGCGAAGATTGTGAAACAGTTTTTGCTGCAAACTCATGAATAATTATACCCTTAAAAATCTAATAAAATAAGGAAGAAAAATAGGCACGAAGCATGGATTATGATGCGCTTTTCACATATATCACTTTAGTGCGTATTTAAAACATGAAAGTGTTATTCATTTTTTTATTATTATTTTTTATTATTATTAGTTTTTTTATTATTAGTTTTTTTGATTTGGCGCCCCAAAGTGCGAAGTCGCTCCATCTTGCATAAAGACAGTGGTCTGCAAACATTGCCGCCCCTGTAAATCAGGAATGACCTGCTGTTGAAGGAGTTTACTGCAGGTCATGTGTACTCGTGACGCTCTAGGATCTTGAGGAATGAAAATTTCAAAGAAAAACGGTCCGAGGATAAAATCGGAAACATGCACTCACGTAATCAGAAAGAATTGGTTGTTGTTGCAGGACATTAGGAGGTGAAATACCTTCTACGCGGCAAGCAGTGCAGCTAAACTATGGCGGCCGTTCTAATAGTTCTAACAGTTTTACCAGTAAATCTGGATCTTCCTTCTGTAAGGACATGATTAGCAATGGCACAGGCACGCAGAATGTTTTTCTTGCTTTGACTGCAAGTCTCTTTATAGGCTTGACTAATTTTCATAAGGAATTATTGAAAAGCGCCATATGGTGGTCGAAATTTTAACTATTGTTTAATTGCAGAAATCTTTTCCTCGTGGTCGATATAACGTACATATCAAATTTCATCAAAATCCGATGCGCAGAATGGGCTCTGCAGGTCTGAATAGGGTCACTTTAAT
This sequence comes from Cheiracanthium punctorium, assembly GCA_038373885.1. Taxonomy (NCBI): domain Eukaryota; kingdom Metazoa; phylum Arthropoda; class Arachnida; order Araneae; family Cheiracanthiidae; genus Cheiracanthium; species Cheiracanthium punctorium. Next base: position 178,667 of record JAWZYV010001300.1, on the reverse strand, counting down.
TGCTATAACTATCCTGTGCGTACGTGTGTATGCGTGAATGAACATGGAACCAAAATGGTGCATTCGATTGAACTCAAATTTGGTATGCATATTATAAACGACCTTTCTACAGCGAATATTTATTTTGGTGTGTTTATGATTTATAGGTTTTTTTACAGGATTACAAAAAAGAATTCTTCTGCAGTACGACCTAAGGATACAAACTTTTAAAGTGGGCTAGACGATTATTCGATTGAGTATAAATTGTAGATATGTTATAAGGTCGTCATCACATAACCTGTGTAGATTTTCGTGTGTCTAGGACTTTTTCTATCTAAAACCTATCTATCGCGCGGAGACTCAACTTACGGTTTTAATCCCGTCGCGGGGCGCGGATCCCCGTAGGGACAACTCATCGCTTTACCCGGACTGTTATTGGGGAAGAGTAGCTGCCATGCTGGTAGGGTCCCTTGCCAATTTGGCTGGGAAGTGGCGCTTATAATATGTCTAATGGTCCTCTTTTCTTTTCTTTTTTTGCTATTTTGAGGATCTTGCTTGGCTGTAGCACGGAATGATTATTTTGGATGTACTTCGAAGTTGGTATTCTATCGAATGATTTCTTCCAATGCTGACAGGGTTTGTTTGTTTTTGTTTTTAGTGTCACACATGTTTGCCAAATGGTTTTTTGATGCGCGTAAATCGAGTAAGTGGTTTTGTATGATTATTACTAAACTGTAATTTTGAAGGATACCAAGTCTTGAAGTGGTTGCCTCGTTTTGCTCGGAGTCTCCTAATTTTGAACCAATTCTAGATGAGAGGCCTAGCACCTGAAATCGACACCCCCCAGAGGTCTTTAAAGTGCGCTAATGTCTGTATGGTAGATTTGATTTTGTTCAAATAAGGTACGCATGTTATAGATCAATGTCTTAACGTACTGTGTAGATTTTGGCATCTGTATTACTTTCCCATATTCTGTATTTTGGCATCTGTTGCAGTTTTTTACAAGTCTGCAAAATGGTATTCTTATACCATGCGGCCTGTAGGCTCAAATTATTTAAAATACACTAGCGTCTGAAAACTGCATCCAATTGATTTGAAATTTGGTAGGCAAATTGTAATCTCTCACTGTCACACAAAATGTAGTATTCGGAGAGTTGATTGGAGTCACTCCAGAATTTTTAAAAATATTTTCAACCCAAAAAGGATACAAAACAGGAAAAAGAAACGAAAAATCTCTATCGAGGAAATGAGGCACTATAGGTATAAAAATACCCTGATTATGTGAATGACTTACAGAATACCGCGCACTGAAACAGCTGAAAAATGTAATTCTCAAAGACATACAAACAATTTTAATGGTGTATTTCGAAAAAATTATGTAATATTGGAATAAAACACTATACAAAAAACTAATTATGTTAAGCCCTTCAAAATTTTTATAATTTCTCTTTACAAGCTGTGATATACACCTTAACAAATGAAAAACATGTATCAGTAACAAAACTTTCAGGACAAATTCTTAAAAATCGAAAATTTGGTTGGATGTGTTGAAATTTTTGCTGAGCAGTTCCACGTTGAAGAATCTTTTTCGGAAATATTCATTTATTTTGGTACGTAGTGCAACTTATGAAGAATTATACAGAATCTTTTTGAGTCTGGCACAATTACTAGTTTATTTTAATTTGTGTACAAAGACCATGCAAGAGACTATGTTTTTTCGATAAACACCCTTAAAAGTAAATAATACCATGTTGTTCTAACACTTTCTCACTCACAAGATCTTACTTTTATACAACATTATTAAATTTTGCAGGTAGTCCCAGTTTGCGTAGAAGAACTGAATAAATCTTCGTCTAGTGTTCCTTCTGCAATCGATAATAGTCAAGTAATCAAGCTTACAAAAACACAGCTGAAATCGCTGCAGGAAGCAATGTACCATAGTGCTGAGAATGGCCACATAGACATTACGCTGGATCTTCGGAATATCGGTGAGGGATTTTCTATTGATTTTTCGTTTGATAAATAACTCCGTAGAGTAACTCTTCCTTTTACGTATTTTGAGTTGAGTTTTTAGTTTACAGCTTAGAAAGTCACTTCGAAGAGCAACCATTTCCCAATGCCGGAAAAGTGCAGGCGTTGCCATCGCTCGATTTAACTACCACGCGTGTCAGAAATGCTTTATAGCTCTGTGGCACGAGATGGGCGATTCGATCGACCGCCGTGTTGCTGGTAGCTAAATCGAGCGATGGCAACGGCTGCACTTTTACGGCATTGGGCATTTTCTACTATATTGATGTACATTTTCATCACATTCTTCAGCTATAACTATGCCCTTCTTAGGTGTTTTGTTGAAATCAAATTTAATCTTCGTGAATTAAAATAGTTAAAATATCAGAGTTGTGTCCCCACATCAAGAACACCGGGTTAAAATCAGCGCTTAGTGAAAGAATATACCGGATGATTCAAAATAGATGTTAAAGCAATTATCTTTTAAACCGTAATTGATCGAAACATTACTTTCAACCAGAAAAGTTTTTCAAATGAACATACATATTAAAATACGAAATTTAATTTTTATACGGTCCCTCCTTTCCCATCCCTTATTTGAACAAAATGTTGCTCTCTGTCGGAGAATGTAAATTTAAAAAAAAAAAAAAATACCGTTTTTTTTTTTTAGCAGAATACTTGCCGAGATATCACAAGTTAAAAATTTTACCATTTGCCCCCAAATACTAAAGGGATGTCTCAAAGGTGAGAAAAAGTAAAATTACTTTTCAACTGACATTAATTTGTGTTAGTGGTCATTTGACAGCTAAATTTGACTCCTGGAAATCATATTTGGCTAGAATTTTCCTATAATGCATGTTTGGAATTTTGTAGTAAAAGTTAATAGGCGCCATTATTTTGCCATTTTCTATTACACTTGGAAATTTCTTCTCCAGAAGCGTGGCCTAATTATTTATTATTATTTTTTAAATAATTCTCTTGGATACAGGACAACATTTTTCTAAATATAAATGATAGGATTGTTTTAAAATTAATTTTTATATTTTAATATGCGTGCGGAAAGTAGTCAAAATTTTGCCATGTCTCAAAGCTACTGCTCATTTGACGAATTTTTCTAATTGAAAGTATGTTTCAATCACTTACGGTTTAAAAAATAATCGTTTTAATATTTATTTTGAATTACTTTATATACTATTTTTGTTTCAAAATATATATGAACCTGTTAGTATCCCTAAAATGTATATTTTTCATGACAGCCAGCTTGACAGGTGAATTTTTGTGTGAAGCAGAAGTTCTTTGTTGAAACATGTAGACAAAATTTAATTTCCTATAGTCTCCTGAAAGAAATAGTTGGCTACAAATGTAAAGTTCGAAGAGCCGTTCAGCAAACAAATATTTTGCATTTTCCCTCCGCATACTTCCTAAAATCGGAATTCATGAATTAATTAATTAAATTTGTTTTTCAGAAATTTTAATGAAAAATAATAGTTAGCTCATACATTATTTCAAGAATTTCTTTTATTTTATGAAAAGAAAAATTGCATTTAAATTAAGATTAATGTGTGTATGAATCTGTACTTCTAAATACTTAACTAAAATACAATCGTTAATAAAATCTTATTTTAAAAAATTATAAATATATCTTTAAAAAAATCTGTGTTTTTTTCAAATATCCATGTTTTATCCATCGATGTATTGAAACCGATGTTTGTTTGATATCGATGTTTTCTCACGTAGTCGATTGTATAGTTTATGCTTTATCAACATGTACGGAATAAACTTAATCACTTTTTTTAAAGTTTACAAACATCGATGTTTTGAAAACATCCATGTCGCATCCCCAGTTTACAAAAAATTTTCAAGTCTATTCCGTAGATATTGATAAAGCATAAATTTTACAAACATCTGTTTTTTAAGCATTTATGACGCATCCCTAGCTTGCAAAAAGTATATTTCATACGTATTGATAAGGCATAAAGTGTGCAATTGACTGTATGAAAAAAACGCCGGTTTCAATACGTCGATATTGTTTAAAAATCGATGTCGCATCCCTATCAAAAGGACTTGGTCCTCTAAAAATCTAATTTTTTTTTTTAACTATTATCAAGCCGCTTTATAAGAAATTCTACTTTTTCCATATTAGTCCCTCCCCAAAATTTTTTCTTGGCTACTTTATAGTTCTTTTTTACTTTGATTAACTGCAATGTGAAAGCGTATTTTTTTTAAACAAAATGCTGTATTCTGCATGTTTTCTTTTTTTTTTTCCCAGGAGTGCCATGGACGCTACATTGTTGGATGAACACGTTAGCAATGGCCTACGAGATGCAGGTAGAGCCCATGATAGATCAGTTGTTGCAAGACTACCTACAAGTGTGGCCCGAAGATTGCAGTTCTCAATTTGTTGATGAGTGCCTCCCACTACTTTTTACAATTTTCAGGCACAGTAAAGTGAGTCCTGTTAAATTTGCATTTTAACGTTGGATTACGTTCCTCCATAATGGTCAAACGTGAAGAAAATTGGAAGGCGTAATTTAAGTTTCATTTTTATTCTGATATAACTGCTGATAACCAGGTGAACTGATTCAACTACCTGGGTTTTCTTTTACGACAGTCAAAATCGTGATGCATGATAAAAAGTGCGTATGATTCATAAACTCTGTTAAAATTTACGTCATGTTCGCAATTAGTGAGATACTAATTAGCTCCTTGAAATTACACAATCTGATATTTTTCACGAGATTGAAACATGGAAAATTTAGTTATTTAATTTGCGAATTTAAGGGTAAGAAATAAAGATAGATAGTGTTGCGATAAGTAATAGATAGTTGATTTGTTACGATAATATGGGTAAAGCAAAATATACCGTGTTAATTAGTGTTTCGTGAAATTAAAAGTATTTGATGTGTCCATCATTATTCAACGGGTGCCTTAGAATTAACGAAAGGATAAGTATTCCTACGTTAATATGTCCAGCAGTAGTTTCAACAGAAGAAACTTCCTTTATTTATCAGCTGTTTTATTTAATAACAGAGGATACCGAGAACATGTATCTGGTTAGTTTTCCGCTATTGCAGATGATTTAAAACGCATTTTTGATGGCCTGATTCTACAGGTTGAACATCAAAACGGCTGACCTTTATAAACAATTTCAACAAAGTGTTAATGAATGGTTTACTAAAGAAAATTGTGTTAAAACGTGCCCCTCCCCTCCTCCGACGCTATGCTTACGTTGATTGCAAATGAAAATTGCTGCATGAGCCCAGAAGAAAAACAAATCTCGTGTTATCCAATGAAATAAAAATGTTATTGCACTTCTTTGGCCCATATGTAGAATTAGATGATACTCAGCTAGAAAACGTGCACAGTATATAGTAAATTTTATTAGATTTTTTAATGCATTTGTGCAGAGCCTTATTATCGCTTGGGCAAATCGGGACTTTGCCCAGGGCCCCCGACTCGAAAGGACCCCCAATTTCAAATATTGTTCTGAAATACATTTTTTTATGTCAAAATTTTATGAAAAATAAAACAAATTTCAAAGATGGGGGCCCCCAAATTCATCAATGCCCGGGGCCCCCATTGGTCATAATCAGGCTCTGCATTTGTGCAAATTGTACAAAGCATTATCTACCAGGATTTGTGCCACTGAAAAATATCTTGAAATAAAAATCGTATTGATGTTTTGCGAACTCTCGAACGCCGTACACTATTATCATTATTATTGCATCCATGGAAGATCTGCTACATTCAGAGTAAAGACGTAACAATGTAGGGTGCATCAAGATTTGCTAGGATGTTTAGAAATTCCATAACTACTTGTGTGCTATACAGAAAAAGACGCATTTCAAATACGCTAATACGCACACTAAGCATGCGAATACGATGGAGTAGCCTATTATTAGCGCGTTGCACTTCTGTGCGATAGATCGATGGTTCTGTACTTGGGTTGGACAAGGTTAACTCATCCTTTCGTCCCTTGAATAGGTTGCTAAGGAACAAGGTTGTTTGGAGAACTAAACACCACTGATAACAGAGATTGCAGACCATCCCTCAGGCTGACCATCTGGTCGTGGCATATGCTTCTGCACATTAGGGGCCCGATTCAAACGAAACGCGATCGGTCGTCTCCAAAACGATCGTTTTCTCTCTGGAAGTTCGATCGCTTTTACAAGCGATCGCAAAAGTGTATTCAAAGTGAAACAAAATAGGCGATCGAACTTACAGGTTTGCTGGATCGAAACTTTATCGCCACAGAGTGAAAACGCAACTTCCGGTGACGTAGAAAGTCGCTGTTAACCAATAAAAAAATCGCATCTTTCTCTGGAAAAAACTTTTAACTTAATGGCGACGACTAACTGTTTATTTATTTATGTTTGAGCTGCAACGGACAACAGGCTGTGTCTTAATTTTTTCCCCAACAGTATTGTAGGTTAATCTTTTAAAATTTTAACTGGTTTAGGTTAATATTTTTTGTATGTTTATAATCATGGAAATACATTTTTAATTTATGAAGATTTTTTTTAGAAAATTATTAATAATAGTATTGTTCGTCATAATTATCATGTCGAATTGTTCGAATTATCGAATAATAATTGTTCTCTAGTTTGCCTACTACATTTTATTTTTCTGTAGCAGAGAAGCTGTTTATAATTATAATGGAGGGGTAGAATTACTATATATTTTATGTTCTGATATATAATTAACAATCAAAGACATCCTTAATATAATGGTATGAATATTTGTATTTGTTTAGGAGGGTTGCTAGGATGCTTATTTTAGCGAGAAATTATTCGTTATTCATGTATTTTTTCGCGCTGTTTCAAACATCAAATTTACCGAGCAATAAACGATTTAAAATAAGGACTATAGATGGCGCCTGCATCGTAGTGTCTGCTAGAGTGGAACTCAAAGGCCGACAGAAAATAAACCCTACAGAAATTCTGTTCTGCGAGAAAATTCAGCTTTCCGCAGGCCTAAATCTTTTGCAGAATTCCCTGTCTGATAATTCCAACGGATTGCTTCGTAATTTTAAATAACGAGTCTTCGTTGTTGTTGTAATCTTCTTATCAACCATCCGCCGATCGATCCGCCATGTTCTCGAAAACGATCGCTTTTGAAAAAGCGATAGCAAAACACAGATCGCAGTGTCACGTGATCCAAAAGCGATAGACAAGTTTCATTTGAATAGGAAACATAGGAATCAGTCGAAAATTTCCGCGATCGCAACGGAAAACGATAGAACTCTGTTTCGTTTGAATCCGGCCCTAGAGCTCACGTAGGAGAAAGGACTCTCTAACTTCAGTACCGCAGCTAGAGATTGGCCCGGTGAGCAGCTGCCAGTGGCTGAAAGTCTCAGAAGGGCGCACTTAGCAGACTTTTCTTACATAAAATTAAGTAAGAAGACGCACAAAATTAAAGTCTTGCCAGGGGCATTCATGATCCTAGCTACGACTTGCCTAACTTAATATTTTTAATTGGTTTATACTGTGGCAACACCTTGGAAAAAATCTCCAAGGAAACTGGAAAAAAAATTGATTTTAGATGTTCCTTTTCTCGCAGTTTGCCATAATGCATTAAGCAACAAACGCATTCTAAAAGCATATTTACTTTTTATTCTACCTAATATACTACCTTTATATACTACCTAATACGAGGTGTTTCAGAACTATTTATCGTAACGACAATGGATGGTAGAAAGAACCAGGTCGGTTCTGAACCACGTAGCAATGTGGCATCGCAAACTTCATGCGTCTGTTCCCTCTGGAAGAAATGTTGAAGTGTACGTCTAATTTCTTAAGCAAGTTTCATAAACAATGGATTTGTCTTTGAAAGATTCATAAGTGAAATGAAATGAAGTAAACTATCATTTTTAGTCAAGTCCTATTCATGGAAGATCCATTAGGAATGTGGTAGTTTGTGCACCTCTTTGTACGGTTATGGGGTTTTCGGGTTCAATCCCTACTCTGGCTTAGTTATTCATTCGTACTTTCTTTGGAGGTGGTAACATTAGCTATAGTTTTTGGGTAGCCCCATAATAAAATGCCGACATTTAGACCTTCGTAGAAGCGCTTACCTATCCGGCCAGTGTCAGCCTTGGCTGCGAGGTGAGAGTGTTTAAAGAACCATATGGTCGGGAAGTTCATTTTTACTTCAACACTTTTTCCAAAATACACCGTTAAAAGAAGTAGTTCAACGTTTTCTCATACAATGAAGCTAAATTAGAAGCATCCTTTCTATGGATGAACTTTTCAGCATGATTTGGCTCCATTGATCCGTTTATGCACCATATCATGGTTCAACGTTTCTTGATAGAAAGGTTGCAGCTAATTCAGCACCATTTTATGGCGAAATGTTAGCTCCTTAAATTAACAGTGTAAGTGTCAATAGGTCATTCAGACTATTTTCTGACCCTATTTTGCTAAGTGATTTTGAATTGCCTCGGTTCTCTTTACCACACCTTACAGTCGTTCCAGATAATTTTGATACACCCTGTACATAAATTTATCGTTAGTGCTTGCTCACATATATGATGCTCATGTGTTATGAAACTTTTTGCAGAAAGAAGGAACAAGTTTGCTTCTGGCTGACATATTCTCCAATTGCTACAGTAAAGAACCTATCAAAGAAATTAGAGATGTGCCCTACATTGGAGGAGCCAGAATAGGTACTGTTTACTGCTTTTTATTTCATTGATGGCAACAGCCTGCCGCTTATTTCGATGACAAAACAATTCGTGATATGCCCTTTTTAGGCTTTAGATCTTTGATGTGTACAATCCTTACAAAACAGTTACAATCATGGGTGCCGGCAGAATATTTCCCAGGGGAGGCAAAGACTACTCAAGGGGGGGGGGGGCAAAGACTACTTCAACGTATGGTTACCATGTTGGAAAGAGCAAAAAAAAAAAAAACAAGGGAAAACACTCCATACAAAAATCCAGCGGGGGGGGGGGCATTGCCCCCACTTGCCCTATGCTGCCGGCACCCATGGTTACAATAGAGATAAAATTCTAGTGAATACTACTATTTTTAGTGAAAATGTTGCCGATTACAAAGCTCGGATGGATCCTAACTTTTTAAATTCCAAATAATCTAAAATCGGTTTTCTAAAGTACGTATAGTTATGTTTAGTAATATTCATCAAGAATATTTTTATATTTCAATCTTCTCTGAAAGGAAAATTAATTGTTAAGCATGCTAATATTTAATTAATCTTTAACTAGTTACTCTAACATTTGTGAAGCCCCATGAAATATTTGGCATGGTATGTCCCCAAAAAGATTGAACCATTTTAAAAACAAATAAAAGGAAAATGATAGGTAATAGATGTGTACCGTTTGCTGCCTTATTAATGGAATACCAGTTTTTTCATAGCCGATAATTAATTAATTCTTAACATGAAAAAAATCATTTATATGGAACCCAAATTTTCAGTTAATGTCTTTTAATTTTTTGTTTCAGATCCAACTTACGTGAACAACCCAGAAATGTCTGATGTACAGTTCCGAGTGGAAGGGCGTGTTTTTTATGCTCACAAAATCATTCTAGTGAATGCATCGCCTCGATTCAAATCGATGCTCTCGACTAAATTTTCGGAGGGCGTAGCACCTGTTGTACAAATAAACGATATTCGCTACGATATATTTCAGGTAAGTCTTCTCAAATGTTTAAATTGTACAGCCGAGGAATAAATATTCTCTTTAACCCTTTAACGCGCAGTGTTCCCGCTCTTGGAACACCAAACTCTGACGTTTTGACTGTTGCCAGTCACGAAGAATAGATTTGATTTCTATAAAAATAGTTGCGGGTGACATAGTTCCACGAGAATCCTTTACTTTTTAGCGCGTCATTTCCCGTAAAAAAAATGGTCACGATTATTTTTAACAGCACTGACATCTGCTGAAAAATGGAAGAATACGAGAACAACTGGATAGATAGCCCAATGCTGTAAAAAGGGCAGCCGTTGCCATCGCTCGACTTAATTACCAGCAAGATGGCGGACGATCGAAACGTTCATCGCGTGCCACAGATCTAGAGACCCTTTTTTGACGGCAGCTGGCTCCGTCAAAAAAGGGTCTCTAGATCTGTGGCACGCGATGAACGTTTCGATCGTCCGCCATCTTGCTGGTAATTAAGTCGAGCGATGGCAACGGCTGCCCTTTTTTCACCATTGGGAAAGGGTTGACTTGCGCCTCAAAGGGTTAATCCTTTCAGGCAACTAATTCTCAATGCTGAAAAAGTGCAGCCGTTGGCCATTGCTCGATTTCACTGCCAGCAACATGGCGATTCGATCAACCACCATGTTGCTGGTAGTTACATCGAGCAAAAGCAGCGGTTGCGTTTTTTTTTCAGCACATTGGGCAGTCTATTCAGCTGTTCTTCGATATCGATGTATTTTCATCATATTCAAACGGTTCTCACCAAGATGCCATTGCTGATCAAAATAACTCTGACATCCCTTTTACAAACAGTCGATAACTTTTACATAAAATTATGTGTTAAAAGTGAAGGATTCTCGAGTACCTATGTCTAAAGGTTACCACTTTCCAACAGAATTGAAAAGCTTTTATGATTTTGCCTATTTGTCCTAGATGAGTACGAAAATTTCAAGCCCGGCCCGTTTAAAAATAAAGGCTTAAAACACGTCGTGGCTCGTAAACAGAATAAAGTATTGAGGAATGGCCCGGTCCAGCCTCGTCCTGTTTATAAACTGTGATTTAAGGCTTCAGAATAATTACAGTTTAATATTGATTTTATACTTTTGATATTTATTACAAATATAGTGTTAAAAATGGAGATTAATTTATTTTATAAATCCCGCAGTGCTCTTGTCGGTGGTAAACTTCGTTCCCACTAGAACACGGAAAGTGAAGCAGCACCGTCTTGGCCGGTGCTTGGGAGGGTGAAAACCTCTCTCCGCTGGATTGCTGCGGGACCGTGTATGTTAATGGGAGCTAGTGCACGTAAAATTTCTTCGTGTCTCCAACGCCCTCCATGAATAAATGATTATTTTTTAAGGGGGGTTTTTTTCTTTTCGTACAAAAACCCCTCGTTTAAATTAATATTAATAATTCGTAGCTAGTAGCATGCATTTAGTATTGTAACTTTACTTTGTAAGCGTTTTGACTATTCCTACATGTAGAGAGGGGAGGTTTCATCTCTCCCCCACCACTATGTGGCTCTTTCGCTTATTCTTGCCATAGACAGAATCATTTTAAGAGCCGTTGCAAAAGCAAATCGGGCAGGTCAATAGAAAAAAGTTCCCATCACCATGTCAGAATTTCATGATTTTCATTTATTGTGTTGCCTCACCCAAGGAAAGAACAAATCTGAAATATTTTTGATTTACCTCTTTTAGTTTTGGAGTTACGGGGGGTCAAAGTACCCCAGAGGAGCAACGTCGAATTCATTTAGGGCCATTTGTGCCACTTTATTGTCTCGACTGTGACTGGCTCAGAGGTGCTTCAGAGATTTTTTCATTTTATCGTATAATATACCTTGTATATTAACATCTCAAATTAAAAATTCATTCGAAAATTGTCAGGGCCCCAAATTAGCCCCCCCTCCAAAATACCCCCAATTTCATAAAAAACACTTTAAAAATGCTTTAAATCTTGGCTCTGACGGGATACAGAAAAACTTTTTGCACAGTGCAGTTATATATCTTCATATAAAGTGAATCCAATGTTAAAAATTTTTGAAGGCCCCCAGAGCCCTCCGGTGCGGGGCCCCAAACAGGGTCCTTAGCGCTAATTTACGCAATTTCGAAGCATTAGTACAGCTGAAGCCGACTTCCCAGAGGAAAACTATTGACATGGCGATGTAGTATCAACATAGTAGTTTGATATTATGAAAAAACATTTCTTGAAGGTACAACTGTTTCCAAGAAAAATCCCAAAAAGTACCTCCTATTTGGGACATTCCACTGGCACGCATGGGGGGCATTTCGGCGTTACTTTTAGAAGTTTAATCGACAATGGCAATATTGAAAATTAACTTATTCTTCATATATCTCAAATATATCCTCCATATATCACAAATAGTTATTTTACAGGGGCACTCATAAGAATTACATGAGGGCATTATATTACTGAATGAGGGTCTCTGCAAGTAGTGAACCGATTCGAAAATTTTTTTTCACTGATAGAAAGCTACACTATTCCTGAGTATTATAAGCTACCTTTCAGCATGTAGCATAACTAGTTTTTTTACAGGGACACTCAAAAGAATTCCAGCACATGACGCTATATGGACATCTCTGTAACTACTGAACAGATTCTAAAGGTCTTTTCACTTAAAGCTACACTATTCCTGAGTAACATAGCCTAAAATTCATGCATGTAGCATAATTTACAGGAACACTCAAAATGATTCGTAAACATCGTTGTAACTGTCTCCATTCGACACTCAATTTTATTCAAATTTTATTAAACTTCATTCAAATGTTTGAACAGTGCAATTATATATCTTCATATAAAGTGAATCCAATGTTAAATATTTTTAACCCCCCCCCCCTCAGCTTTGCGGCCTCTACCTTCCAGTCACTTTAAGAGGCATCGCAAGAGCAAATCAGGTTTTTAAAAAAAAAAGAACTTTTCAATCACCATCTCAGAATGTCGTAATTTTTTTTTTCCTTGTATTTCCTTACCCAAGGAAAGAACACATCTGAAATATTTTTGATTTAGCTCTTTTACTTTTGGAGTTATGGGGGTTCAAAGGAGTGGCGAATTTAGTGTCATTTTTGCCTTTTTACTCTCTCGACTGTGATTTGCTCTGAGATGCTTAAGAGAATTTTTTTTTAATTCGATAATATACTTTGAATATTAACATCTAAAACTGGAAATTCATTTGAAAATAGGCAGAGCCCCTCATAAGCCACCCCCCCCCCACACACACACACACACCAAATATCCCCAATTTCATAAAAAATACAGTTTTAAAGAATGCTTTAAATCTTGGCTCTGACGTGATACAGGAAAAATTCCCGGGCCACTCGATACGGGGCCCAAACATGGTCTTTAGCGCTAATTTATGTAATTTCGAAGCATAGGTACAGCTGGCTCTGACTTCGCACATGAGAACTATTGGCATGGAGTTGTAGTTCCAACATAGTAGTTTCATATTATGAAAAGATATATTTCTTGATTGCTGTGTTAATTTTTTCTTGAAAACGGTGGTGCTTTCAAAAAATATACCGGGGGGCCCTGGGGGGGGCCTTCAAAAATTTTTAACATTCGATTCTTTATATGAAGATATATAATTGCACTGTTCATAAATTTGAATGAAGTTTAATAAAATTTGAATAAATTTGAGTGTCGAATGGAGACAGTTACGACAATGTTTACGAATCATTTTGAGTGTTACTGTAAATTATGCTACATGCATGAATTTTGGGCTATGTTACTCAGGAATAGTGTAGCTTTCAGTGAAAAAATCTTTAGAATCGGTTCAGTAGTTACAGAGATGTCCATATAGCGTCATGTGCTGGAATTCTTTTGAGTGTTCCTGTAAAAGAACTAGTTATGCTACATGCTGAAAGGTAGCTTATAATACTCAGGAATAGTGTAGCTTTCTATCAGTGAAAAAATTTTTCAAACCGGTTCACTAGTTTCAGAGACCCCCATTCAGCGTGATGTAATTCTTATGAGTGCCCCTGTAAAATAACTATTTGTGATATATGGAGGATATATTTGAGATATATGAAGAATAAGTTAATTTTCAATATTGCCACTGTCGATTAAACTTGTAAAAGTAACGCCGAAATGCCCCCACGCGTGCCGGTGGAATGTCCCAAATAGGGAGGTACTTTTTGGGATTTTTCTTGGAAACAGTTGTACCTTCAAGAAATGTTTTTTCATAATATCAAACTACTATGTTGATACTACATCTCCATGTCAATAGTTCTCCTGTGTGAAGTCGGCTTCAGCTGTACCAATTCTTCGAATTTGCGTAAATTAGCGCTAAGGAAACTGTTTTGGGCCCCGCACCGGGGGCCCTGGGGGCCTTCAAAAAATTTTAACATTGGATTCACTTTATATGAAGATATATAACTGCACTGTGCAAAAAGTTTTTCTGTATCCCGTCAGAGCCAAGATTTAAAGCATTTTTAAAACTGTGTTTTTTATGAAATTGGGGGTAATTTGGGGGGCCCTAATTTGGGGCCCTGACAATTTTCGAATGAATTTTCGATTTGAGATGTTAATATACAAGGTATATTCTAGGATAAAATGAAAAAATTCTCTGAAGCACCTCTGAGCCAGTCACAGTCGAGACAATAAAGTGCCAAAAATGGCACTAAATGAATTCGACGTTGCTCCTCTGGGGTACTTTGACCCCCCATAACTCGAAAACTAAAAGAGGTAAATCAAAAATATTTCAGATTTGTTCTTTCCTTGGGTAAGGCAACACAATAAAAGAAAATCATGAAATTCTGAGATGGTGATGGGAACGCCTGCCCGATTTGCCCCTGCAATGCCTCTTAATTATAAAAGAAATTCCACGCAGAGTCCACAGAAATTCCGCACAGGCAACTGTGTCTCAAAACTTCTTCAGCTCTGTGGCTCCAGATGAGCGATTTCATCGACCACCATGTCCTTAGTAGTTACATTGACCGCTGGCAGCGGCCGCATTTTTTCATCGTTGGACAGTGTATCCAAAAGCCGGGAATCCGCTGAACTTAAAATCAACAAAACTGCAGTGCAGAAAAATCTCTTGCCTGACAGTGAAAGTCTTTCAAAGGACTCATGAAACATTATACAAATTTTGTCCAATTAACAAACTCAGTAAAATAAAAACTTTCAATATAAAGTTCTTTTTTTTTCCAATTGGTAAAGAAAATACAAGCACACAATATTTAAAAACAAAATTGTTGATTAAAATGATGATTCAAACGGGGGGACAGTGGCTTAGGAAAGCGGAGGTAGGGACTTTGCGGGCTCAATCCCCCCCCCCCGCCGCCATACTCTTAGAGAAAGGAAGAAAATGAACACAAGTCAACACAATTTGGCATCTTTTTTAGTTCCCAATTCGATCTAAACATAATGAGCCCTCTCCCCCAAACTTTCTTAATTGCTACGCTCCTGCGGGTGGATAAAGCTAATAATTAACAGCAGGGGCGTAGCCAGGGGGGGGGGATATCGGGATATATCCCCCCCCCCGAAATGTTTGGATTAGTGATGAAATTCCGTCTATTTATACACATATAAGTTCATATCCCCCGAAATATTTTCCTGGCTACGCGCCTGATTAACAGTATCATTAAATCGATATTAATATTACCAGTATCAGACTTTTCTCTAAATATTTCTATATTTTTGAGAATTTTGATTTTACATTTATATATTTTTATTTTTTTTACCAGCTCGTAATGCAATACCTTTATAAAGGAGGATTTGAAAACTGTGAAATTGACCAGAATGATGTTTTAGAGGTAAGTTGACAAAACACAACGCAAAAATATATTTATTAAGTTATCACTTCTGCAATTATGAAAAGTTTTAATGGAGAACTAACTTTAGGTGTGTATTGCAGTTGACCTTCCAATAGTACGGATGAACGTTAAATGTTATATGAATCGCTGCCGTACGAGTCTTAGATTATATAAATACAGGAACAGCGTCACCATTGTTCACATTGTGTTAACAGGCAATACAGAAACATCTGCCTCATTCTTCTGCAGATGTAAATTTTTTGTGTGTGCTACGTGAAACTCAATTTCCCCATCATGTTATACGAATCCGTGTGATAAGGAGGTTTGCTGTACCAAGTACTGTTGCAAAATAACCTTAACCTTTAAATGTACGAATTTTAAAGACATTCACTCGATAGCCACGAGTGCATGCTAAATTTCCTATGCCAGTTTTGAGAATAACAGATTAAATTTTCTAAAAATGCTCAGTTTGAAATCGATATGTGAATTTTTTATTATTCACGATATGATTCATTTAAAATTAAAAAACTATATTTTTAATTATAAAGAAATTTAGCTTCTATTCTTATCTGGCCTTACAAAATACGATGCAGATGCATCGCTATTCATTTAAGCGTAGTCATAGGTTTACTTACCGTGGATTTTAATAGTAAATTTCAGAGTTTAAACTGGCCGCATGGATTTTCTGAATGAACGTTATGCCACAACAGGTTGTTCATTGTTCCTGGCGTGACATTCTGGCAAAACTTTTATTCATCTGACAAGGGCAGCTGTGTGCTTTTTTTTTCATTGGCGGCTAGCAGCTTCAGTTGTTGGGTATGAAGAGAACTGGCCCATTGTTTTAATGTTTCGTAAAAAGAAATTATCATATTATATAGTTACGCCGATCCCTGACTCAATGGCTCACTCTCTAACAATTCCGATCAGCCACTCGAAAATAAAAGATTCACCGCCCTTACTCCAAAAATATTAAAAAATTAAGCACAAAAAAGCCTAATAACATCTACACCGTTTGTACAATCCGCTTGAAAATTTTCATAATTATGAATAAAAAATACAGACAACAATCTGCGCTACTTTAAGAGCCTAAAAATCCCGCTACCTAATTTTTTAGCGAGGTTTGCTATTTTCAGTCCCATTTTATTTCCGAGAGTTAAATGAGTTAATCATTTGCTTGACAAAATTAGGCACTACAAGTGACAATGGCGTCATATTAAAGTCACGGTCATCAAGCTTTGAAGGGAAAGTTGCGATTTCATTTCATTTTAAACAGTTTTTGCTGGTAGCATAGTTTAATTTTTTTCTCATTGAAATGATTGTCTGCTTGAAGTATTGATATAAGAAGGGCTGTGCACACAAAAGGAAATCGTTCGAAAGCGAAAAGCTTCCGCGCGTTTCCAGAAGAGCAATCAATTCGATTTGGGCATATAATAAAAATTAAATATGAAGATATTTATTTTAGGTGGACAAAGATGAAATATATTGAGTGTAGGCGTATTTTCGTCAAATGTTTTTTTTTTTTTTCTAACCCCGTTGTAATTGCCTCCACAACGGGCTTTGACTTCCAAATATAAGGAAAAATTTCGTACTAAAGAAAAAAATTATATTTTCCTTACATTAATTGCTATTAAGTTTTATTTACATACTACAAGCAGTACTGCAACAAGAGATAACGTCAGCCGATAAAACTTTAATTTGGCTCCCCCTTCTTCGGAACCATAATTGATACTTTTGAGCAGACTTTTGCTATTGCTACGTGATGGCTTAAGATTAATGATTGTGTTAAGTTTATGTGCTAATGAACGATAAAAGAAAAAAAAAATATATTTACCATTAAACTAGGGGTGCTGGAGTTCCACTGCCCCTACATACCGCAGTGCGCTCAAATAAAGACTTTGTAACTCGCGTTGGGCGATTATATTAATGGGGCCTATAATGTTTTCTTTCCTGCATTAATATTACGCAATAACATGAGTATTACGCAGTCAAATGGAAACTTTTCTTGAAAGTGTTTCTAGACGAAAGTCATAGAATGTTCGCAAAAGGTCAGTAAGAAGTATAAAAGAGCAGGTCGCTCCAGAATTCATTTCCGTTTTGAATAAATACTAGTAGGATTCACTGCACCGAGAGCTATACAGTTCTGTATTGTGTGCGCTTTTGTAAGCGATCTTTTGCTTGTTTTGAGAAGCCTACATTTTGAAGACTGTTGGTGCACTCTTCGTTGCTGTATGCTGAGGAGCAGATGAGAGTTCTTCTCGACAATTTCCAATGAATTTTAGGGTGTGGAAGGATTTTATTGTGTTTGAAATTCCTCCTATGAGAAAACTCCTGCAACTGACTGTTGAAAATTGAGCTATGACTTATTTCTGCAAAATGTGTATTGGAGATTGTTCGTCTAGAACGAATAAAATTTGTGTTTAGTCCTGTCAGCTGGACTGTATACTAGAACTTTCCATATACCCTGGACTTTTAAGGAACGAACCCGAAAACTAAGCGGAGTTTTATGCAACAATGTGTACTGAGAATAATTACAAATGTTATGTATGTTTGTTAAAAATTATGTAAAATGAAATACATAAAAGTTAATAGAGTCTTCCTTCGCCTTTCGATGAAGATTAAATATGCATTGAGTTAGACGTTTTCTTCCCACAAAGTTTTTTTCAAGCTGCCTCTGTAACTGCGTAGGGATGGACGCGAGACGAAAAATAAGCGTCTCACGTCTCGCAAAACAGCGGATAAGCTTCGTCTCGTCTCGCAAAATCCCTATATCATAATGTTAAAAATGTTTGTCTCGTCTCGCAAAAAAGCTGTAAATCTCTGTCTCGTCTGGCAAAAAGTCGTCTCGCGTCAATCCCTTGCATCCACTACGAGCTTTGTACCTTTCTAGTACTTTAATGTTAGATCATACATTTTATATTAGTTTTACCAGAAAGTTTTGTCTGTGAAATGAAGTGGAAGAAAAATATAGACTTTTCTATACATTTAAGAATCTTTATATTATATCATTGCATATGACCTATTGCCTGTGTGGGTGCAATTTGTAAACAATTATTATTAATATTATTATTATTAATGCCTTGTCATGAGAAGCAAAGTACTCAGGTATCACTTAGCTGACATTTATGTGAGTTTTGAGTTTTTTTCTTCTCCAAAAAATTTCCCAAAGAGGAAAACAAGTCATATTCGGAGAGTATTGTGTCTGAGGAGTACGGTGGGTGTGCCCAGAATTTACCCCCTGGTTCTGCAATTTTCTGAAGACTCACCAAAGCAGCATTTAATCCAGGATTATCATGACGCAGTACATTTTAATGTATGTGATTTCTAATGAATATCATAAGGTTTTTTTTTTTTTTTGAGTGCTTTGTTTAAATCAATTCAGGATGTTGTCAGCAAATGAGTGCTTAAAAAAAGCATTCAGAAGACTTAAAGTGCGCAACTTTCAGTAGTAGCACATCATGATAATGGCAAACCACGGGCTACTTTGGCTACCTATCAAGGAAATTTCAGAGTTACATTGGAAAACTTTGTCTTATTCATCGTGTTACCCAGACATACTACCTTCGAATTATAACTTGTTACATTTTTTTTTTTTTTTTTTTTTTCCGCAAAAGTGTTTCAGAAATAAATTCTAAATGAAGCAGATGCAATCACTACATGAGTTATTATTAGAAATAAGGCATTTTCAAAAATGGTACTTAGAAAATTGCTACCACACTGATTAAAATTAATGGAATGACATGAACTTTTAAAAGATAATGCTTATTGTGCATGAATGTGTAATGAAGGTAATTAAATTTATGAAAAACTTTGAATTATGAAAAGAGGTCCTAAGTAATGAAAACCAAAATTATAATAGTTAGCGCACTGTGCTGCCGTGTCACAGATCCAGGGCTTTATTGCCGGCTAGACAAAGTTGTATCAACTTTGTGTGGGTCGATTAGTTAGGTCCCAACTCGTTCGGAGAACTAAACACTGGGACCCTGGTCATGGTGACTCTGGTCATGTTCCCCATCTGACCGGGGCACATATGCTTCTAAATCCTAGAGCCCATGATCGTGAAGACGTGCATGGACCGTATAAGCCTGGATCCCACGTTTGGGCTTTTGCGTCATAGCGACTTTTAGGTTTAATATGGAAAATGCGCTATTTTCTCTCACTCCACAAATGGATAGAACTTTCCAATAGATCTTATATAAAATTAAAAATTCTACATACGAAGATTTTAAGTACTCTTAATTTTTCTTTTCAGCTAATGGCTGCAGCCAGTTTCTTCCAGTTAGATGGACTACTTCGTTTCTGTGAATCAAGGAGCTCCAAATTGGTGGACTTGGACAATGTTGTTTCTATGTACATACACGCAAAAATATACAACGCTGTCTACCTACTAGAATATTGTCAGGGATTTCTTCTGCAAAATATGGTAGCTTTGCTCACGTATGACGACAGTGTTCGGAAATTAATTTTTGGGAAAAAACTTCATAATCATGATGTTTTGAGTGGACTCTTATTGACTTTGCAAACAAGAATACGAGAGAAGTCTTCATTAAATAAATCTGTATGCAGCAATAAAAGCTGAAATGCTAATATGCTAGAAAAAAAAATTGTAGCAAATTTTGTAAATTGTAACTTTACTCCATTCAATGTGCCATGACTTTAATGAGAGAAGGAATCTTGTTTGAACTCTGGAAATAGAGATATGTAAAGTTGAAAAAAAAACATATCAACAACTCTTTTTTTTTTTTTTTTTTGTTATTTTTGTCATAAAAATTGCTCTTGCATTTATGTTCTACTAAAAAAGTTTCCAAGTAATTTGTTTAACACAAAATTACTTGTCAGGGTGTGGATCATGCAAGTCTATCATGTGTGTGTTCATTTCTTTTCAATATTATAAAATTTTATGCCTGCTTAAACTATATTTAACGATAGTAACACAAAAAATATCAAAATCCTTTTTTTAGCATGAAAGCGCTCATTAAGAAATTATTAAATGCTTAACAACATAGTTATTAACCTTTAATAGTATAATTATTAATCTTACAACGTATCAGTGGCGGCTTTTCAGGTGAAGTAGGTGAAGTGCCTCTTCACCAAGTATTGTAAGTAACAAAAAATTGTGTAACGTAAGCAAGCCATAATCCTTTTTCAAATTTAGTCTGTAAGAATACACTTACATTTCTGATGAAAGCCCAATTGCCATAAGACTATGTGCTAAATCATGCTCTTACTATCAGTGAAGCCAAATTCTCTTCCCACCCCTCCCCTTGCCGCGCGCATAGAAATAATACACCGCGCGGCCAAAGAAAGCTTCAAAGACTTGTGTCACGATTGGTCCATTGTTAGAGTCACGTGGTACGCGGGTTCTGACGGGGTGAGCTGTGAAGTGCTAAGGAAAAATTATCTCTTCTACTGCACTTATTGGGGGGGTTGCCATGGTAACCCCAAACGCTTCATTCAGTTTTACAGCTTTACTTTCTATCAGGTGAAGAGATCCCTCAGAAAACGGTCTGTCTCTTCAAGTGAGAGAAAACCCAGCGTAGTGCATCTCCAAGCACAAATTTGTGTAGGAAAATGAAACCACGTGATTTGTTTGAGATTTTGGCACATGAGATTTTTACTGCTGTCTTTTGAAAATTTTAGAGTTTCTTCTTGTGTTAATTTTAATGATAATAATAGTTAGTTTCTTTTCTGTTTATTCACCTTCATTATGTTTCCTGTAAATGATGTAGTCTGTAATGTATTACAAACACCGTTTAGTCGGTGGAATGATGACGATAAAAGAGATGTTCTTTCTCGTGGTCGACATAGAGCCTGATTAGCGAAAAGGCTCGAGAAGCTTAAGCTTCCCGTCATAATTTAAAGGGGGCTCAAAAATGACTACAAAACGGATAAAAATTCAAAATTTTGTTTTTAAATGATCTTCTAAGTTATTGTAAAGATTTTTAATTAAGAGAAGTGGAAAGCTATTTTTAAGGCATTTTAGAAGTCTTGATACTCCATGTAGCAACATTTCTAAATTAATTCAGTATGCGATGTCTATACTTGGGATATTTGTTCCAGTTGAGACAAAATTTTCTATTATCAGGAACATTTGGTCGTTAGAAAGGGGTAAACTTTCAATATGTAATATTAAAAATCGTCTAAAGGTCAAAATTAATTCTGAACTTCCATGTTGTGATTTTTATGATGTCATCAAAACGAACAAAGAATTCCCGAAAAAAGCCCCATGTCTCATGAAAAATATATTACTAAATAATTGTGAAAAATATATGACTAAATAAGTTTATTGTTTCAGTAGTAAGGAAATGTTTTTAGTTTACTTTTTACAGTAATTTTAAAAATACTGTAAAATCTCATTACAATTAAGTAAAGTATTGCGAAGATAATGAATAATATATTTTTATCTAAGGTAAATTTCAAATTAATAAAAAAAAAATTTTTCAAATAAAATCATTAGAATAATTAAATCAATTAAATATCCCTTTAACAAAGAAAATCATTAAAAACTTTACTTAATCCAAACAAAAAGGGGATAGGAGGCCCGAAATGAGACTGAGCTTCCCCTCACTTCAAAGGTTAAAAGGGCCCTGGGTCGACCAGTGGAGGCATTAGGAATGAATGCATCGCTGAAAGATTAAAAATTTCTTTCCGCAGAAAGGCCTGTGCCACCGCCTAATTACCATGTTTAATGGACATGGGCACCGGCACCATAGGGCAAGGGGGGCTATAGCCCCCCCTGGATTTTTGTATGCAGTGTTTTCCCTTGCTTTTTTGCTCATTTCAACATGGTAACTATACGTTAAAGTAGTCTTTGCCCCCCTGGGAAATATTCTGCCGACGCCCATAATAATGGCTGCATCAGGTGTTTTTCATAATATTTTGGTATCAAGCTCTTCACCTATTTTTTTGATCATGAGCCGCCACTGCAACGTATAGATACTTCTTTTAGAAAAATATAGCAATACAGATAATTCATCCATAAAAACTAGTTTAAAAAAAGAAACAAGTGCTATGTTTGCAAATACCTTATGCAAGCACTTCAATATATAAAATTTTTGGCACAATAGCCATACTCCTGTGCCCTAAGTAAAAAAAACCTTACCAAATTCACTTTTCTAACAATAATCATATTGTATACACATATATATATGTATATATATATTTAATACATATATTATTTAATGAATTAAAATGTAGTAAATATTGATATTATTAATCAATAGTTTTATGAATACATTCATAAAATTTTAACTGTATATAATATTGCAGTCAACACCCATGTTAAGCTAATTTATTTCAGAATGAATTTCGTAAAACAAAAATGTTACAAACTGTCTTTTTTCTCATAAACTATTATGATGGTAGCTTCAGTATTTTAATGCATAGTGTAAATATAAAGAATGATTTTCCCTTTTTATCAATAAATATTTTTATACCTTTTATACATGGATATTGGAATCCATAAGTTCCTGTTTTTATACTTTCTCAATGTACTCTCTCTCTCTCAAAAAAAAAAAAAAAAAAAAAAAAAAAAATCAACAGGTGCCATCCTAGTACATTTGCTCAAAGAAAATTTTGTCCTAAATAAAATATGAAGTGCAACTGTGAGTAATTTTTTCTAAGTAAAAATTTTTTCTTAGAATGGCAAAATAAAACTCAACATTCTACAACTAGGAATATACAAAGGGATATAAAAGTACTCCTGGATAACTTAGCCCCTTAAATTACTTACAAAAGAGCAAAATTATAAAGTTGGCTTTTATTTTTCATTCTTGCTAAATAGAAAGACTAATTTTACTTTAAATTTGAAGGAATATAATTTAAGTAGAGAATTATCTTTCAATAACAGCTAAAAGCCTTCACTTTCAAAATAGTTTAGTTTGGTGACAGTAAAGGAAATAATTTTATAATCGATTTTCTCAATTGAAAGCGGATAAAAAACTGAACATATTTCGTTTTATAAACTTATGCCAATTAAATCTCCCTTCCTCCTCAAATTCAGTGATGATGAGGGTCAAATGAAAAGGAAAATAGTGTCTTAAGCTAGTTAGTCAGGTTGTTTAGTAGTTTGAATAAAGATTACTGTCTAATAAATAAAACTGACAGTTACTAAAATTTTAATAAACGTTTATTTTTATAAAAAGTGCTTTTTGAAATTACCGGACTCTGAAAGGGAAACTTACTAGGGATTTCCTTAACACAAAGCTGCTTCAATACAAACCTATTTAATCCTTTACAAAACTTAAAAACTAAGGTATACATGTCTAGCTCTCCACATGATTTTACTCAATTACATTAGGCTTTCTTGTGAAGAAATTCAGTATGCTCGGAAAAAAAAAGGCTAAATTGTTATTAGGTATACCTAATATAATTTTCCTTCATAGTCATAATGCAATAGCAATAAAAAAAGAAAACGTTTTTGCAATTTACAGCATATATATCATTCACTTAATTTCAATGATTTGATTCTAAACCAGTAAAGTAGCGTGATCGGTTTCTGTAACCATTTTACTTTACATGGGAAAGCTTTTAACACCTAAGTTATTATTTATCACATGAGTAATAAAGATGTTTTTGCTTTTTCAATTTCAAATATACGATTTAAAAAAATGAAGGGGCATTTATTTTGTAGTGGGAAATCAATAATCAAATAAAACCCAAACCCTTATATAAGGTAATGAGAACCACAAAGTAATCAAAAAACAATTCATCCCCCCCCCACCCAATTGATTTTATTTTTTAAATAATAATTAGTTTTACTCGAATATAGTCAAAAGATTCCCTTTACTAAAATGAATCACATAAATTCGCTGTACAAATAAAACAATCACAAAATTGGTGGATTTATTGCTCAAAAAAAAAAAAAAAAGAAAAGAAAAGAAATTCCAGTTTTTAAAAACATTACTATTACATAAATCCTTCATATTGAATAGGCGTGTCTAAATTTAACTGAGTGATTAGTTTTCATACTGCATTGTAAAAGACTATACCTATTTTAGCACCTATAAATCATAACAATTGATTGCAGCCACAAGAAGTGACAGATTATTACTTCTGCTCTTACTTTTAATATAACTTTTCAATTCACAATGTAGAGTTGATCTGCTTGACCAGAGTCTCTCCTCTGATTTGCATATATAAGGAGCAATCAAATGAAACGGGACCTATTTATGCAACCAGCATGGAGCGCCCAGTTGTAATGCAGGCAGGCATTTCTATAGAAGTGCCTTCTATTGGGATTCAGGAAAGAACATAAAGCTGCAGAGTCCCATCTTATCCTATGAGAAAATCGATTTCACGCATAGCATCCAACAGTTATTAATATTCTGTCTCATTTCTTTCTCCATGATCTAGCTAACGACACGATGCACAGTTTGCCGTTCCTGAAATTTCGATATTTTTCCTGCCAATATTTAAAGACATACAATTACTTTTTGCAAGACCGGTTTTACAAATTTGAACCGTATATTTAAAATGTTAACAAAAAAAAATCGAAATTTCAGATACGGCAAAGTGTGCATCGTGTCAGCTGCTAGATGGTGGAGATAAAACCAGGACATATAACATTGATAATTGTGGATGCTATGAGTGAAATCGATTTTTGCATAGGATAGCCTGGAATTCCGCAGCTTCGTGTTCCATCTGAGAAGTTTCGCCTTGCAAAAATTGAGGTATACCGTCAAATTCAAACGCCCAGAAATCTCTACCGACACCGCCATTCTGTCACTCGAGAATGCCACCCCCCCCCCCCCATGTTGGCAAGTTTGTTTTTACCCCCGATTGCCCTACAGAAGTTTCGCTAGGAAGCCCTTAACTATCTTCCACACAGTCCAGAGCCATATCGATTTCGATATTTTTAACCCTTTGAAGCGCAATCATTTCCCAGTGTCGAAAAAGTGAAACCACTGTCATCGCACAACTGACTTGTAAACTAATCAACAGTCTGAAACATGTTTCTGCATTTAAAAACTCTCTAATAAAATTTGAAATCTCGAAAATCTGCTTATGTTTACTTGCATACCATTATTGTGATATTCCATCGATCGCCATCTTACTGATAGTTAAGTCGTACGATGACAACGGCTGCACTTTTTCGACATTGGGTAGTCTATCTAGATGTCCTCCCTAAGTATTTAATTGAAATCAAAATGTCATAGTTGTGTCCTCACAGCAAGGACACCATGTGTTAAAGAGTTCTCGAAGCCTTGCAAGAACCTGCGAGAAAGACATTCAAAGATCCATGGCTGTCGATTTGCTTTGGACGAAGTGCGCGCCTAGGTACAATCATGCTTTTGTCGACAACATCTAACATTTTTTCCTTGATGGCACTGACCGTCTTGTTTCATAGTGGGATAAATGTACAAACAGTTACGGAGCTTGCTTTTGAAATAATTTATAGTTTATTCACTGCCTTTTCATCAGTCCCGTTGTCATTTGACGGCAACTTATAAATTATTTTGCATGCTTATTTTTTTAAACTATTTTCTATGCATATAGAGGCAGCTGTAAAATTAAAATACAGCAAAAGCACCCCCCCCCCCAACCAGGGTGGCTACAGAAATTGAGAAAAAGAGTTCCCTGATTTTTACCTGACTATCTTTATCAAATTTCCAGAACTTATTATATACATACCAAAATCTTTCATGTAAATCAACATTGTGTATCATGCACCAACAGGTGAAAGCTTCATATAGGGAAATAAATAATAGAAAACCACAAAAATGCTTAATATTAATAAAATGGTAGTTCAGTTTCATAAATCCAAACATAAAATTTAGTCGAACACTAAAAGAAAATATGTAGCAGAAGGTTTCCTTGTTTTATAGTGTTCAATTTTAAGCATAACTGATCAAAATAAACTGGCCACCTAGGCAACTTATTTAATTTCAATCAATGTATCGTTGCAAATTAAAAAAAATATGTAAAAAGGCTTAAAAATGAGCACTATCTTAAAAAAAAAAAAAAAATCGTCTTGCGGGGGGAGCTTTGCAGGCATCATTCAAATGTCCCATCACTTTAAAAAACACAACGGCGCAGTAGAAGACTAAATGTACCCAGAAGACTACTAGTAGAAGACTAATCTTTTACCTATGACTTTATTCAGAAAAACAATTTACATGCCAATATGATTCGCATAACTGGCTTCTTGTATGATCCGCATCTTAGAATGAGTCCAAATACATGCGCTTTTTCGGATTCGTATAGTGTTAGTGCCTACATCACTTGAGTCTCGGATTCATATTTCTATGTTCTCGTATGATCTGTATTCTGGTTTCGGATTCGTAAAACGTCTATATCTGTGTATCAGTTGAGTATCGTGTGATCCAGAACGGAGCCGCTGCATCAGATTGGCAATTAAATATGATCTAGTTCACTAGGCAAAAACGAAAGTTCCCTGATTTTTAAATATTTTTGCAAAATTCCCTGATATTTCCATGATTTTTCCAGATTGATAAACAAGGTGTCTACCACATAAAGTAAGCTTGATTTCTTGACCTTTTCTTGACCATAACAAATACGAAACACTAATATCAAAAATACATTCGTGCCAGGGATGAAGAATATGTACGATCCAGCAATCTAGGATAGGGGGAAATTTTGCAGAAAATATACAACTGATTTCGATTTTAACAATGAATTACAAAATTCTTCACGTTATTCTTTCCCATTCCTATTTTAAAGCGAATTTTTTTCAACTTTTTCACCGATCAGCAGTTTGCTTTCTCTTAACTTGGACCAATTGCTATTTAGTAAACATGTATGTAGCTTGTACAGGCAAATATTTTTACACTTATGGTAATACAGAACTTATGCAAATCTATAAACATATCATAAAATTTTGGGGAAATTTGCATATGGATTTAGGGAAATGTTGAGAGTAAAAACAGTTTCTGCACCCCTGCATCATACTGATAGAATGAAGAAAAATTATACTTTTAAATTTAACACTATTAATATACAGGGTGATCAGCGAATAAGCCCCGATTTCAAAATTAAATATCTCTACAACAAAGATCGACAGAATTATGCGGTAAACTATACGTTTATTAGCAAAACTGTAAAAATGATGCACAAAAGTTTAGGAAATTTAGTTACGAAAATTTCATTCAACTAAGAATTTGAATAAAATGGAAAAGGGAGTCGAGTCGCTAATCGTGACCTAGTGCTTCATTTCTTGACCTTTTCTTGACTTTCCTGACCTTTTTTCCAATTCTTGACTTTTCCGTGACTTTCGTGACCTTTGCATGATGGTAGACACCCTGATAAAGTACCCTGATTTTTCCAAGATTTCCCTGATCTGTCGACACCCTGCCAAGGCTTTTCTGGTGCATTTCGTTTGCTCATAAAATACGAAAAAAATGACCCCTTAAGGTGGATTCATACTGGCGTATCAGTACTGCTTAGTTAACCTGTTAGTATTAACCCATAGCGGTACGGAACGGACAGTATGAATCCAGCTTTACTTGAAGATAGAGAGGGCGTTGAAAGGTATATTTTTCCGATTTTTTACCATTTATCTGCTCCCATAGTGATTTCCCTTGAAGATCGAGGGGGCACTTTTGTGGAATTTTATGGTAATTTCGGTTAATTCTTTAAGTTACTAAAAATCTTGAATAATTAAATGCAGATTTTGGTCATGGGGAAACTAGAAAATTATAAAATCTTAAATTAAGTTAGTCCCAAACGTGCCTAACAATCAATCCTACACAGCAAATATTTATAACATGCTCAAAAGAGAATATATGATATTTTAAACGTTCATAATTTTTTAAGACAGGTGACATTATTCGATTAGTAATTCCTCCCAAAACAAGTTCTATGTAACTTAAATAACCGATGGCAAATATTTGTTGCCTTATCTGCTTGTTAACTAACCAACAGCCTGAAACATGTTTCTGCATTTAAGAACTCTCTAATCAAATTCAAAATCTGCTTATGTTTACTTGCATACCATTATTGTGATATTTTTTCTTTTAATTTATATTGCTATGAGTACAACCATTAAAAATGTTAATCCTATCAGTGGTTTCTTCATTAAGTATACATTCAAATCCTACCTCAGGAATCCCACCGTGTAGGAAACACTTAGGTTTAACATAATGGAACTTCATAAACAGGACAATTTGTTGGTCATGCAAATGCAATTGGTCTTGTCAGTTACTGTAATTATAAAAAATAAATAATGTTTTGAATTTATGTTCGTCTTTTTATAATCTGGTGATTTAAGAAACATTTCTTTTAATTATGATTTATATTACAAGTATGTTAAAAATTAGAAAACAGAGCAATAAATAAAAATTATTTAATAAATACATTGGTGTTTTGCTGCCTCAGATAATAATGCAGAACTGCTAACTTTCCCTTTTTTTTCTCGGGAGATTTCCCACCACTAACTTTTGATTGCCAGCTTATGCTTAAAAGAATGCCAAAAATTTAATGCAAAATAAAACTGTTAAAAATTGTGGTGGGAAATCTCCCAAAGAAAGCAGGAGAGTTGGCAACTCTGATAACGTGATTTGTTACTGACTGGATTTTAAAAATGACACAGGTTTTGATTAAAATTTTATTTAATTTCACACTTGGTAGAAATTTAATTAATTCCACATTTACTATTATACTTTGCAAACGGACAGTGAAAATTCCTTTCCTGTGTACAAGCATTGTTTCACTGAAAAGGTCTTAATATTCTCTGTCAGCAGAAATGTTTGCAAGGAAGAAATACATTCAATACTGAAATTACATTTTACAAAGCCCTGAAAATCTCACTTGTTAAAAATCGAAAAGGTTGCAACTGCGAGAGTTGTCGCTGCAGCTCACCACGTGATCGGTTTCGACTCAGATCCGAATCCCATTTGCCCATGGGTGTATGTCTGTATTTGGCCAAGTTTTTTGAAGCATGATACTTTGGAATAGAGATTAACTAATACTTCAGAACAACACTGAAGTCGTAAAAGGGCCACATATCTTGATAAGCTGCCCTCTCATATCTCACAAAATCAAATGTTCGAATTCACCAAAATTAAAATATTTCGTAAGACATATTTTGAGTTTTCTACAAGTGTAATCTCACTCGCACACTATACCTGCTGTACACTGCCATTTAGACATTTTATTAGGTTCTAAGTTAAGAAATTTTGTTAACAGAAACACCAAATTACAATGATTAAGTTTCTGTTTCTGCTTACTAAGCTGCATTTCTACAATAAAACTCCCATCATTTTATGCTGACATACGTCACACATCTGAAGTTCAGAAAGGTTTTTACAGGAGGTCTTTCATATTCATTATCAGAATGTTCTCTAATTTTAAATGATGTTCTGACGACGTAAGCTCACTCCACTAAGAGAAAACGTTAATTCTGAAGAAAGAAAGAAAAGAAAATAGTATCCTCTATTTGTGAAGTTGGATTACTCTCTAATTTGTAATCTTTAAATTATACACAGAAATTATTTCTTCGTATTGTTACAAAATATTCCAACAAGCTAAAAAATAAAACGAATATAACACTTTATTTGACAAATCGAAGCACTAATATGTCAAAAAATTATGGAGCTTAGTAACACAGCGGCAAATTATGAACAAATCCAGCAATAATACTATTCAATTCTCAATGTCAATCGTATCGCTCTTTTCTCTATAGCCACAGTCTGTCACACTGAATTCGAGAGAGAGACTCTCTATTTATAGATTTCAAATCAGGCCGTGGCTTCATATAGGACGTGACATAATATTTCTGAATTTTTCGCGTAACTGATTTCCTAATTCAGCCGAAATTCCGCTACTTTCGAAAACTCTTTTGGTCACCAAATCGATTGCTAAGTTCAAGGGGTTACACATTCATTTCGCTTGCAAGAATGCCTGTAAAACTATCTTTCCAGCAATACACATTAATGCAGGAAAACAACATTGCAATCTTGTAACACTATGCTCCCCCTCTTCAAAAACTGATGACTCAGCAGTCTAAACATTACGACCAATAGCCAGATATATGGAGCTATCCTATTAATGTGTAATGGCGTAGTGAGGGAGTGGTTTTGGGGGTCAGAACCCCCTTAAACTTTTCAAAAAGGGCCTTATTTCTTTCATCTTCTAATTTTTAGTTCGAAATTTCAGAGATATTTTACAATAATTTCCCTTTACTATTGTACATAAAAAATAGAATAGAAACTATTTTTGGGCAATATAAAGACAGATTATTAACAATAGAATAGTGGACTCTGTGGCAACAAATGATAATGGGTTCTCTTCACTACTTTTACGAAGCTTAACCAATGTTAATCGAATTATGGTCCGCTTTTCTCACACGTATGTTATCTCCTAAACAAGGGGTCCGGGTGCACTGCCCTGAGTGCTCAGTGGTAATAATGGCCCTGGATAAGGGGCCTTAACGTACCTTAAAAAAGGCCTTTTTGAAGCTTGCTATTTCCGGACCTCAAGATTTTTCGTTACGGCTTTGCTTAACCCCCCCCCCCCATAATTTTATTTTCTGTCTACGTCACTGTTAATAAGAACAGCTTTTTTTATTTTTGATTTGACAGTTATCTTATTTTATGTGAACTCTGCGAGATCAAGTTAGGACTGTGAAGAAACGATGTCATAAGCGATGGTTGTGTACCAGCTGAAACTCGCAGATAAATATTGGATTTTGATGAGGAAAGTCGCATCAATATTTAGGACCTTAAGAAAAATTGTATAAATAAACATTTTATTTCAGTAATCTAAAGCTTGCTCTCTCTGCATCTAGAATTGATTGAACTATTATTTGAAGGAAAAGAGAACTAATCAAAAATAGATTTTGATTTAGAATTTGAATATTTGTTTTGAAAAAAGAACGGTTTACGGTGGGGGGAAGAATTTCAAAAAGGGCACTTTGGGGTTCCACAAGAATGTAAAGGTAGATAACATATATAGAAACTGGTTTGAAACTATCGGATTCCCGAAACTTTAACATGTAGTGTTGTAATATATGTGTTCTAACTTACAATGCATAGTTTTATTTTTTTTTCCAATTTATCTTAGTTCCCCCACCCCCCTTCTTCTGGAGAAAATATCCTGTAGAAGTAAGTGTAATCGCAATAGGAAAATTGATTTGTTGATAATATTTTGCTCTAAACATGACTTAAATATGTGAATTAAATCTGTACATAACTAGAAGTTTTTCATTAAAAAAAGATCTTTTAATATAAGTAATTTTGAATTTTCGGCTTAATTTTTCTCAAAATTACGTGATGTAGATGTTTATTATTTATAATAATAGTACATTCATTGAAGAAGGTTTCAGAAATTTTTAACCAGACATGATTTGTTAGGCAGTAGGGGAAGGCAGAGGGACTGTTAATTTTTGTTCCTCAATTTTATCACACTATCACTACTGAATCACATTCATATACGATATTTCACCTATATCGGTACAAACTTTTAAACAGAAAAGGACTGTCAATGTAAGTGGATTAGGATATGTGTGTTTAGCATGTAATAAAAATAATAAAATTTCTGCAATGCACGATGTATAAAATTTAATATAAATTAGAATTTTATTTTAATTCTTTTGTTCACAATAATTATTGAATGATTACAAAGTAAAGATTTTTAAAGTTACTGAATATATACCTTTATTACTATTAGACATTATTTGGAATTGCAACAAACAATTTAACTCGGCCATCAATTGATAACTATATAAATTGGGAAAATTTAATTCAGAATACAGAAGATTGCTGGAATAAATAACACAGTCATGCAAATTTTGTATTAGTTCCAATGGTTGGAATGTACAACACCATATCAAATCATTGAAATATATTTGCTCTTCCTTTCACTTCTAATTTAATGTTTGCTCATTCATGAAAAGTGAATAGAAGATTTTTAAAAAGCACTCTCTCTCTCTCTCTCTATTCTTTAAAATAAATAAAAATAATTACAAGTTTTTTTAGCAGGTATAAAATAAATATTTTTTTAACTCACAGAATTGTTCAAAGGTATGAAATATGGTTTAACATATTTTAAATAATTTATTTTTCATAAAGCTTTATTTTTAATTTTTTGTAACATACTTAAAAAGGTCTCTAAAAACACTAAATTTTCTTTCTTAAACCTTGCTTCAGTCTTTTTAAAATGAAAAAAAGTATTAAATATTTCAACTATAAAATGTTTTTAATCAGCTTAAAATAATTAAAATAATCAACATCCAATTGCAAGAAGTACTCAATCAAATTATATATTTAAAAACCTTCAAGAATTATTTCGGGTTTTTTTTTTTCTTTTAAGTTTTTAAAAACTGGAAATAAGCTTAAATTGATGACTGTTTTATGAATAACCTAGTTGTTAACTTAACAACTAGTTGACATTTTGTTTTCTTAAGACATCCTTTCCCAGAACTAGCTTTCTTTTGCTTTTAATTCTTTTTTCTTCATTCATTAAAATGTTGAGAATTTTTTTAAAAATCGGAAGATATATAATATGAATATTTAGAATACCAAATCTTGTCAATAGTCCAATTTACTAAATTCTGCAGTTGCACCACATTTATAGAATTAAAACTTTGACGTAACAAGAGGGGGGGGGGGCATCCGGGTGGCAAGATAAAAACAAAGATGGTGGCTGGCAGGACACTTAAAAATAATATGGGGGAAAACTAAGACAGAAATGGGGGCAGAATGCCGAAACTTAGAAAGAATGGGGCGGCAAACTGAATGACCGCACTGGGCACCAATAATCCTAGCGCTACACTGCTAAGCAAAAGATCATTATTATGCTCTTATTTTGGCAAAAGCATAATGTGTTTCAATTGCTGTATTCGCAAATCGTGGGATTTTCAGATCGATTTGAGTGGATAAAGCCTCTGAACATGGCAGACGACTCAAATGTTGAAGTGCGGCCGTGTGAATGTCGGTCTGGAGTTTTGGTCGGTTTCATCCAGATGTAACGTCAATACACGTTAGAACTCTTTAAAAAGTCCTTCAACCAAGGCACACCCCCCCCTTAGGAGATATCCCTTGTCTAGGCTTGCCATAACAAACAAGCAAATCCCACAGAATTTTCGAATCGCAAAACGTCGTTTTGCTATGGAATACTTTCTGTATCATCCGTAATTATATATGGTTAGTAAATAACTGTTACACATTAAGAATAATATTTACTAAGAAAGAGGATTAAAAAGAGGAAATTGTTTAGGGGGAAATTAAAAAAACTTGCTAGTGTGCAAAACTATTAAAACATCGAGAAGAGCAATAACTATATACAGCTAGCGACGAACTCCGGAATAATGATTGTTTGATAATTCGCAACTACATATTTATCAAACGTAGCTACCGATATTTAAGGATTGACAGATGGAATCAGAAATTTTTAGATAACTAGAAAATTTTGAATTTCCCAACCGTATTTTCTTCCCAACTCCTAAGTGAAATGCCTGCGTAGTTCTCTCCGGCCGATCGGGCTTCTCACTTGAGTCAGCAAAAACAAAACATACTAGAGAGGCCTCTTTTCGGGTTAATGGGTTTGCGCAAATGAAAACAAAGATAATGGAAAAGGCAGTAACAGTATTTCGATCTGAAAGAATAGAATATTTGAAAAAGGCATTTGTGGGAAAGATCTGATTTCACAGATGGTTTTCATGAAAGGGCCGCTTTCAATCGAACCTATTATGATGTGGTTATTGTACTCAATCGTATTTCTGTGACGGGGCAGTTTTAATTAACGTATTTTAGTGATGGGCCAAAAATGGTATGCAAGAAATAAAAAGTGGTGATTGTTGACCAATAATAATAAAAATGTAAAAGCAGGAGGGCGCAGAAAGAAGAGAAATAGGGCCGCCAAGCGCTAAAAAGACAATAAAGGGCGCCGGGCGCTGCACCCTGCTGAATCAATCTAGAGTCAACACTACATAGGAATCATAGGCATAGCCTTGCCGCCGGGGAGTGAGCCCCCTCCCCCCAAACAGCTTGGTCAATTTGTTTTTAAAAAATTTCTTGATCGGCTGCACTTAGTAGAACGTTATTCTTCACTAAAAATGATGTGAACACCATTTCAGCCTTCATTATCAGCGCCATATCTTTTATAAGCATGGAAGTCAAACTTTTTGTGTTATTCCGGATCTTACACATAGTCTGGTGTTTTTTGGAAGGTATGTGGCGAGAACAATCAAATTCCTTCATGTTTTACAGAAAAATTGGAATTGCCCACAGCGCAAAATGCATCAGTGGAAGATACTACTGATGGTTTTAAACAGGGCCACTTTTCTGAATAAGTTCGCTTAAAATTTTGATCAGGAAGCTTTTCTTTTTTTTTTTTTTTTGCAGGTTCAGCCGACATTGTAAACTTTAAATAAATGTAAACTCTGTTGATATTCAACCATAAATTAAGCTTCAAATCTTAACACATGAGGAACCATATACAATTTCGGTCCAAGATACGCAAGTTCAATTAAACAGGGTGTCTACCAAATTTCTGAAAGTCAATTTCCTGACTTTTGGGAGGTCCCGGGAAAAAAATTCCTGAACAATGCATTTTACTTTGGGGAATTGCACAATGCCCTCTCCCTTGTATTTATATTTGCATATTTTGTACAACTTCTTGAAATACAGGATTAAGCTTTCATCAATTAAAAGAAACAGAAGTAGTCGCAATTTATGATAGAATTAACTGTTCTTGGAAAGACGGTCCTA
Source organism: Cheiracanthium punctorium (assembly GCA_038373885.1). Lineage (NCBI taxonomy): Eukaryota > Metazoa > Arthropoda > Arachnida > Araneae > Cheiracanthiidae > Cheiracanthium > Cheiracanthium punctorium. The sequence continues at coordinate 143,589 of JAWZYV010001300.1, read as the reverse complement.
ACCCATAAGTTACCAAGTAAGATAATTTGTCTTTTACCCTCCCATCACGATTAATGAGCCCCCATTTTTCCCTCCTTATACAAACACATCGCTTGATGCTTTCGCGGTCCGAAAAATGCATTGCAGTTACTTTCGGTTCCAGTTTGACAATTAAAGAGGAAGGGTAAAAAAAAGAATACGAAAAAAAAATTGATTCTTTTGGTGAATTTTCCGGACCTATTACCCAATTTCCTGGTTTTTTCCAGACTTTCCGGACCCATTTTCCAATTTCCCGGCTTTTTCCAGACTTTCCGGAGCGGTAGACACCCTGTTAAAAGACAGTCTCACTGATCTGCATGCACACCTGCTATTTCACTCAAGTGGAGGTACAAGAAATCCTTGCTACTCACACCCAACGAAGGAGGATAGAACTTTCTGAGAAGGATGCACACACTTTTCTGAGAAGGATGCACACACTGAATATTTCAGCTGGTTCCGAGGCTAAGTAGGGCATGTAAGCTGCACAGACGATGCAGGCAGGAAACAGCATTCCATATTCTCACACTGACATTGATTTTTTTTTACGATTATAATGCAAAAGGTGCATTTTGACTAACATTTTTTTTTTTTTTGAGAAAGGGAAAAAGTTTCTAAGGGGTAGTTTCTAAGCCAAATGGGTAGGGCTAACCCTATTAGGTTTACAGCCACTGACCTTTTGGAGAAGATACCCTAATTTTGAACCAATTCAGGATGCGGTGGTGGAGAAGTATGTAGAAATACTAAATTAAAATTATCATGAAAATTAAGTAGCTTTTTTATTAAGGTGTGGGGTATGAGCATGGATTTGCACCGAGGAGGGAAAGGACCAAAGTTGATCAGGTTGAATTGTCGAGGGCTAGAGTTGGCCATAATCAGGCCTTGTGACTGGCTTCATTTTAGGGGGAATCTGTCCCATATCTTCCGTCAGCCAGTGTTTTCACTAGAATGTGAGAATCACCCTCCCCCCATTTTCTTGCATTAAAAATAAAAACTGCGAGATATTTGCACACCCTACAAATTGGTGCCTTAAAAAGAAAAACAGTTTCAAGTTTAACACAGTGTAAAAGTCGATTCTCAAAGACCCCTAAATTCTATGAAAGAAACAAAAGGGGGGGGGGGTCCTAAACACACTGTTCTTCAACTGGATTACTTTTGCATGTAAATGGGCCTGACTTGGATGTCCAGTTACATGCAATAACAAAAAATCATAAATACCCTTATTTGGGGCATTTCCCAGCAGAAGGGATAAATACCCATTTATAAATACCTTATGCACAGAGTATTTACCCAACCCAAATCTACCAGTGAAAATCTCGCTCAATTTTGGGGAAGGGGTTAAAATTCTTACCCATTTCCCCCCCCCCCCCACAATGAAAACCCTGTTTGGCTATTTTGCATTTGACCAATGTGTGGGAGCAACAACTTTCAGCCCTTCCAGAGCATTGTCCGCATATAGATTTTTCAAATAGAAGGTGAATTCCATGCTCCCCAACTTAAATGCTATTAATACAAAATCGCCACCCCTTGAGGGATTTCTGGATCCGCGCCTGGTACAAACAAAATACATTTATATCCTGTTGATTTGATTTAAAAAGTAACTACTGAAAATTACACATTACCAACCAAGAAAGTAGCTAAGAAATGTTTGTTTTAAGAATAATAGTTTACAAATTTAAAATAAAGAGAAATGATATATATATACATTCTTTATTCTGAAGAAAGCAATGATAAGCAACTATAACTACACATTAATCAATAAAATTTAAAAACATCAATCATAATTTGACAAACTTTTAATGTACAAACAATGTGTGACAACAGCAGAGGAAAAGCAGACAGTGGAAAAATATGCTTAAATTTTGTTCAGGTTAGAAAGTTCTTTAAAATACAGAAAATAAAAGATGCAGCAGTTTTTAACAGTGCATTTATATAAAATATCATCTCTTGGATTGAGGAATGTATATTGTATAAACTAACATGTTAATATCAGATGACTTATTAAGGCAATAGGAAGAAATTAATCATCCAGACTGATTATTAAAAACCTAAACTTTAAATTCAGATGCGACGGAAGGTGCCTAAATGGGCTTTACAATTAGGACAGCGATGCTCAATATCTTGACATTCAGGTATGCAGCAAGGGATCAAACAGCATCCTAACCAACATCTAAAAAATAAAGATAAGTAGTTGAATTTACAGTTTCAGAAATGAAGATTATAGTAGTTTTAAAAATGTCATTAAGTCAAAAAAATTTTTATTTAAATTTACCATAAGAACAAAGTATAGGTCATTTCAAATACTTAAAAATGATTCCTCTCCAATGAGAAATTAATAAATTAGCTAACATTAAAAAAAATTATTTGCATAGTACTCTAAAAATTTAGCACTTGCAATCAATTATTATATTACTAGAGATGCCAACATTGTAAAGATGACACCATGAGAAATATGATTAAAGTTTTAGGAATTTTGGACATCCTTCAGGAATCTTTTTTTCCCAAAGCTATATATTTGAATAGTTGTTAGTAGGGGGGGGGGTCAAATTTTAAGCTAAAATATCAAATTGTAAGCTAAGTAAAAGGTTCCATTTTGGGGAGGGGGACTGCAGCCCCCCCTCTGGCTACACCCCTGGTTTTTACAAATATTCTTTGATTTTTCTCCCCTATACCCTCACTTAAATAAAATGTCACAACCACAAAAAAGAAATTTAATCATATTACAAATGAGAACAAAATAGGCATATATAAAACAGTAGAAAAAGATATACAAAATAATATTGACTTTTAAAAATGAATTAGCATGCATTTGTCTCATATAAGTTAAAAGTTAATATAGTAAATTTATTATTAAAACTTACTTTGAATTAACTTAACTCTTTAAATAAAATATAATTATAGAAATTTTGAAGTAAACCAAAAAAGAAAGCCATGAGAAAGAAACAAACAAAATGTTAAAGAAACAATCTTTTTACATGTGTCCTACAGTCATTTAGATTGCCATGTGCAATATTAAATTCGGAATTGCATACCGTACAAAAGGCCGAACAGTCTGCTTCACCACTTCTCAAACATGGCCACTGTTTTGAATCTTTCAGAAGAAATTTTTGATTCCGAGTCTTTTTTGGACAATCGATTTTTCCATCGGAACCAAGTTGAAGTCAGAATAAAAATGATGATCATTGAATCAAAAAAAACAAAAAACATTCCCGCCTGATGCAATGAATACAAATCATGAAAATAAATGCACGCATGCGGGCTACACCTACAAGCCGACGCATATACCTAATCCTCAGTTCAAGTTGCAGGGGGGGGAAATCAAATATTTCGATCTGAAATGTAGAGCTATTAACTTGCATTGACTGTAAGGTCTACTATGTTTTCATTTGCTGGTAACAGCTTGTGTTTAAGGCAGAATCTGTCATTTAGCAATGGTACTTAAACAGGGTTCATACTCATTTTTCAAAATGAAATTCTCCGAGTTTTCCAGGTGATTTTTCAAGAATTTTATGGTAATCAAAAAAATAAACATAAGTACCGAGTGACTACTTTTTATTAACATGCTTCTTTCTAAGGTAATCAAATTATGATAATAGAAATCAAAATTATGCTCCTTCCTTAATTGTACCATAAACAATGGATTACATCATCAATATGGTTTCATATCCAATTTGACCTACAAAAACCAGGAATTATTTAAAAGCTTTAGAGGAGTGAAAAGAGTTTTCAGCACTTTACTGATTGACAGATCCACAATAAATTGTTTATACTACACTCAGTACACAAGCTTATTGGTAAACATTTCCATATTCTTTAGTTCCAAGGGCATATTTAAGAGGGGACAGACCCTTCTGAAACAAGGGTGTCTTCAGGCTGAAATTTTAAAGGGAACCATTGGACTTTTTGGATAGGTCTATAAATTGTTCGAAATGCAAATTGAATGTCACTATAAAGTATACGAATCAAAAATTTTAAAATATGGGGGGGTCATGTCTCCCTCATTGGAGCTGCCCTTTTTCTGAAGATGTTAACAATAATTAAAAAACAGCTTTTTAAATAATAGTAACAATAAGTTTAAAATAGATGATTCATCTCGAATATGTCCATTTCCGATAGTGTGCATGCATCACTAGGGAAGAAGTCGGCCACTAGATGGAGTGAAGAAGGCCGAAAAAAGGAATATAAAAAGAGGGGTACAATTTTTTAAATTCCAGGGTTGGAGCTGGATTTTCCAGGTTTTTACAGAAAAATTAAATTTTCCATGAGATTTCTTTGAGTTTTAAGAGCTAATTTTCAATTCCCCGAGTTTTCCCTGTTTTCCAGGTTTCCCTGAGGGTGTATGAACCCTGTTAAACTGAACTGGCTGCTCTGATTCGATGATTACTGCTTAAATATTGAGGACGAAGCGCGTCTCAGCCACAGACAAACAGATATATACGAGAAGAAAAAGGAAAGAAAAATATTATTTACAACTGGGACTTGTTTACATGTTCAAGTTTAGAATTGAGGATTGAGGATGAGGGGGGGAGGGGGCTTTCTTGAAAATCAAAGTAATTGAACACAATCTGGAACTAATTTCTTTAAATTGAAATTTTGGTCATATATAAAAATAAATCACTAGTTTATATTTAATTAGATCCGTAAATATTTACATACAACTTAGGATAAGGGGGATGAATTAGTCCGATTCTGAATGACTTAGCAGTGGCCTGGCAATTTTGTATAAAAAATTGCCAACTGTTTTACACTATAAATATGCAAAGCATCAACACAGCCCCAAGTATATTTCCCTTCCAAAAAATGGACATTGATTAATTTCTTGTAGAAAAACAAAGCCCAGTAAATCATTTGGAGACATTCTTTTTGCAGCTGGAGAATATTCATGCGAGTTCTGCACACTTCCCATTTTGATTGCAATCAACTGAGTAGGTTATTTGCATGGTCATCCAAAGACTTTCAATACATTAACCCAATTATATTTGGCACATTGTTTTCCTTTTGGTTTTATGGTATATCTGTTGTACCAGTTGGTCTGAGCCATTAAAGTTTACTGACAGTCTTTGAGCCATAACCGAAATTATCAACTGTTGTCAAGCTTGCGAAGTTTAGTTGGGTACTAAAAATAAGTTTCAAAAATTGAACCCAGGTTGACAATATTTCCTGTATTTAGTGAGAAATTACCAAAACTTAAGTATATTCCTTCTCATTCTAAGTGAAATAAGCTTAAACAAAATGCATTAGAAATGTATCATTCAGGCATGAAAGTGGCCCTACATAAAATAAGCTGAACTTTAAGCAGCATTAAATCTGAGGATTGGAGGTAGCAACTTAGTAAACCTGTATATTTTAACTGTCATTAAAACAGTTGTCAACATCATATATGCATTTTAAACACCAGTATGACTAAATTTAAATCTCTCATAAAAGCCTGGTATGTAAAGGTTAAAATTCATTAGGAACTTTAACAGGAAAGTAACATCCATAAATAAAGAAATATCTATGAGTGTTATTTTACCAAGTATTTAATTTCAATTCTGTTATACTGCATACAACTTTCTCTCTCTCCCTTTGTCTGCATTTTAAATAAAAGAAATGTTAATTTTTATTAACTATAATAGTTAATGAAAAGTGAATGATTTATTGTATTCTGAATAAATCTTTCACAAACACATGCTAATCTTTCATGTAGATACAATCTTAAAAATCAGCTTTAACTTGCAAAAATTGAAAGCAATTTCATAACTTTATAAAAATTATTTTTAATTTCTTACAAAAATAAAAATTAATTAAAAATAAGATTTAATCCAACAAATGCTAAAGAAAAAAATTGTCATTCCCAGGAAGGGCAGAAAAAGATTGAAACTGTGCAAGTTAACAAATGCAGATTTTAGTTGCAGTTGATAGAAGAAGTTTTCTGTGTTTTCGTACAAGTCTCCTGATGTCTATCAGATTTTTTAAAATTTCATCTTGACACTTTATTCACATTTTTTTAATCCATAAAAATTTGTATGTGTATATACAGGGTGTCCAGTGCTAATGCTCAATGGCTATTTCCTAACCTGTTCGTCAGTGACAGTTCCAGTTGCAAAAATGCTTTAAATTATATAATCTATTACAATCTAAGTCAATAAATCAATTCCTATAAAAATTACGAAAGTTAAATTTTTATATGGTCTCCTGGTCCTACCAGTTATATTTAGAAAAATTCTTTATACAATTTCATGCACAATTTAAAAAAAGAAAAAAAAAATCCATCTACAACCAAAAATTACAGAGTTACAGCTGCTTAAAACTAGAGCAATTTTCGAGCAGCGAAATAGTGGTTGGATGTAAAATAAATTTGAGAAAAATTAATGGACATGATTTTGAGCCTTGTGATATTTATCAGCAATTTCATTAACTATTGTATGAATGTAGATTGCAATAAAGAAGATTAACATTTAATTATGTACATCCAATAAATTAACATAAAAATATAGCTTATATTGAAAATTAATTTTTTTAAGAGTTTTTTAAATGAACTGGTGTTAAATAACTAAAATAAAAACTCAAGGAAATAAAACACTTCAGACATGTTAGAAAATGAAGCATTTTAAAATACAAATAATGCATTTTAGAAACTTAAAATATTACAAATTCTGTTATTATAACATTTGCTGAAAAGTAGCTTCCTTTGGCTGCAATACAAATATGCACACATGTAGAAAACTCTTCCGGTACTTTGCATAGACATAGATTGCTTAGTGTTACATGTGCATGCTACACATGTACAATTTAGTAAGTGATCTCCAATAGATTTTTAAAGAGCCTGACTATAACCTTCTGCTTAAGAATTAGTATTCTAAAATTAGTTTAGCTTCTGTGCCAGAAAATTAAATTAAAACCTGTAATTTAAAATTTCAATATTTATATGGTCCCTTAATGGTTTATCACAACAGGACATTTTTGAACGTGGAAAAAAATTACTTAAGTCAAAATATTTGCTGCTTTTATAACTTTGTAAATTTTAGTGGTAAAAGGATGAATTTTTTTAATTGTGCAAATTGTAAAAAATTAAAGGAAAAATTTCTAAATATAACAGACCGGGAAACCGTATAAAAATTTAAATTCCGTAATTTTTATAGGAATAGATTTATTGACTTCAATTGTTTCTGATATAATAGATCTATGTGTCTGACTAGCAGTTTAGGAAATTGCCATTGGGCATCGTTAGCACTGGGGACACCCTATAAATAATGTATATAAACACATACACTCTTTCTGGGTGGTTATAATTAAACTTCCCCTATGAATGGCATCCTACAGTGCAAACGGAATGCAATGAAGTTCTGTATATGGGCTAAACACAAAATGCACCCATGGAATTTCAAAAAAAAAAAAAAAAATTAAATGTTAAACAGAGGGCACCTTTTTGGGAAAAACATGAAATTTAACACATTAAACAATGAAAATGGAATACAGAAAGCATATTAACATTTATTGCTTAGTTTCAGATCACCTTGTCACTAAAATAATTTCGCTATTACTCAAGTACTTTTTGTGAGTGAGTTTACTCTATCTACAATCAAAGGCCACGTTCCTAACGGAAGGTTAAAAAAGGTCAATTGCAAGAGTTATATTTACTACCAGTATCAGGGTTTATTACCACTGCGATTGCCTACTCTTTCAAAAGCAGGTGCACATTGCTTCAAGAAAATACTGTAGATGTAGCAAAGCGTTCAGACCAAACAGATTTCAAAGCATCCGATGTCTCGCTGGAACAGTTCCGTACAAGACATTCTATTTCTTTCAAGTCATTTGAGGAAAAGCCAAATCTGTTGACACCACTACTATTCAAGAATGGACTTTAATTTTATCATTTTATGATATTTCATTAATTTAATGAATGCCAAATAAATTCACCATATATATTTTTAAAAGTATGCATTATACGTCAAGTTTCAAAACAAGCAATATTTCTATGTTAATTATCGAACTCCTTGATAGCAGACATAAATTGTAGACCTAATGTTGTTCACTATTGAGGTTTTACTGTACTTAATAGTTTTTACACATTAAGAAAATTTAAGAAGCTAGAATTTAGTGAAAATTTGATTTTAAGAAGAGGGAGGTGGGAATATGAGAATATTTCACAATCTTAAATCCCTATTAGATCACCTCCTTTGTGTAAGCAAATTAAAAAGATTCAATTTTAAATTATACCAAAGAATATATATACACACACACACAAATTTAGCTTACCCAACAAAAACTAATGCTCCAGATAATAGCCAAGTAAGAAGACCAGGACTTAATGATGTCTCTGTCATTACTCTGGCATTGCACTGTGGGCAGCTTACTTGCATTGGAAATGGACCCCATTGGCCTACCTTTACAACAGTTACAACAGTTGCTGTAAAACAAAAAAATTCTTTAATAAATTTCAAAACTTTAAAATCAATTAATTTTATCTTGCATGGCACATAGCAGAAATAGCATTTTTCAGCCACAAATGTATAATCAGGTCGCTTTTTTGGTAACTTAAAAAAAGCAAGAAACAAAAATCTTGAGCTATTTTTTAACTTTATGCATTAAATTAATAAAATGGATGACAAATCAAGGAAATTATTAGTAAAGATGGTACGTAGTATGTACTTGTTATTTACTTGTACAATCTGTCATTGATCTGAAGTCAAAGAAGAGTCCTGGATGAATTCCTAAAATTTGTTGATAATGCAACAGCCTTTGTATGGAAACATGCTGAGCATCCTGTTCAGCAAAAATTGAGTGCTTTTGGTACATATCCTCAAAAAAGAAATTGGACTAAGTTTGTATACTAGGCTATTACATAGACATATTTAAAAAGGTCGGAACTTCTAAAAGATTTCATAACATGCTAAGCGGCATCTTATCCAAGTGACTTATTTATGAGGTTTGGCTGTACTATGTGGTATGTAGGTAGAGTAACATTTACAAGCAGACTCTGATAATGTAGACAAACACATGAACAATGTTTGCAGAAAATATTTAAAATTTGCAGACAGCTTTGATAATAATCAGTTTATTTTATTTAATTTTACAAAATTATTAATCAATACCAATATAAACTTTTAAAAGTAGCAGTGATGGATAAAAATATAGTGTAATATTAAGCTTATGTTACTTTATAATAATGCAGTTTGCTGTTGACAAGAATCTAGGACTTGGGAGGCGGATAGCATTTCTCCGCAGAAAATTTTAAAGAAATTATTTGAATTCACAGACAGTTTTAAATTATGTCCAGATCTGTTTACGGACATGTTCACGAAGCATGTGCAATGCTGTAATTTTGATTAGAAAACTAAGAATTTGTTCAAATACAAATAAATACATGGACAGAGTGAAATTAATTACAGGCATTTCAGGAAGAAACAAAAGAAGATTGGAGAAAAAAAGAATGATTAGAAAAATATCCAGATTTTCAGAAATTATGCATATCAAAATGTTGGACCAAAATTACAGTAATTAAAATATTTGAAAGTTTAAACTTAAATTTCTCTTTAAATGCAATAGCTTTACAAGATAAATTTTAATTAGTTTTTTAGATTAAGTTTCATTTGAAAATATAAATTAAAAATTTTATTTAAATAAAGTTTTTAAGGCAAAATTCATATAAATATATTTTAGTAATTTAAATATTTTTTATAAAATAAAGCAGTTATTTCATAATGCGCTTAAAGGTTATGTAAAATAATCTTTTTTGATAGCATTGAAAATATTTTATAGACTTTCTCCAAACTTCTGCTCAACCCAATGAGAATACATATGGCATGACAACTTTTTCTATGAACAGCCTGCTTATTCACAGTGGTGATTGATCAGGGCATATTTTGAAGCTGGTTTACCCATGATTCAGATTTTGTCCAACCTGCCATAGCCTTACAGGATGCATATTTTTCAAATTTAGAGAGTAGTTGGTGCTGACACTAAAAATATGATTTTGTAAGTTATAGCTTACTTGAAAACTTACGAAAGAGGAGGGAGAGGGAGAAAAGATGTCATTCCTTGCATATGCTGAGGTCTTTAAAACCTTACATTATGTATGTATTTTATCTGGACTGCAAAACTTCAGGTTTGATTTTCATAAACTAATTAGCAGACTAAATTAGAATTTTTTATTGGCATTGTTTCAATGCATCTACATTTTTGCATGTATATGCACACATAAAATTTTGTCGAATGGGTTTTATGTATTTTTTGCTTTTTCAATTAACTGCCATCTTTAAACTACTTTATGATCCTTTAGTTACGAGCCCATTCTTTGTACATAAGAAAGTAAATATTTTTCTTAAAGATATACCTTAAAAAGTAATGAAATTATTTAACTTATGTGAAGGTAATAGTCACATTAAGCCATATGCATGAAAGTGGTTACTTGAATGAAGACAGAAACTATTGTAATAATTGTGATAGTTTCAGAACACAACTATGTCATCATGGGTCATTTCCTGCCTCCTGGGTCGAAGGAGCCAGCCCTTCTCTATCTACAATCTTTATTAAGAAATTTATCATGTAATTTGTAATGTTCTATGCGTAAGTACTGTCAGACATCCTATTCTTACAGTATGGAACATCCTATTCTGATCGGTATGGAACAGTCATTTTGCATGTGTGGAAGGGTTATTTTGAAAATCTGGAAATTTATTCGCTGTGGGCATGTATACTAGCATAACAAAGGTTATTCTGATAGCTAATTAAGTCAGTTTTCCTAAATTTTTCATTCTATTTGTCTACCATATTTACTCCTGTAAATACACTCATGTCCATAAATTAAGGATAATTCAGAATCGCACAGAAATTGATCTCTAAAATAAAAATTTCACCTGTGGAATGATCACACACATCTTGAAGAAGAGTATGCAAATTACAGGAAACCACCAGATGGCGTGGATGGTACGTCACAATGACGAGAGTGTAAGAGAGGGGTATATAAGGAATGGTGGCAAAGAAGTAAAATTGTTCACAAGCGCTGTGAAAGCCTTTCAGTGCAAAAACCGCATAGTTATGACACAAAGGAGGCATTTGGATGATGTTTTACGTGGCAGAATTATCGGACGACTGGAATGTGGACGTACCCAGCTGGAAGTACCCGAGTAATTTGGAATCGCCCAGAGTGTCATCTCCAGGCTTTGGCAACTATTCCAAGATGATGGTAATGTGAGTAGACGTTACAGCACAGGTCGCCCCCGAGTTACAACGCCGAATGAGGACCGCTATTTGGCAGTTACTGCCAAAAGAAACAGACGGAGTACAGCATCAGACCTGTCTCGTCAGCTCTCTTCAGCTACCGGTACGACAGTTTCAAGGCAGACCGTGTACAGACGCTTAGGGCACATTGGTCTATATGCTCGTAGGCCTGTCAGATGTGTTCCACTTACCGCAACTCACTGTCGCCTGCGATTAACCTGGAGTAGAGAGCATGCATTGTGGACACCGCAACAGTGGTCTTGTGTGATGTTTTCCGACGAGTCCAGGTTTAGTTTGGAGTCTGATTCTCGCCGGACATTCATCTGGAGAGCGCCAGGTACCCGTTACCACCAAGAGAACACCATTGAAAGATACCGTTACGGTGGTGCAGGATGGCTCGTTTGGGGAGGAATTATTCTTGGTTCCAGAACTGACCTGCATGTTCAGAGTGTAGCGATGACAGACCACATCTATCAGGATATCATTCTGGAACAACATGTACGTTTGTTTCGGGGCGCCATGGGTGCTGAATTTGTGTTTATGGATGACAACGCCCGTCCTCACCGTGCAAACATTGTAGACGAATGCCTTCAATCGGAGGATATCACCCGTATGCATTGACCAGCATACTCACCGGACTTGAATCCAATAGAGCATGTGTGGGATATGCTTGGCCGACGAATTGCAGCCCGTCAACCCCCTCCCACCTGTCTACCGGAACTTCGGAGTGCATTGCTTGATGAGTGGTGTAATATTCCCCAAGATCAGATTGATCATTTGATACTCAGCATGCCTAGGCGTTGTCAGGCCTGTATTGCATCGTCCGGGAGACATACTCCGTATTAACCATCCTACTAACCATGTTATACTGTTTTTTGTAAATAGGTTCTTTTTTTAAATTTGGTCAAGGGAGTAAAACTTGCAATTTTTATTAATTATGTCAAACATATAGCATCTTTTTTGCTCTTTACTTTTTGTTTAATAAATAGACTTTACAAATAAGTCAAATTTGTTTTGCTTCTTTCGCTTTCTTTGCCTAAACTTCATTATCCTTAATTTATGGACATGAGTGTAAATATAGGATTTAAAATCTATAAAATATACATACGAGGTCCTCCTGATGTAGTAGGTGCTCCAAGAACAACTGTGGGTGGACTCTGATATCCTAGATACATAGAAAAAATTTTAAATCTATTCAATCACCAGTGAAATACAGATGCGATAGAACAGAAATAAATTTTTCAGATAAATATTAGACCATATAGGGTCAGGCAGAGGAAAATGGTGATATGGGGATAATAAGGGTATATTGAAAATACCTTTTTTCACCATAAGAATGTAAATGTTTGATTATTTTTTTTCTATATACAAATTTTAAGAACGAGACAAGTATTTCTATTGAAAGTTTAAGGGTATTTTAACAACATAACTGTGAGCAAAACTTCTTGTTTTTGCTCTAAACATACTAACTTAACAATGATTCTGAAAAACTTTCTTCTATATTCCTTTTAATTTAATAAAGCATTCATATTGTGATACATATTATTAGAGAGAACTGAAGATTCCAAGAGAACTGAATTAATTTAAAAAAATAAATAAAATTACAATTTCTATTTTTTCCCCCCCGAGGTGGAGTAAAATGGTGGTATGGTTAGACTTAGCAAAGTTCTATAAGATACAGACATTACTTTTTCTCCTTTAGTAAACATTCCCGAAACAATAGTTATTATCAAAGAAATTGACTTTAATTTACTGATTATTGTCAGATATTAATTTTGTGGAACCAGTAGTGTAGCCAAGAATTTATTTTTGAGGGGGGGTGTTGAGAACTCAAAAAATTAGAATGCAATATAACTTTTTTTTTTTTTTTTTTTTTTTTGAGGGGGAATAAAATATCTTTATTTTGATTGCAAGTGTTCACATATGAAAATGAATATTTGAAATCTTTGCAGTTGTACAAACATACAAGGGAGAAAATATTAAATCTGGCTTAGGCCAATAGCTGAACCTCCAACTGTTTCAAAGACAAGACAGAGGCAGCTCCAGACATTTCGGGGGGGGGGGGGGGGGGAATTGAACTTTTTACTTATATTCAAAATAGAAAATTATGTGTGAAATCATGAAGTATGCGAATCGTAAGTTGTTAAACAGAATTTTGGAGTGGGCCATGACCCACATGGCCTCTCACTGGAGCTGCCATTGTTCAGCGAGAACTTTCAGATTTATTCATAAATATGTAATTTTAAGAAACGCGGATTTTTAAGCTTTTGTGCCCCCGATACCTTATATTTACTCAGTTCAAGGGCGATTGCTGGGTATTATTTCTTTATCTAAATATTTTGGAAAATAATTCCTTCTGTGCTTTTATATATATATATATATATATATATATATATATATATATATATATATATATAACTAACAAGTAAAACACGAAACATACTACAAATAAGACCCATCTCGCATAAAAATAACAGCTATTAGCAAGAATTAGAAACCAGATTTTGAATCCAAATAAAGTGCAAGAATTATTGTGATAATATAATGGAACGGAAATTATAACCACTGTCACCATCGTCAGGGGCCACAAACAGTGGATTATAATTTACAGCAAACCAAATAGTAGGGTTTCGGTTGTGTGGCATATCAGAAGAGATATTAACTCCACACATCTGGGCCCTACCCCACTATATAAAGGAAAGAAGAAATCAAAAAGATAACAAAAATTAGAAAGATAATTTTACACACCAGACCTTGAGCACATGGAAATTTTATTTGAACAATTTGTATGTGTTGCCAATGCTAAGAATTGTAAAAAGTGAAAAATGGTGTTGCCACTAAATAAAAGTGTAAAAGTGGAAAGAAGAAAGTATAGGAGTTGCCAAATACTAAAAGGTAATATTATTAAATTTTAAGAATATCCAGGTATATTAATATAATAAATATATATTGAATAATAATAAATTTAAAAGATTGAATAAAATAAATAGTATAGCAAAATTAAATATAACATTTTGTTTAAAAAATATAATGATTATTATTATTGACAAAGTATGTATAATAGGTTATTGTATGACAGAAGATTAATCTAGTAAATAAGAAAAAAATAATGTTTAGGACAGAATAATCACAATATAGGAAACCCTTTTTTTTTTTTTTTTTTTAAATGAGAAAAACTTCCTCCGCCCGACCCAACCATCCAATTACAACCTTAAAACCAAAACCCCACCCAACCTCCAGTAAATTAACAAAGACATTAGACACATCATTATCAAGAATTGTATATAATAGATTTTAGGAACTTAGTGGGATAGTTGTATTGTCTAGCTGACAGAAATAGAGATTTAAAATTGGAGACTTTGAAATCATCAGAACATAGAAACTTGATTCTACAGCCGTGATTATAGATGATATTGCGAAATACAGATTTATGTAAGCAGGAGGAAAAATGAGTAAAGCTATTTACTTTAAAGCTAAAATCTTTACGCTTATCATATATATTGAAACTAAAGCTATTTCAAGGAGTGATGGAGATACTTAGATCTAGAAAACTAACAGAATTGTTAAGCATATCATTTTTAATTAATTCCAGAGCAGGTGGATATTTTATGGGGAAGATAATATTATTATTAGTAATGTTTACAAGTAAGATATCATCTATATATCGTTTAAGAATGATGTGTGTATTAGTATATTCTTTTTCATAGTAATATAAGTAAAGATCTGCAAGGTAACTAGATGCTGAACCACCTTGTGGTATACCATGATTTTGTAGATATATTTTATTGTTATGTAGAATAAAATTATTATAGATAATAAATTTAGATAGACAACTGAAATAAGTTACATCAACATGGGAAGGGAGCTGAATATTGCTAACACAAGTTTCAAATATTTCATTAATTACATTGTAAAGGTCGTCAACAGGAATATTGTTGAATAGATCTTTAAAATCATAGGTATATAAAGAGGTAATATTACTAATAGTACATATTGTATTGCGTAGATCATAACTATTTCCTATAGAGATATATAAAACGTAATGATTACTCATGCATAACAGACAGTATCTTTAATAGAAGTTTACTTGCTACATTGCTATATGTATTACAACCTATTGTAACAGTTCGAAACTTTAAAGGCGATTTATGAAATTTAGGCATTAGTACAATATAAGGATAGTTTAGATTATTATGTTGTAGGTTGAGAAGTTTATAGAAAGCCAGAATTTTTTTTGAAGTACCCGTTCTTCGCACGGGAATGAATGGACTTTTTGATATTACGATTTGTGATGATTACTATTCATTGTAATAAAGAGATATAGCAAAATGGATATCGCATTATATTGTGTTCAATAACCATGCATACCGAATTTCAAGGCAATCGTTTGTACGGCGCAGAAGGCCATGCGGCGTAGCCCAATCTAGTGGTGAGTTTTAGCAAAACGGATACGGCAAAAATATTCTTCGCATTCAGATATCGATGAATATGAAATTTCAGGACGATCGGCTGGACAGCCCTGAAGTTCATGTGTTGACGCAACATCTAACGCGAAACTCTTCCAATGTTCAAATATCTATGTATACCTATTTTCATAGCGATCAGTTGCACAGTCAAGAAGTGATACACTGCAGCGCCATCTAGTGGTTAATTAAAGTAACGATTTGCTACAGTGCCGTCAAGTGGCGAGTTATAGCAAAATGGATAACGCCAAAATATTCTCATTGTTCAAATAGCTATGTATACTGATTTTCATAGCGACCGTTTGAATGGTCAAGAATTTGGCCTGCTGCAGCGTCATCTAGTGGCGAGTTAAAATAATAATGCATTGCAGTGCCATCTAGTGGTGAGTAACATAAAAAGGAACACAGAATATATTCTTCGTGCTGAAATGTGTAAGTATAAGAAATTTTATGCCGAACGGTCGAACGGTATAGAAGTTGATGCGTTGCAGCGCCATTTAGCGGCAAGTTACAGCAAAATGGATACTGAAAAATATTCTCCGTGTTCTAATATTCGCGTGTACCAAATTTCATCGAAATCGGTTGGACGATATTCGCATAGTAAACGGCTAAACGGAATAGAATTCGACGTTCTGCTGCACTACCTGGTGGCAAGTTAGAGGAAAACGGATAACATAAAAAGCTTCTCCATGATAAGACTTAGGTGAACCAAATTTCATGGTGCAACGGTGCTGGAGTGTTTCAACCTCATACACACATACCAACATTCATTTTTATCTATAACCAGTGTCATTATATATCCCAGTCTCGAATAAAATCCAGTTTCAAATCTAAGCCTCGCCAAAGTGCCAACATACGCCATTTTGCATGCGTTTTTTCAGGAAATCATTCGAAGCATTGACTTAGCAGCAATCAATATGGGAAATGGTCCGACCGCGAAAAAGTAAAGCAAGCCTTTATTTGAAAAGTGGAATCCCTTAATACAGCCGAATTTTTTAAAATTATCAACTATAATGTGTTTTATTCATATTTACTCCAATGTACTAAGTGAGAAGATTTCAATTTTCTGAAATTTGGCGGAATTCCCCCAACTTAAATCAATGTACTCATTTGGCGAGAATTCTGGAGATAGATCACTTGAAATTCCTTAACAACTGCATTATTTCTTCACGGATCATTAAAATTTAACTCTGTATTCTAATAAAACCTTTGCACTAGTTTTCAAAAATCTATTTCCTTAAGCTCTCAATAAATTGCGCCAAGCCGAAATCTGTGCAAACCGCTAGAACTCACTTTCTCAAAATCGGCATTTGAGCCATTTTATTTTTTCGCCAAACTAAAAAAAATTACCTATTAGCCTCAGAAATCTTCAATTCTTATTGTTTTGCATATAAAACATTTCATTCCTGCTCCGATTTCCCATGCACACGATATTATAATTTTAAAAGTATAGCCTTACGAATATAAACTAACAAAAAAAAAAAAAAAAATCATTCTTTTATTTTTACTTTGAGAATTTAAAACATTTTATTCGGCAAAATTGCCACACATGGCAACCACGATCCTTATTTCACACTTTTTTCACTACAGGGGTTACAATTATGGAAAGCTTTTTGCATGGAGAGCATAAAAAATCTCTTAAATTCCAGGAACGGGTGGACTTTCAAAGTTTTAAAGTGGACTATGATTTATTCCATATTATTTTACATATCTGTGCTAAATTTCAGGCCGATAGGTCCATTTTTGTGTATTTGTATACGAATCAAATCCACAAACAAACAAACAGAATTTCATTTTTATTTATAAGATTATATTATTAATACATTAAATTGAGTGCTTCCCCCATAGTGGAGGGAAATGAGGGTATCAATATTTGCCTAGTTCAAAATGGCACCGTAAGAACTGTATTTTGAAAACATTAAAAAGCTATATTTTCAGTCCACAGAAGTCAAATGCATGTACAGTATAGAACCCGTTATCCAGAATGGTTGGGACCAGGTATATTCTGGATAACTGAATTTTCTATATAACTGTTTGGGAATTAACACGATATCTACTGATTTGATTGGAAGCATATATGTTACTCTATTTTTGATTAGAATTAAATATTAATTGTTAATATACAAGATAAATAATATAGAAAACTCTTAATGTGATCAAGATAAATAATCATATTTAGAGAGGAAGTAAATGTATGATAACTTCGTGAAAACTTAGTCACACACTAAAAAAAATAAAGTACCTTACCCGATTGCTTACTTTATAAATTCTAGCTGTAGTACTCAAAATAAAGAAACAAAAACATAAGAAATATTTTTAAAAAAACCTCATTTTTGCTTTTCTTTCGGAGAAAATAGGAATTTAATCGATTGAAAAATGATTCTGGATAACTGGTTTCCTGATAAGAGGTTCCATACTGGAATATAAATCAATAGATAAATTTAATAGCTTGATTTTAGGACCTTTATAAAAAAAAAATTCACTGTTCATTTTCCCCCTACCTGACCCTATTACAAGTTTTATGTTTATAAAAACACATTTAACATTTCACCAAAGATATAAAATATTGCATTACATGAATAATATAATACACATAAGCACAGACTAAATTTTCAGAAAATAGTCAATCCAGTGGAGTAGCCAGGATTTCTTTTTGGGAGGGGAGGGGGAAGTTCAAAATTTGCCCTTCAACAGATATACAGTAGAGACAGAAATCCACACAGCTTGGGACCAAAGCTTGTGCTGGATTTTAGGATTTTGTAGATTTCAGGCCATAAAAGATAAATCTTATTACATTTCAGACTTGAGAAAAGGAGAATACAATTACAATGAAATAAAAACACAGTCAAAATTATTTCATTTATATTTTCACTTTAAATACTGAAGCATAGGAGAAAAAAGAAATTACATGAAGACTAGCAAAGCAAATGGTTTCAAAATTTCCTTTCTCTAATTTTGAAAACATGTTCTATGGCGATTTGTTTTAAAATATATTTTTTTTCTACTTTGTTTCTTTCTTTTATTTATTTAATTTTGCAAATTGTATAACTGTTTAAATATGCAGTTTAAACAATAACTGTTTAAACTGCATATTTTCAGCAGAATATTTAAACAGAATTATGATTAATTTTTGTTTTGTTATAGAATTTAGCTGTTCTAAAAATTTAGGGTATTCTTTTCTTAACTTTAAACTTTTATCAAATGGATTTTATAAGTTTTAGATCATCATCAGAATCATATTTATCTGGATTCAAGAAACTTTTCAACAATTTCTTCATTGGTGGAATACTGTGAATTTCATTATTTATATCAGAGAAGGTGTGTGGATTTCGGACGTTTGCAGATTTTAGGTCGGCGGATTTCTGGTGTTCAACTGTATATCAGCTCTCAAAAAAAGGAAAGGGATAGAATCTTTTTTCCAGTATCAGTATCTCATTTTGAAAGGGGGGGGGGGATTGTCCGACTCCCAAAATCCCCCTCCCTTGACTATGCCACTGTCATAATCTAACAGTACAAACCATGCAAAACAAATTATCATGCAATAATCCACAATAGAAATTATAAATTATTTTTTAATGTATAAAGTATTCCTTTTAAGAAAAAAGGAAATTTAATAGATGCTTCAAAAGAATTACAGACCTCCAATATCAGTATGGCAAACAATTCATTAATAAATATAGTTGTTACAATATTGCCCCCAGACTTACAACATACTCCATTTATCCTATTAATGACATTTACATTTCAAAAAAAAAAGTATTCTCACTGTGTAATAAATAGTTAAACTTTATAAGTTGGACTATTTTTAAAGGAAATACCCAAAATAGACCAAGATTTCAAAAAACCTCCATCAATGAGGATTGTTAAATGGTTGAAAACTGATCTACAATTTCTCACAGGTGGGCATCAACATTAGTAGGCCAGGCAGAGGGTGCCGCTTCTTGAATGTCAGTCTGTTTTTGAACTTTTGGTATGAAACCTGTAGTGTCATGTGATACAAGTTGTACCTAAAGCTGTGTATGTGAGACAGTGACATTTTGTAGCTGGCTTAGCAACAGAAATGGTTATAGCCTGGTAGCACGAGATTTCCATTTCAAACACCTTGTACTTAATAATGATTTCTTTTTTTACAGATTTCAAATATAATATTTGAAAGCAAGTCTTTTTTTCAAATGTTAAAAATCATTTGACAATTTGTGTTGGCAGGAAACTAAACAAATAATCCAAATGAAAATGCTTTATTAAAAATTCATGTCTTTCATGTCAGTTAAGAATTATAAATGACAAATCATGCAACATTTTCTAATCTAAACACTTATAATCATTAAAACCAACTAGTCTGACCTCCAGGTGGCATAGCAGGATAACATCCCATAACAGGATATTGCATGCCTATAATACAAGAAATTTAAAAATACACTAATACTGATTACTGTAAATTTCATTAAAATTATCAAAACAAAAAGGCATCGTCAACTTGAATGTTATCACTCAGTTTCAATATCTTTACTAATTCAGATAAAAATTTTAAGAAAAAGTGACCACAAAGAAAACTTTTTAATTGGACTAAAATAGTGTGGTGGGGTTTTTTTGTTGTCTAGAATAGTGTTCTTCAAATGAACACTACTCTGGAAATAAAAAGGATACGCTATTCAGTTGTGTAAAGTCAATATTTACATATAGGTAAGAAAATGTCACAAGTAACCTCAGTTATAAAATGAAACAAATCAAATTATATTAATTACATGGAAAATAGTATAATAATGTTACATAGCATGTATTACAACCTTCCTTTATAGTATGCAATAAAGCACAATAGCATTTTTCAAATCTGAAAGGCTGAACCTGATATTAACATTAAAATAAAAACTTTGTGAAAACACACACAAAATGATACTTATAACAAGATATGATCGTTTCGACTGAAAATTTATTCAGTCAGTCAGTCAAATCTCTTCGCCTCACAAAAGCATGAGTTCCCACTGTTTTGCGAGACAAAGAGCTTTGACTGATGAAGACTGAATAAATTTTCAGTTGAAACGATCGTACCTTGTTATAAGTATCATTTTATGTGTGTTTTTTCACAAAGTTTTTATTTTGAAGTTTAACACCAGTATTTTAAGTGTTTTTTCTGCTGATATTAAGATGTTCTAACAATGTATATTTATTATATTTGCAGAGATTACACATTGTTAGTCTATCCAGAGTCGCATTCTCACCTAGAGTATGCACATCGCCGATCTTGCGGACTTAGGAAAATTCTTCTGAAGCTGGAGAAAAGGGACAGTATATTTAGTTACAGCTGCTTTCTTCTGACATTGGTTTGTATTTTGCACTTTCATGTTTTCGGCAGGGAGGGAGGGGGGGTGGTTGCTACATTAGTTAATTTTGGTTTCTGGTCAAGAGATGTGAAGTAGCTTTTGAGTTTAAATGGACAGCCTTAAGGAAATTTTATTTTAACCCCCCCCCCCCATCCCAGGGAAGTTGGGGAGTAATTCTATTTTAATTAATAATGAAAAACTTAAAAATAATTTTTTGAGCAAATTTTCAAGCCAGAAGTTTATTTAAACGAACGACTTTCATTTAAAAAAATTAATTTATCAACAACTGATAAAACTTTGAAAATGAAATAAAATAGATTCAAAAAATTATTGATTATAATTGGTGATGTCTCTTTTTATAAAATTAACTTCATACTATGTCTAAGTTTTATCAGTTGTTGATAAATTATTTTATTAATTGAAAGTGGTTTGTTTAAATAAACTACAGGTTTAGAAATTTGCTCAAAAAATTATTTAAAAAAAAAAGTTTTGTAATAGTAATTTAATAGAATTACTCAAACTCCCCTGGGAAAAAAAGTTTAAAATAAAATTTCCTTAAGGCTGTCGGTTTAAAAATCAAAGCTATTTTGCATTCCTTGACCAGAAAACAAAATAAACTAAATTAGTAATCCCCCCCCCCAACTACCCTCAAAAACAGCAAACATGCAAGTGCAAAATACAAACCGATGTCAAGAGAGCAATTGTAACTAAATAGACCATCCCTTTCCTCCAGCTTCGCTTCAGAAGAATTTTCATAAGTCTGCGAGATGGACAATGCATGCTCTAGGTGCGAAAGTGACTCTGCAACTCTGAGTAGACTAATGATATGTGCAGAGATTGTACAGTAAAATTAGTGAAGCAAAAATAATTGTAGTAGCAGAAGTTTAATTTTTCCGATTTTCCATTCTTTGGTAAATTTTACTATAAAAAAGTTATACTAAAAATTATTTATTTCAATTAATAAGATTGCACAATGCTAAATCCATTTAAGTGACTTAAAAAGTCTTTCAGAATAACAAAGACAAACATTTATTTTCTGACACATCACAAAGACATTTAATTCTGAGAGAATTGAATTCATTATCATAGGGAATTCCTATTCTCAAATTTGCAGACACTATTTTATTTGTTGAAAGCATCTTGCTTACCTTCACCAGGAGCATATGTATATGCAGGTGGGGGATCCACTGGAGTATACGGAGGTGGGACTTGAGTCATTCCTGGAGGTGGTGGCCCTTGTGGGGGCATCTGTGGATAATTTGCTTTTTCTGTCATATTTCAACCGTTCTGTAAAAATATTCAAGAAAGTGAACTATAACTACAATAGATATAACCGGTTCATAATATTTTATAAACTAAATAAATAACAGAAAGTACCCATGACGTTTATAAAGCATAATAAAAAAAAAAAATCATTAAAACATTCTTTTAAAATTTGAAAACATCTGCTTTATTATTCAGGCATGAAAGCACGAAAAAGCTAAAAAGACTGAACTTTGCTGCGGATCATACAGAACAAATAAATAATTATTCATTTAACACATTCCTATTATTCTTTTATATGTATTCATTATTAAATTAACTAATATTTATTATATCACTGTATTCAGTATTACTAAATTCATTTAACTAATTTAAATACCAAATCTCAAAATGTATTGTTGATATTGAAGAAGACTGAATTCAGTCAAAAGACTGAAAACTTTCATGCCTGATTATTGCAGTTTGCTTACTTGATCATGCACAATAGCTGTTAACAAGTACATAGACTTTGCAGTTGTCATATTGAAAATGTTATATGCTATTCCACAGCTGCCAACCTATCTTACCTTAAAACAGGAAGATCAGGGTAAAAAAACAAGATTTCCTGAAAAACAGGAAGAATTTTAGTTTTTTTACTGTACAAACAAGAATCTGAAATCTGCTCATTTTTGTGAATAGATGGTTACAAGCAGCATCTGCTTGTTTTGGCCCAAGAATTGCAGCTTTAATGCAAAATCTTGCAAATCAATTTCTTTTTCACCCACAATGATTCCAGAAGATTTAGTACTCGCACACATATATTTTCATTATTCTGAATTAGAAAACATTCATGGACCTGCATGATCACCAGCGTTTACTGGTAAATTGTGCTTCATTTAAAATTCTGTAAATAAGCATTCTGTAATTAACGGGTGTGTCAAAAACAGTCAAAAAGTAATTTTTAATTTGACTACCAAATTGCTTTTTCAGTACTTCAGACTTCTTAGGCTTAACAAATCAGCAGATGTGTAACAGGGCAGCTTGATGCCATCAGTCTGGCATATGCATATAGGTAAAGTCAATGAATTAAATCCAGGGGAGCAGAGGGAAAAAAAAAGAAAGAGCTCTTTCTCTCAAAAGTCCTAACCTAGGGGCAAGATAAGGAGAGCTGTGACAGTTCAGAAAAGCTGTGGTTCAAAGTGTGAAATTAATTGAAATCTTTAAAAATATCCTATTTAGTCTTGTTAAATTCTCATTAAAAATCTTTTGGAGAATATTCGCATTCTCAAGAATTTTTTCTTGAAAGTTATGAAAGGAACTTTTTCATATAGAAACTTGACACTTGTGATTGAAAATCCTTATATTTTACAAAATGAAAAAGCCCCATTTATTTAAAAAGCATTGCATATTATACTAGATGAACTCTTAATAATAGATTAAACCTCCATTGAGAATGTAGATAAATATTCTGAATACTACTTTTTCAGTCATTCGAAAAATTTACATTACATTTTCAATTATTTAAACCTTGGAGTCATACAGACAATATGATCATTCAATATCACTGTACCTAAGCAAATATCAGGTAATAAAAGGTACTTGGATATCATCCCAGCAGTCTGCAAAGACGAACCATTTTTTGCGAAGATAAATGACAGACACATGAAATTGTCGATGGTTTAGTATACGTTTGGTAACCATTTGCCAGCATATTTGACAAAAAAATAGTTTGGGGGAAATGTCTGTAGGGCAGGGTTGGTTTTTTGATGTCAAAAACTAGTTATTGACATGACATGCCCAAGTGTCAAAAACTGTCAAAAACATTTACATGTTAATTTTTATTAGTCAGTCAAATTTTATTTCAAATATCAAATTACAAAATTAATTAAATTAAACTTAATATATTTTATTTTATAATTGATGTAATTAAATTTAAATTACATACCACCATTCAAATTATTTGTCATGCTAAGATTAACTGTTGAAAATGGTATAAATATGTTTTTGAAAGTAGTTCTTATATATTTTTTCTTCTTTATATTCATAAATTTTAAACAAGCTAATCTAAGTAATTAGTTGAATACCTTTATGCCATGATTTTTTAATTTTTTTATTTATTTTTTTTTAAAGGGGAGCTTTGCTAAAGCTGAGCCAGTATTGAATTGCTTAATCATAAGTTGCCTAAACATTTTTGATGAGTCTAAATATTTGTTTTTCTGTATAAATATAATCCATTACTAATACTATTCTGTATCATTACAATATAAATATTTTCTGGTAAGTAAATTTATTATAACTTGCAATCAAAATAATGATTGGTTATTATCAATACACTCAATATTTTCTAATACTTTTCATTTTATTATGTTAAATTCATTTATTCAGGGGCAGACAATAACATTTTTGTGCCCAGGGCACTTTTAAAACTTTGTACCCCTACATGCAGCTGGCTCAATTTTTGTGCCCCTATACATAGCTCAAACTCAATTTTTTTGGCCTGCTTCTGATGTGTGTGCCCAGGGCATGGGCCCAAATGCCTGTGCAATAATCAAGGCATGCATTTATTCAGAACAAGCACAGTAAATTTATGACACTTAGTTTTTTGATATATCTTTATTCATATTTGTCCAAAAGTTTACTCAAGTGCTAAAGTAAGAAATGAAGAAATTTGTAATATGCAATTTTATTGCAAAAAATAGTTTTACACTAATTTAGGACAGAATTTTAGGTTTTTGACACTTATTGTCAAAAACTATGTCAAAAAGTTTTTGACATGACAGTTAAAACCATGGTTGTCATCAATTGCCAAAAACTTGCCAACCCTGCCGCCGGTATAATACATAAATACCTAATAAAATTTTCATGAAGGTAACTGATGCAATAATTATTAGATTATTAAACATACGAACTGTAAAATATTTTAAACTAGCTTACTTACGTTAAAAACGGAGATTTACTAAATTTCCTTCAACTTTTCTTTGTAAAATTTTGCCCAAGTTGTTTAGAAGCCTATTTTAGAGTTAAGTTTCACCAGTTAAAAGCTATTTTGCAAGGTAATAAATCACTAAATATAAAATCAGGTGCAACTGATTTATAAATTAAACGTAAACAATTCAAGCTAACACACGTACCTTTCCGCCTGACCTTTGAAAAACCTTTAAAACAAGGAAAATTAAATCTAGATCATTCACGAACAAATTACACGTTTTTACGGTAACGCTGAGAAAAATGTCACAAATAAGGCAGCAATTTAGATATTAGATTATTCAGAGCAAACATAAAACATTTGTATCACGTGACGGAGTCAGGAAGTTTCCACAGTAAACAAATTAGTGAAAATATTTGCGCATAAACTAATGACAAGACGTTCGCGGTAGATTCCGAAATTAGTCTGCAGTTTCCCCAATCCTTAAAATTTATAGCGGAAAATTCGGGTATTTAAATTTTTGCATCATTAAAAATCCAGCAAACATTCAAATTCGCAATAGTATACATAAATAATCGTTGGTGCAATTCTACATTTATTTAACATGGTTCTAAAAAAGACAATAGGTACTCTATATAAATAATGAATACATAATAAATAAATATTACTACTTTACATAGTACACAAAAACAAATGTCGATACAGAGATATCGCAGTATACCACTGACTGTACTGCAAATTTGAGGTTATGACACAACACGATCTATTTACTTTAAAAACAGCATCACATGTATTCATACATACACACAAAATCGTAATGCAGAAGCATACAGAATGTAATTCAATAATATATTTAAATAGGATTAGAAAAAATTAGATTTGAGCGAGTAACAATTTATCTTGAATCAACTAACCTGATTCAAACAGAAATTACTTAAATATTTTTCATTATAATTACGTACTCTACGGAAACTTCACGAGGTGACAGGAGTGACGTAATTTTTCTACTCTATCCAAATCTGTGTTGCCAGAAACTTCTGCATTGAAATCACAAGAGGTAGCAAACGTCAGTTTATGACGTCATTGGTTTTGAATCTATTTGAATATTAAGATTGGTTTTAAATCTATTTAAATATAAGTCGAAGATTGGTGTTTAACCAATTCATTCCATTACAATAATGCAATGGTAATGATGAGATCTTCTTTTTTAGCATTAGGGTTGCTACTTCGTTCAGTCCCAGATTTTTGTCTACTCGACTTTGTAGACATGATTTGCAGGCGCGGATCCAAGGGGAGGGCGGTGGGGGCAATCGCCCCCTCCTGGGCGAAGTCCAAAACTCTGTTATAATCTGTTACAATATATTATGAAAGTATAATGAAAATTAAGTAGTCTTTTTCTGAGTCTAATCATAGCTCATATGTGGATTTTATCCATAATATAATTAATTACATTAATTGGTATAATTAATTATATTAATTAATTATAAAATGATTTTGCGTATTCTACCTCCCTGTTTCAGGAACAAAATCGCCCCCTCCTTGAGTAATTTCTGGATCCGCCCCTGATGATTTGTAGACAGGTTTTGTAAACATGATTTGTAGATAGGTTTTGTAGGTATGAGTTGTAGACAGGTTTTGTAGATATGAACTGCCATATGGACTGCCCAAAGATCTTTTTTAATGCGTTTGCCAGATACCCAGATAACGAGGTGGAGATTAAAATCCTGAAAGTCGCACAAGGTTTGCAATTTTTGATAACTGATCGCCAAGTTTGCTTCCAAAAAATAACTTCAAAACCGAGCTTGGCGATATCTTCCGAATTTGGCTAGAAACTAGGAAAGTATAGTTAAAATATGCCTGGCGAAGATTGTAAAATAGTGTTAAGGTGATTTTAATATAGATTTCAATTCCAAATGTGTGTTTGATGGAACAAGAAAGACAAACACAGCACACGCATGGATTATGATGCCCATTCCAAACAGTACTTAAAATGGTGAAGTACAGCTGGAATTAGTGGCGGATTATTGCAAGTTTGTCGGGGGGCGGTTAGTTAGAAGATTAACATCCCAGCAAACACACTACTGCCCGCAAATTGACGACCGGGTACCCGTCGTGCTGGCAAAATGCCGTATACCGGGAGCAAGGTAGATTGCCACCGTCAGGAAGTCACTGGAGTACCAGTTTCTGAAAAGTGCATATGCGCCAGTACATAACTAGTAAATTAAACTGTCATGTGTCTATGACAATGCACAGAAAAGGTAACGGCGTGGTACTGCTTAAAATGTACCGGGCAAGGGGTGGCAGCTTCGCCAAGCGACGGTAGAAAATGCATTAGTTCGCCGGGTTATCGGGTGTCTCCTTATTCCGTTGGCAACAAATTCTGAATGAAGCCCACTTGAAACTGATTTTCAATGTGAACGATGCGGATTTTTTTCAAATTTCAGCATTGGTTTTCGCGTTTAAATTAATATATTTTTGAATAGTTAAGTTATAAATTAAGTATATTTTTGAAATTGAATATATTACATTTATATGCACTGAACTATTTCTCATTGGAATATTTTCTTCCTAGCTTTTAAAAATTTTATTTTACAGTTGTTTAAAATATTTTCGGGTTTTTTGAAATTGCATTGAATATAATCGAATACTAATTTCATTAAGCTTTTGTAATCAAATAATTATCATTAATGCTTTCTAATAATTGAAAAATAAATGAAATAATCAAAAATCTTTCAGTATTAGACAAATTTTCAAGTGCATTATTGCAATATTTTTTCTCAATTTCGATTTTTATTATATACGAGTGATTTTTAACTTACGCTTCAAAAAACATTCGAATAGCCGAAAAACAGTGAATTGCAAAACAACAATATTACACAAAATACTATATTTATCAAACATTAAAGATATTTTGCAGGTTTTTTCTTTATGTAAAGATGTGTTTTTGTGCCAAAGTAAAATGCAGATATACTCAAATGGAATAACAATTATTGCATCATCGCAGCGTTCTTGGCTACGCCACTGTGGAAGTTCCGGGTTCAGGTCCCATCGCGCTGCTGTCGATCTAACGGGTCTGGAGTTTTGGTAGGTTTTCTCTAGATGTAACGTGAATACGCGTTAGAACCCCTTAGAAAGTCCCCCTACCAAGGAACTTCTATCCGTGGCAGATCGCCCTCGAGTAGGTTAACACAACACACCCAGTTAGGTATTGAGACTTCTTTTAACGATTTTTTTATTCCTACAAATACGCATTTAAATACTAAAAACAAATCACTTCCAACAAGATGGTAGTTAGTAAGACAATATATTAAAACATTTCCAGAATTATTCAATTGGATATTAATTTTAAACAATTCGTCGAATTGAACATACAGTAATCTTATTATGACTTAATGATGTTATAAAATAAGATAACTATTTTTTTTAAACAAATTTGTATTTTTTGCTATTTTGAACATTTCTCAGAATTATATTTACTAGCAATAAACTCTTCAATGTAACTTATGACTGCACTCAAATGCAAAGGATATACCGTTAATAATATCTAATAAAGCTTAAAAATCTATAATATAATGTAAAAAACACTCAAAATACTTCGTCTCAGACCAAGGGCTTTGACTGATGAGGACTGAAAAATTTTTTTCAGTCGAAACGATCGTATCCTGTTATAAGTAACATTTTATGTGTGTTTTTTCACAAAGTTTTTATTTATTCTATAATATAATGTTTGCAATAATTAGTACTAATTTTTAGAGAAAATTATTAAGCTATACCTAATAAATACAATAAAAAAGCCTACAATAATTTAGTTTATACTTCGCGGCGTTGAAATATTTCTTAAAAACTTCCTGATTATACATTTTGGGGGGTCATTAGTCAACATTTTCGGGCCACTCTTCCGCACCGTTAAAATGAAATTAAAAGACATTTCTGAAGAAAATATAAGTTTAAAATTATGTACTCAGATAACATAAGAATAAAAGTAATCACCGTGATTAAAAATAATTTTACTTATCGATGCGACGTGATTCCTGATTTCTTTTTCAGTTAAGACCTCGTAGAACACCCCACGATGCAACAAATAGTCATATTAAAATACGGTTAATAATAAACATACAAAAAATTAATTAAACGCACTGAAGAGCACATAGTAAATAACGCAAAAGCTGGGCTTAATTCGCAAAAACGCGCGCTCTCTAGGGTTACTTTGGAGACAGTCAGAGCCCGGTTATGACCAATAGGGGCCCCCTGGCACTGATGAATTTAAGGGGCGCCGTCTATGAAATTTGTTTTATTTTTCATAAAATTTTGATATATAAAAGAATATTTCAGAACAACATTTAAAGTTGGGGGGCCCTTTTGAGCCGGGGGGCCCTGGGCAAAGTCCCGATTTGCCCATGGGATAACAAGGCTCTGGAGACAGTTTTCGCCAAGGTGTGCCATCTCCATTATATATATAGCCTCCTTGGTAACCGGCCAGCACTATTTGGCAGTAATGGGTATATATTTCGTAGGGTTGGCATAAAATTTCGTTATTTTAATTAAATAATATTGTTTCACATTCAAAGTGTTAGGGGATATAAGTTCCGGGCACCCAAAGGCAGGGTAACTGCTAAGATTTTTTTTTTTTGAGGGGGGGGGGTGTAAGGGGAGAAGTTCATATTGTGCCTTCAAATATTTTAGTACTAAAAACTAAAATAATACAAACGAGTTCAGTATGCTATAAAAATATTTACTACACCGACAGTTAACCCCCCACTCTGTATATGACAGTATATAACCCCCACATGTACAGAATTATGAATTTTAATCTTAAAATTTTTTATAATTTATATTAAATTTTTACAATTTTGCTAAACTTTTCTGAAAAACATATTTGGAGACTTTTTTCTACGTTAAGCCCCTTTTAAAATCTACCGAATTAGGGTGCAGAAATATGTTAGAGCGTATTACACGAAGACCAGTCAGGGTTTAATTTCATGAGAGCTCAGCTCCTGTACTCTTTTTTTTTTTTTTTTTTTTTTCAGAGAATTTTAGATTAAATTAAAATTTTTAACAGTCTACATAATTACTTCTATTTATATTTTTTTATTATATTAAATATTGCAGTGATAAAACAAAAGGTTACTTAATTTTTAATATAAATTAGGTAATTAATGCTTAAATTTACAATAAAACAATTTAGAGCTCCTGCAGTTATTCTGCAATTATTAAGCAATAATGAACCAGTATTTTCATGTAATAGTCAAAAATAGAAATTACGGAATGGGGTTCATTTAGAAATTTTATTTTCTTTATGCGGATTCGATTGCTCTGGAATCAAATGTTTTATTTCCGCACCCTTTTACGGGGCCTCAAGTATGAAACTATAGAAAGCATGAGTTCCATATGTCTACGGAGGAATGTTGGGTCAACTTTTCTCACGGCTGCGCGATAACGCTGCAAGAATCGAACTGTTATCGTGGATTTGGCTATATTAATTCAGATTATTTATACGAAGTACAAATGAATTTTTTATGCATTTGAAGGAAGAAAATAAAAACTTGCTTGTCTATTTTAATCTGATATGTGCAAGATAGCCTATATATATGTGTGTGTGTATAATGCATATAAAATATTTCTAAAACGCGAAGTTAATATTAGTGTGTGTGGGGGGGAAGGTCTCCAGATAGCTGCTTTGAAAATTGGCGAGTTTCATTAACCCATTTATGCCTAGTGTCCCTTTTTTGGGACGGCATTTTCGCTATTAGTCGAAAACGCTATTTATTTTGCCTAGCCTTTATTCATGAGTATTGAGCCTCAACTCTACAAAATATTTTAACATGACCAAGTAGGATGTTGATATTAAGATTTTTATGCATAATGATTTTAAAAGAAATCATCCCTTGTTCAAGAAGTTGACATCAGAAATTTATCTATTATTTCTGTTATCAGTAAAAATCGAAGAAAGTCGCAAAAATATCCAGGCACAAACGGGTTAAAACGGAAGTGGTGCGTTTTCGTGTCCAATAAGTATAGTAACCCTCTTTTCTTTTGATATGTCATTTCGTTTCGCAAATCTTGAAACGTTGAGCGGGAGGCCAGTTACATCTGGAAATACGTACGAAGTACGCTTTTTAGGATGCAAAGTTTTTCCGGTCGTTGTTATAGAACTTTCGAGAAGGTTTATTGGTATAGACTAGTCAGATTTCTCTGTTAGGAGCTATAATAATTATTTGCTTCGACATTGAAATTTCGTTGGTTAAGATACAGCATGTGGATTTTACAGTTTTTAAACAGTCGGGAAAATATTACAGGTAAATTTTTACTTTCACTGTTATTAATGTATATACGTTGTCCACCGGTGACTTTTGCAACTAATTTTAGATTAGGCGACATTTTGAACCAAAAAACGTCATTTTCATACTCTTTTCAAGTTTTGGCTACTTGTGTGAAGTGAAGCATTTCTTCAGCTCCAGAAGTGTTCATGAAACGTAACCAACAAGTATTTGGGGATATACCGGGAGTAGAGATTTATTTTGATGATTTAATAGTGACAGGACATGATTTAGAAAGTCATGACAAAACATTGGACATGGTACTTGATAGAGCAAGAGAAATGAATATAAAATTTAATAAGGAAAATTTTCAATATAAGCAAAAAGAAGTTAAATACTTTGGGCAAATTATAAGTGGAGAGCGAATTAAGGCAGACCCAGCCCATATTGAAGCTATATTACAAATGCCTAAGCCAAACAACAAATCTGATATAAAAAGGTTACTGGGAATGATCAATTATTTGTCTAAATTCTTGCCCACGGCTTCAGAAATTACTTCCCCTTTAAGAAATTTAATTAAAAATAGTTCTGACTTCAGATGGGAATTCGAGCAAGAAGAGGCAATGAATAAGATTAAAAAAGCTCTCTCTAATGCTCCTGTATTAAAAGTATTTAACCCTTCAGAGGAAATAATTATACAATGTGACAGTTCCAAAGATGGACTTGGAGCTTGTCTTTTGCAGAGAGGTCAGCCAGTCTCATTTATTTCAAGGAGCCTTACTGAGGCAGAGAAAAACTATGCACAAATTGAGAAGGAATTTTTGGCAATAGTTTATTCGTTGGAAAAATACCACAACTTTGTATATGGGCGGAAAGTGAGGATTCAGAGTGATCATAAACCTCTCACTTCAATTGTGCATAAACCAATCAATAAAATATCTGCCAGAATGCAGAAAATGTTACTAAAATTGCTAAAGTATAATTTTGAAATAACCTATGTACCTGGAAATGAAATGTACCTGGCTGATACTCTCTCAAGAGCACATATTGTCGATAATACATTCAAAGAGGATGAGGAAATGTTGTTCATGGTTCATTCAATAATCAAATCTTTGCCTATTAGTGACAGAAAAATTAAGCGATTTCAGCAATACACTAAACTGGATAATACCTTGCAACAGGTGATTCAGTTTTGCAAAAATGGTTGGCCTAAATTAAAAGAAGGTAGAGTATTAAAACAATTTTATCAACTGAAAGATTGGTTATACATAAATGATGGTCTGCTGTTTGTCAATAACAAATTAGTTGTACCAGAGGCATTACGAAATGAAATGCTAAGTTTGATACATGAATCACATTTTGGCATTGTAAAATGTAAAGCCAGAGCCAGGGAAGGGAAATCTTTTACTGGCCAAACATGTCTAAGGACATTGAAGAAGTTGTGTCCAGTTGTGCTATATGTGAGACTTTTAAGAAACAAAATGTCAAAGAACCATTAATAAATCACACTGTTCCTAAGAGAGCTTTTGAAAAAGTGGGGGTAGATTTAATGGAATTTGGAAAAAGAGTCTTCCTTATTCTAGTAGACTACTTTTCAAAATGGATCGAAATAGAACAACTTAAAGATAAGAGTGCAGTCGAAGTAATCAATAAGCTCAAGTCAATTTTCAGTAGATATGGCATTCCAAATTATGTAATATCTGACAATAACCCTTTTAATAGTCTTCGTTACAAACAGTTTGCTGAGGAATGGAACTTCGAATTTAAATTTTCTAGTCCCAGGTACGCGAGAAGCAATGGCATGGCAGATAAAGCTGTGGGCATTGCCAAGAACATACTTAGAAAAGTGAACGGGGATGACAAAATATTAATCAGTCTTATGGAATATCGTAACACACCATTAAGTGAGTTAAATTTGTCCCCTGCCCAACTCCTTATGAATCGTAGGTTAAAAACTAAGCTGCCTGTGTCAGAGGCATTATTATCCCCAAAATTGAACAAAGGCATCCCAAAACTTTTAAAACTGAAGCAACAAAAACAGAAATTATATTATGACAAAAATGCATGTCCGCTGGGAGTCTTAAAACAAGGGGAAAGTATAAGGGCTTGGAATTTCAAAACAAAGATTTGGGAACCTGCTAGGGTTATATCCCTGCACAAATCTCCTCGTTCGTATTTAATCAAAACTAAAAATGGAAAAGTTGTTAGGAGGAACAGGATACATCTGAGGCCATCAAAGTCAATTGAATCACCAACATATGACAATGAATTTGATGATTTTGAACTTGATCAAAATAATGAGAGTACCAGGGAAAGTTCATCCACAGTTACTCAGCCTCCTGTACCAGAGTCATTGAGGTCCAGAAGTGGAAGAATATGTGTAAGGCCTACCTACTTAAATGACTATGTTTGTTATTAGCTGTATAAATGTAATATATATACCACTACGTAATTTATGTAATCTATCTATGTAATGATTGTTGTTTTTTTATGTTCTTTGTGTTTAATTATTCGTCAATTTGTACTGTTCAGTGTTATGCTAAAATGCTTGTTATGGGGATGTGAAGTGAAATGAGATAATGTAAATTGACGTGAAGTGAATTGATCTGATAGTGTGAACAGAACTGAAGTGAAGAGAGTCGGAGCGCCAGAAGCATGCCGAGTGATGTTAATAACAATGTGGTCTGAATAATTAATAAAATGTACCTATTTTAACGCCCCCATTCTCCCCAACCTAAACAATCGCCGCACTTTGGCGAGCATTGCAGTCATGGGTCTCTATGAGTTATGCAAAAGTTTCAACGCTCCCCAAAAAATTAGATGAAAACTAAAGTGAATAAATTAGCGATAAGCGCACCAGTTAAGGAATTTGAAGACATCTGATTATTAAAACTACATTAATTAGCAACTCAAAATTAATAAATAAGTAATGGAATACGTACTCACATGTTGTTCCGAATCGCATTTTAATTCTAAATTAAGGTTGCCACATAAACACAAAAAAGTCGTCGCGGTAACTGCATATGTTTAACTATCGCCACCTTGGTGAAAGTCGGGACGTTAAAGTAGAAATCAACCCAAGAAAGACAAATGCGGCACACTCATGGATCATTGCGCATTCCAAATCGTGTTTAAAACGGTGAAGTACTGTTGGAATATGATCGGCGAAGATTGTAAAACAGTTTTAGTTGAAACAAAAATACGGCACATTCATTAATAATGATACACTTCCTAACTTAATGGAATAAGGAAAGAAAATAGGGAAGGCGCATGGATTATCGTAAGCTTTTAATATATAGCACGTTAGTGCGTATTTAAAATCCTAAAGTGTTTCAGGTTTTCTTACATCTATTTTTTTTAACTAAATTTTCCATTAATCGAACATCTACAAAAAAATTTTCTGGATACGTCCAAGTAACCGCTCCGTGCAGATGTGATCACCAACAGCAACATCACCACACTAGATGTCTATAGTAATAGTGTGGTGTTGCCAAAAGTGACCCACCCACGACTGTTGCCTCCAAAATAGTGACCAAATTGTCGCAATGAAGAAATTTCTCTGTAGGAGCCCTAAAAATTCCTTCAAATTCATTGCTAAAATCTGACTTTCCATAAACTTCCATATCATAATGTATTATATTTTTCATAAACATGTTCGTTTATTTGAGTCCAAAAGATGATTAACCTATGAATACCGCACATTGTACTCAGAGAGTTGAAATCAAAATATTGAAGGAATCCGATTATTTATGACGCTGGCTACAACAACCGAGTGACTTTATAAGCCAGATTCTGTTCTATGGACGAGTGACTGAACTGGTGGATATCATACAGTGAAGGAAAGCGTGCGGCGGTAGTTGATTTTGATCTTGTGAAATCCGCGTGGTAGATTGCGGCGCTTTCCAACCGAGCAATAGGTACGTGTTTCCCCGGCCTTCAATGTCCGAAGCGAAGAGTGGGAGGATGCGAGCCGTACTACTCCCACTCCAGGACCTAATTTGCACAGGAGCTCACCGCGGAGCTCAGCTGAGTGAATTTTTATGTACTGTAAAATCACTTATTTTCGCGAGCGGTAATGTTTGCGATTATGAAGATATCGGTGATTTCGCGATCTGAAAATTTCGCGAATTATGAACAGAACCGAAAGTTGAATAGAGTTATGAGCAGTGATGGCGCCAGACTTTCCCCGACGGGAGGGCCATCTTCCCCGACAGGGGGTGCCAAACGATAAAGCCCCAAAATTTTACGTTTCAGTACTTGCACAGCCTCTCAAAAACGTATTCGAGTAAGAAATAAATTTCCTACTTTGGTTTCGTATATTAAAAATTATTATGATGAGATTGTGGTGAATTATCTGTTCTTGGTTAACAGGAAAGCCCAGTGATTTTCACCAAAGTCGTAGTTAAAAAGGTCTTTACGAAGGCAATTGTCAGCAGATCGGGCAAACCCGGCTTACCCTAGAAATGTGGATATTGTTCACTGGTTCCTTGGAATCCCGAGAAACATACTACGAGCTGCAGATAATTAATATTCAGTTTATGAATATCGTATAATTCCAAGCAGAATGAGAATGGGAGTGTACGGAACCTCTACGGTCGGATCAGACACTTTGAATGGAATTTTTTATTTGGTTGCAGAGGCGTAGCCAAGGGGGGGTTAGGGGGGTCATAACCCCCCATGAGGAATATTTTGCCATACAAAATGCATATTCTTCACTACATTATCACACACACGTATACATATATATGAGTTTTGCAGTAGTCGTAACCCCCCCCCCATGAAAAATTTCTGGCTACGCCCCTGTCTGGTTGCAAAATATCCTTCGTTTTTCTAAACCAACAAATTCTCTAAAAAAATCCCTGACGACACTCCCCGACAGGGGGGGGCCAGTGATCCCCGACGACACTCCCCGACAGGGGGGCCAGTGATCCCCGACGGGGGTTGACATGTCTATTAAACATCCAGGATTCGTCGGATTCTCGTACATTTTACGTCAATATGGCACTATAGGACGCCCATATGGCGTCTTATAGACATCCATATAGACGTAATTATGGACGTGCTTGCCTATTTATGGACTTAGTATGGGCAAGTCTTGGACATTAATGTCTATATATGGACCTACTTAGGTCAAGTCTTGGACATCTCCATCCATGCTTCTTGCCATTTCACTAAGGTACTATGGATTATCTGGAATATACGTCTATAAAAAAGACTTACTCTGGAAATTCCATGTCTAGTTTTGATCTATTCATGGACATTTTCTGAATTTTCCAGATTATATCCATAAATAGATGTCTTCTGGATGTCTATCTATAGACATGGACGCAATATGGGCGAGATGGATCAGAAATGGGAAATTTGTGATGGTCCACCTGACCAAGGCCGTAGCCAAGGGGGGGGGGGTTCAAACCCACGCCGAAACTTTCTGGAACATGCATTACTACTTGTAAGAGGGTAGTAAAAACCTGCCATATTGAGACATAAGACTTAAAAACCCTTACCGAAATTTTTTTTTGGCTATGGTATTGCGCCTGACCAGCCAGTCGCGGACTCAGGGGAGGGACTAGGGAGCTTCAGCCTCCACAAGAGATTATTAAAGGATAGTATTCCGCTTTGTCATGCACTTTGGGTTGGTAAAATGAACTTTTTTTAATATATTATCCTCTCCCAAAGATTTTTACTTGGGCTTAGACTAAAATTTAGCTTTATTGTACATTTTGTTCGGGTCAATTAAGCTTTTTCAAAATTATATATAGCCTCCTATATTGGTTACTAACATAAAAAGCCGGGTTTTATGATGGGTTGTTATAACCAGGGGCTTAGCCAGGGGGGGGATACCGGGATATATCCCCCCCCCCGAAGTTTTTGAATTAGTGAGGAAATTCCGTCTATACACATATAAGTTCATATCCCCCCCCGAAAAATTTTCCTGGCTACGCGCCTGGATACCCCCCCCTTCCCCCGCGGATTCATGCGTTCCGGGGGGGGGGGAATTTTACCACTACAACATCGGATGTAAATAAAACGTTGTAAAATAACACACATAACAAGGTACTTATCTTAATCAGTACGATCATTTTTGAAGAAAAATCTTTGGCCTTCTTTAGCTGACAGCACAGTCTCACAGAATAGCAGTCCTCACTATTCTGTGAGACTGTATGGGCATCCGAAGCAGACGCATGATCAGTGCATTCTATTCTGACTGCTGGTGCTGTTCATCAGCGAAGAAGGCAGGCGCCAGCACGTCAACCAGGTCCTGATTTCCGGCAGGGCAGTCGGGGCAAGCGCCCCCGGCCGCAACAAAAATGGGGGCTCCAAATTACCCATTAAGTTTTAAAATTTCAAAATTTTGATCATAGGTTAAAATAATAGACAGAAAAACTAATTTTATGAAAAATAATAGCAGTATTACTACTTACTCTGTGACTAACTATTTCACAGCGCGAACATTATATCCACAACTTTTTTTAGCTAAACGATATAATCTGAGAAAATTATTTTTCACAAACTAATCTTTTAGGAATGGCGTATGAAGTGGTGTATGCTGATCGCAAGGAAACCACAGAATTGATTTTCAACAGGAAAATATTAAAAGAAATAGCTTTTTAAGTGGAGAAATGCAAAGTTCTATCTCACAATGCATTCTCTGATCTCTGATATAAATGTTAGGAAAATAAATACAAAAATATTGTGGAACGTGTTACTTGAAAATTATGGAATCAAATTAACGATTGAAAATTAAATAATATAATATAAACATTATCATCCGACGTAATATTATTACTGTCAACTTTTGCGTTTCATTTTACATCTTATTAAAGAATCATTTTTATGCTGTTATAACATCCTTCTTTTTATGGTGTGATATGAAAGTTGCTTTATGAGGCATAAGAAAGTTTTTGTAACAGGTACCCCCGAATAAACCTTTTGTCCTTGGACCTCATCTCTGCAAATCGGTCCCTGGCTACAGCTGCACATCCACTGAGTGACCAGGTGGTGGACCATGCCCACCCCTACATTAGAATAGTTTTTCTTCAGGATGATGGCATCCATCAGCAGGATAATGCGAGTATGCAAGGTGTCATTCAGCTAGCTGTGTGCATGCGTGATTGAAAGAGCACCAACCAGGATAATTTTAGCGTGCTTCTCTGGCCAGTAAACTTCTGGGACTTGAACCATTTCGGGAATCTGTGGGACAACCTCGATCGGATTTTTCTAGCCATGAATCTTTGACCGTATAACCTAGCGCAGCTGTGTGAGGCACTGGAGTCGCCATGACTCAACATCTCAGTGAACACCTTCAAGAACCTAATTGACTCCTCTCCCGCATGTCTTTCAGCGATCCCCTTTGCGAAAGGTGGTTATTTTGACTTTCGACAAGTGGTCACATTAAGGTGACTGGATTATGTTTATGACACTTTAGTGCGTATATAAAAGATGAAAGTGTTTCAGTTTTTATTATTATTATATGAAGATGATGTGTGTGAGGCAGTCGTGTGTAAGATTTCTCTGAAAATGAAGATAGTATTCAAACTTTTGGACAAAGTTTTTATTGAGAATATAAAAATAAAAGGAACATATTTTAATATCACAATGACATTAGTATAATAAACGAGATGAAAGCTGCAACATTACAAACTGTAGCTTACAGAAAAACAACAGCTCTCTACAAATTAGAAACAAATGTGTATTTGTGCGTAGGCTTGATCTTTTGAAATTCAAGGCTTAGTTGACCTTTGAGCTGAATTCTTGTTCTTCGAATACTGAATCTAAAACATTCTGAAGACAACCCTATGGAGGAAAAAGAAATTGTAATTGATGACAGGAATTGTCTTAATACAGTGTTAAGAACACACAAAAAGAAGTGTATCCAAAACTAGATTATAA
This sequence comes from Cheiracanthium punctorium, assembly GCA_038373885.1. Lineage (NCBI taxonomy): Eukaryota > Metazoa > Arthropoda > Arachnida > Araneae > Cheiracanthiidae > Cheiracanthium > Cheiracanthium punctorium. Next base: position 104,270 of record JAWZYV010001300.1, on the reverse strand, counting down.
AGCTCTTGCAATTGTAGGACTCAGCCAATTATTACAAAAGTTTAACGATGTGGCAAAAAGTTTAAAAATAATTAAAATTTATAAAGTATGAAGCTGAGTTGGATATTCAAATAGTTAATGTCATTCGGTTACAAAGGAATGGCCAAATTGTGGCAAACCAAGATATGCACGCTTTCAAGCATCCCATTCAAAAGGGAATTCAAGTATTGTGATCATGGTCGTCGGAACCCCAATTCAAAATTAAAAGATATCCGATACAAGACCTAGTCAGTTGGTCTTCTTACATATTAACCAAACCAAACCTATTAGCAAAAGAAAAAAGTTATAAAATGTACATTTTATTTAGAGTCGAATGAATATCAATTCCATAATCTGACAAATACACGCGATTCCATTATCAGATACTGATGCTCTTTACTAAATTTACTCATTTACAAAAGTTCTTGTTCTTCCTCTTGACATTTAATTATAACGATAATAATAATTATTTTCTTCTTTTAAACTATAATATTTAACAATTCCACAACAGTAGTTAAAATTTAACAGTTAACTAAGAAAATAAATAAATGAAATCAGCACTCTAAAAGTCTGCGCTCTATCTGGATTTGCAGTTGTAGTTAAAAGAAATATCTTGTTTAAAATTAAACAAGAAATATAAATTTGTAAAAAGAAAAGAAAAAATAACAAGTGTAGCTACTCTTGGAGTTGCCGCAATATTATTGTAATAATCAGCATTTCTTCTAAAATAATTAGCTATCCTTCCTTATTTCATTACGTCTATAATAATCCGTGAGTGTGATGTGATGTCTTTCTTTCACCATAAAACACCTCTTTGGAATCGAAATCTTTATTAAAATCGTCTACGAAAAATGTTTTACCGTCGTTGTCACGCATACATTCCAGTTATACTCCGCCTTTGAAACAGTGTTTGCCAGTTTCTCGCCAAATATGGAAGAATCGCCAAGCAGGACGATACTCAGTTTTGGGTACTTTGCACCAAACTTGCTGATGAATCATCAAAGATTGAAAACCCTGGAGACATTTAGCATTTTATTCTCCTCGCCCTTCCCCGCAACCCTAATGAAAAATGCGACCACAAAAATATGTCAACAGAAAAACCCGAAGAAAACAAAATATCACTCTAGTACTAAAAATCTGAAACACTTTCATATTTTAAATACGCTCTAAACTGTTATACATTAAAAACATAGATCATAATGCATGCGTCGTGCGTCGTCCCTATTTTTCTTCCTTATTCCATTAAGTGTATCATAATCCATGAGTGTGCCATGTTTGTTTTTCTTGTTGCCGGCAACACTTTTCACCATTGAAATCTATATTAAAATATCCTACCAAAACTGTTTAACAATCTTCGCCAGGTATATTCTAGCCACACTTCACCTTTATGAATACTGTTTGGAAAGTGTACCTGTATCCATGAGTGTTCCTCGTATTTACCTTCATTATTCCACAAAACACCTTTTTTAGACTTTGAATCTAAATTAAAATTGCCTAACTAAGCCACAAAACTGTTTTACAAACTTCTCGACGCATATTTTAACAATACTTTTCCTTTGTAATAATATGTAGTGTTTGCTAGTTTCTCGCCAAATTTGGTAGATATTGCCAAGCTTGGCTCAGTTTTTGAGGATTTATTTTTGAATCCGACTTTCAACATTTTATTCTGCTCTCCTTCCCTCCCCCCCCCCCCCCCCGAGATGTTATCCATCCCGTTTTCCCTCTACTGTTTGATTACCGATTAGATAAAAAACGTAAGCATCCGGTTTAGAGGCGGCCGTTAGTTGATGGTGGTGCCAGTCAGATGTGTGCTTGCCGAATTACTTCGAAACGATTTATTCTTAACTGTTCCAGCCAATTTATTCTTCAGGAATACTATGTTTACAAATATAGCCATAAAATTCAGATGGATAATTATCAAATCAATTGAACTAAGAATTCAATGAACAAGACGAAAGACGTGCATTCATTCAATTCGCTTTCTCCCCTCCTCGACCGGTTCATTTGGATTCACCTTTACTGGCAGCTTGCCAATTTTCCCGACTAAACGCAGTTAGACAGTTAGTTAGTAGAGCAATTCCAGATCTTTGCTGAGGAAAGCTGGATAGCAGTCGAAGAACATTCGGTGAATGACAATTTAGTCGTAAACCAAAATAGGGTCGGCAGCCAGTTCTCCCTGAATCTGAATCCATAGAGAATGCTCCCAACCAATATCTTGTCTTACTAAAGTTAATTGGTAATAAAGACTGTGAAGACAGAACATATTTCATTCTCCGTCATCCAAAAAGTTAGTAGACGGTGACGCTTATGGCTGACATTCTTGCGAATACTAATTCAAAATTCAAACAAAAGGAAGCATCCACTTTTGTGGAGAGGGAAGATATCTTCACTGAGTATTTTGAAACACAAGTTAATGTAACATGCTTGAAAGAGTAGCGCACTTTGTTTACGGGGGAATTTTCGAAGTGTTGAAATATGAACATGAGCTAATTTTACAACTACAGTCTTTTTAGAATCTGAACAGGTAGTATCTTACCTGAAATCTGTTTATGTCTCTCTTTTCTGCTACTTCTTCGGTGTTATCCTGCAAAAATGAATGAATCGATAATACAGTAAGATCGGAATGCTGTAATGTATAAAATACAAAGTAAACTCTAATGCACAATTTTTAATTTCAGAAAGGATAAAGCTAACAGGAGGGAGGGGGGATGTTTCGAAATTTCCGTACGATTCCCGAAATGCGATCATCCAACGTGCTTTTTTTCCTTCGAGAACCAATGAAAAGTGGTTTAGTCAGCAAACTTTTAATGTGCCTACCTGACACTTTTTAAATTGTAATTCTCAAATTTTGTTCATCACCGCATTAGTGTATGGGGACACATTTTACTAATCATGGAAATTTTTTGTAGAGAGGTGGTATACAAATTTAAAAAGTACAACTTCTTAAAAATTAACGAGAGGATTTTTTTTTTTTTTAACAGGGTTTATTTTGAACATTTTTTCAATTCACAATGTCCACTTATCTCTAATGTAAAGAATTAAAGCCCGTTGCCCTTTTTTCGGAGCGCCCTTTATTTCCAATGGAGGGTAAATGTATGAAAAATGTAATACTGAATGCCGAAGCAATGGTGCAAGGTCAATATAGTTTTTATTACTATCATAATTCAGAATGCGTGTATTAGTTTTAGCATTGCATAAACAATTTCATTGTGCAGATAAATTAGAGATAGCCTTATCTAAAATGAAACTGGATTTTTCGCCTGTGATGATACTGAATGATAAATCTAATGATGGGAAGCAATTCATTATTCATTCCATATAGATTATTCTACCACACGCGCACGTGAAAATACAGAGGCACGGAAGTGCATATACACATAGAAAAACACATTTTCATTTAAGCTTCGTTTTGGAATACAGATAATAGTGATATTACTTTTTCTTTGCAATGTACCATTTAAGCCAAACCAAATACTTGAGGGGGGGGGGGGGAGAAAAAAAAAGAAAATCTTAAAAACTTGCTCAATATTACGTAAACAGAAAAAAAAAATTCTATAAAATGTTTAAGTAAATTTCACTATAAAATTACACAAATTGCATTAACGTGAGATTTGCTAAAATTTAATCACATTTTTTTTTCTTTTTTGAAAAAATATTTTTAATTTTAATATTACCTATAATAAGGGTTGTTATGATTTTGCCCTACACGAAAATACCCGGGAGGGTTTTCTCGAAAAAAAACCACTTGAAATAAACCAACTGGGTTTTTTCAAAATTTCAACTTGAATTGCACAGCTAATACATCTCTTAATATCAGTACACCACTTGTAAAGTTTATAAACACCCCCCCCCCTACCACCACTATCGAAGGGGGGGGGGATCAGAAACACTTTTTCTAGAGAAAATTTTTATATGTATCATTTGAATTAAAACGACTAAGGATTTTTTAACCATAAAAAATAGAAACATTGGTTTAAAAGTGTTCTTTCAGAACTAGTAGGTACAGTACATTAATTTCATTAGTAAAATTATTACTAATAATCGATTTATCTAACACCAAAACCACGATTGGTTGTTATTGTTATTGATTTACACATTTTTTCATGTATGATTGATAATTTTAATTAATTATTACTATTAATTTAATCCTTTTTTCATGTATAATTGATTTTTGTAATCTATTATTTAAGTTGTATTTAATAATTAGTAAATCTTTTACAAATATTCTGAAAATCTATCCCTTCCCTTAAAAAAAAAAACGGATAAAACTAAAAAAAACCCAGCGGGTTTGGTTTTTTCTGAAAAAAAAAATCTGGTTTTTAATAACCCTGCCTATAATGATGATCACTATGAAATTATTGTTTTCACGAGATAAGTATTAAATCTATTTTTCCCCAGTAATTTATCAGCGTTATTCAATGGCATGAAAATAGTGTAATTATTAAATTTCATTTAGTGTCTGCGCAAATGTTTGATATAAAAAAGCACGAGTAGTTTTGATCTGTCTTTCTATATGCTCAAGGACACTGACTTTTGCTGGCAGACGATCATCAACATAAATAGTTAAATTGAGTTTCATAATAAAAAAAATGTAAAGGCCAAGTAATTGCCTGTACAAAAGTCCCGACGTTGTTCATCAATTTTTCCTCTACATTTCGTAATGACAATTGAAATCGAAGATATTTCATCACAGGTAAATAACGTCTTAAGAGCATTTTAAATATGATAATTCGAAATATTTTCATAGTTTTTTAAAAAACTAAATATTGGGGATAAAATATGAAGTTGGGATAGAAAGGAATCTTGTTAGGTTTGCCGATATCCTCGTCAACATGGATACACGTGACATAATTTCAAGCCATCAATAGGCTCAGGCTCCGCAATTTTGATTTGATCTGATTCATTCAAGAATTATTTAGCATGGTAAGAATGTAATGCTTTATTATTCTAAAGCAGAGATCCCCATTGTTGATACATAGCACTGTTGATACATTGTTGATACTGCACCATCAGTACATCTCAGTACATCTCAAAACATGCACCACAGTACATCTCAAAACATACATATCAAAACATTCAACATATACATATGTTTTTTAACCCTTTACAGATCGAATTGAGATCCAGCCATATTTAAAATTTTTTTTTTGCATACTTTGTCTTCTAATACGTTAGTTAAAGGATATTAGTCATTAAAATGGTGAAAAAAGAATTACTGTGTACAATTTTCACTATAATTTATTTTACGGTTCCGTAATACAATTAGCGAACATGGGTGAGTTCTGACTATACTTTTACATTGGTTTCAAAAACGGAATATACTGATGGGTAGTTTAAATAATAAGTGAAATATTTAGAATTAATAAAAGATTTATCTTTAAATTTATGTAAAGATATGAATTAAGTTTGAAGGGGGAGGGGTATACCAAGGTAGCTCCGTAAAATTTTATGAAAATGGCTATTTTCATGATTTTTTTCGCCTCACCATGGCGCAGTGGTTATGCCACTGAAAATGGTAGACGGCCGAGGTGTGAGGGTCCCGGGTTCGGGTCCCATCGCGCGGCTGTCGATCTAACGGTCTGGAATTTTGGTAGGTTTTCGCCAGATGTAACGTGAATACGCGTTAGAACCCCTTAGAAAGTCCTCCTGCCAAGGCACCCCCCATCCTAGGCCGATACCCCGCGCGCAGGTTTGCCTTAACACACACAACACAACACTGATTTTTTTGTCTAGTTTCCCAATAATGACAGAAATATAACTTCTATTCCAAAAACTCAATCCATATTTTAACTCTGCCAACTTTTTTTAAGTGAATGATGATAAAATTTCCTTTTTAAATAAAATTTTAATTCGATATACCCAATTGGGTTACATTGGTCTGTAAAGGGTTAATTAAACAAAATTTAGGCGCTGTCTTCGATGCGGTATTGGGACACTAGTCTTTCAGAAGATTTTCAGAATTAGCAAAAACAAAAATTGCAGATATAAGCTTTTTTTTTAAATACTAGGGGCCAAGGCCCCCAGACTCGCTACGCTCGCTTTTCGTATGAGGCATTCGGCCCCTAATAAGGCTTATTCGTAAAAAAGACACAATTTCAACAGACAAAACCCGAAGATTGGATCAGATAGAATGTTACTGAGTTACATTGCTTGGTTCTTGCATGTTCATTGGTATATAAAAATTTAAACTTCACACTACAGTAGACCCCTCCCCCTCATAACACGGAAGATATTTTGTTATGGGAATCCGTGTTGTACGGGTCCTGAGCTATATTCCACCTGGAGTGCGGACTCCGCTTACAATCGCTGGAAAAATTATGTGCACTCCTCAGAAACACAATGATATTTAATGTTGCCATTCAAAAGTTATATTAATTAGGAGTTAAAGCGTAATAAAATCAGAACATCTGTTTCAGCTGTATTTTTTATAATGTAAAACCTATTGGACACCTTGCGAATTTGCCACTCATGGCGATTTTTCATTATTTGGCGACTTGCGTACATGTAAAGTTAATAAAAGCTACAGAACAGATAGGATAGCTTGCCACCAATGACGACTTTTCATTATTTGGCGATTTACACATGCTCACAACCTATAATTACTGTTCATTTAAGGTTACCGGAAAACCGTTATCCATATTTTCATTTACATAATCGTTTGCAGATTGGCGTACTTAGCACCACGAATTATACCATCTCGTCGCGCTAGCAAATATCCAAAGTGTATTATAACTGCTATAATGGCATAGTTAACGCCGCCAAATATTTCTACTGGTAGCCAATAATCCAGCTGGACCGAACCGGCTTTAAAATAATCTGCATTTTAATTATTTTTCATTTTCAAGATATCAGTTATTCTGTTTTGGAAAAACGAATAATCGCTAATTCTAAACTCCAGTTGTCTAAGCGAACTTATTATTTGAAAATTGTCAACTCTGTGTAACACATTTTGAGTTACTTATTTCACATAGTTTTTATTTTGGCGTAAAATGGGCGTAATTCTAACTCGTGTTTGTAAATTTCACGCGATTCTAGATACTTGTAAACGCTTTGTTGCAAATGAATGAATGATTTTATGCCAAATCTGGCAACCATTCGGTTTATTTTTTCATTTTTTTATTAATATCTTCTAAAATAATTCGATTTTTGAAATTTAAGTCAGCTTAGCAGGTTCCTCGGAATTTTTCGAATCTGTGGGCACCTTAGTCGAAATTCAAATCCCCACGGTTTAGGAGAAGATAGGCGAACAAGCTTTTGACAGCGGCGACGACAGCGGCCCTTACTTTTTTTTAGAATAGAGAGACAATAGAATTCCGCTGTTACAAAAATGCGCTTATTCCGAACAAAGTTCAGAAAAAATACAGATTATTTTAAACTTAAAAACCGGAGAAATAAAATGTCGTTCGTGAAAAAACGTACCTTTTTGTTTACGCCTGAAACCAGATTGTAACAAAAGCTGGTTGCTGACTGTACATATCGGCTCCATTTATGCAAACACCACACTTAATTTACGCCTAAACAAGTCAGCATGTTGATATTATTCATGAAATCCGCCTATTCCGAATTCTCGCTAAACCGACGAGCGTTCGGTCCCAATTGTTCGAAATAGCGGAACTCTATCTGTACTGCAATTTTTGAAAATAATGATAATTAATAAAAGTTCAGTCGCTGTTTTTTTCCTCTTCAATTATTATTGTTATATTCAGGGGCTGATTTACAGAAATTGGGGTCCAGTGCAAAAGTTAAAGAGGAGGCGCCCCACGAAGAACCTTTATATTACACCATACAGAAAGAGATGTTTAAGAGCATGAAAATGATTATTTTATGAAGATACAAAGTGAAATAGAGTAGTTCGGCAATTATGTATTATAATAATATTTTAATTATATTATTTAATTTTAATTCTTAATTTGGTTCCGTATTTTTCAAGAAACATGCCCTACAGTATTAGTTTATTTACTTCACTAACGTTTCTTTCAGAGCATTTATTCATTTTTACTTTCCGAACATGTACCATGTAAGGAAAGTATTGTAATCATGAAAAAATTCGACTTCGAGATTTTGGTGTATTTACACATTTTGAGGTCTTCTGAATTCATTTATGCTGTTTTTACGAGATGTATGTATGTATGTATGTATGTATGTATGTATGTATGTATGTATGTATGTATGTAGTGTGGGTGGTGTGTCCACCGTCGCAAGACCGGTATTGATTTTGGTGTGCATAGGACTTACAGTTTTCCTACAGAGCTACGGCAAAGATTTCTTTTACATTATGGCCTATGGGAGAAAATTCTTGAAAGTTCGCTAGCGATTAAACGGTACATTCGATTGAGCTCAAATTGAAAAAAAACTAAGAATTTTTGCTGAATTATTCATCGATTAAAATTTACTTAAATGCTTGGTAATGATCTAAATCGTAAGTGTTCGGAAAGTCAAGTGGAGTCACTCCAGATTTTTTTTCTTCATTTTGTAGCATTAACGTACTTCTAAAGCATTTCCCTTTCAGCTGCTTTGAAATAAAATAACAGTTGTCGCCAGTTTTCTATCCTACTAAACGAATAATCATAACATCCCTTCGCTCGCATATGTTTTCTCTGCTCCGCTGAAACAGATGTGTTTGCGGTTTTCCTCTGCTGTGCAAGAAGCATATTGCTCGAAAAACACCTGCTAAAATTGTTCCAGAAAAATCGAGCTCCCTTTTTTTATAGCAGTAGGTCTAACGGTCATTTTTTTAGCAGTTGCGGAGTTGGTACTTGTGTGGCGAGGTCCTCACTTCTAAGTGGGGAACCTTCGCCACCGGAACGTAGGCACGAAATGCCACGCACGCCATAATGATTTTTAGAAGAATGCTTCCCCAGTTTTCCTTTTTTATTTGAGGGTGTATTATAAAGTTTCAAAATGATCTTCAGATGGTGTAAAAATAAAAAGATATGACTAAAATGGAGATGAGTCCTGCCAATTATTTATAGTCGACTTACTGATTTTTGTTCGCAAAGTTTGTGCTTTGTGTTCCAGTTTTCTGCGTGCTCACATCAAAAAGAAAAATGAAACGACGAGCGCTAGGAAGACGGATGCCTTTCCGTAACAACATTATGGGTCAACAATTAGTTGACCACCTCCTTCTTTTCTTTTGTGAACCTCCTTTGATATACCGCTATCTGTGATGATTCCCAGCATTCTCGTGAAATCGGATTTAGTTTGCTAGCGTTCAAAAAAATGAATGTCGTGTTGCTTTAACCGAAATTTTCTTTTTACAGTGCTACACTTCGCTGACGTATATCTTTAATACGCAATATGGATGTCGGCACTTTTTTTATTTTTAATACAGTGACGCAATGCTCTTCACGATTGTTCATACCAAATGTGACAACGATCTACATACCACATACCTACCATCGTCTCCTTACGATCATCGCCTTCCACCGTAATTCTCCATAGGATAGTATGTATGTATGTATGTATGTAGTGTGTGTGGTGTGTCCACCGTCGCAAGACCGGTATGATTTTGGTGTGCATAGGACTTACAGTTTTCCTACAGAGCTACGGCAAAGATTTCTTTTACATTATGGCCTATGGGAGAAAATTCTTGAAAGTTCGCTAGCGATTAAACGGTACATTCGATTGAGCTCAAATTGAAAAAAAACTAAGAATTTTTGCTGAATTATTCATCGATTAAAATTTACTTAAATGCTTGGTAATGATCTAAATCGTAAGTGTTCGGAAAGTCAAGTGGAGTCACTCCAGATTTTTTTTCTTCATTTTGTAGCAGTCTGGAGTTCGAGAAAAAACTACAAAAACTTGTCGTTTTGTTTAAAATAATATGAAAATATGTAATTTTCTTAACGTATAGAAACTAAAAATAATATGGAATATTATATAGACAAAAAAATTAGACAGATAATATAATCTCAATGAATTGCTATACAAAAACTGTTATGAATACCATTCTTTTTATGTAGCATAACCTTGAAACAGAATAATTGTGCAAATTCCCAGTCTCTTGTTTTAAATTCAAATCAAAATGTTCAAATCCATTTTAAAGGAAAATCCCCCTCCCCTCCTTCTTTTTGTTACGGGGCCCGGGCTCTTGCTCCGAATGCATCTCTGATTCATATTTCACGCTCTTTGAATAATAGCAATTTAATTTAAACCAATATTTTATCTATTAAAAAATGAAATGATGGGCTATTGATTAAGGCAAAGCTACACGAGGGCTATCTGTTTCAGAAGGGATGTCTCGAGCAGAGAACCTTTCAAGGGGTTCTAACGCACATTCACGTTACATCTGAAGAAACCGCCCAAACCTACAGACCATTAGATCGTTTTTACACCAGACCATTACACGGGTTCTACACCGTTATTTAAAATTCGATTTTGCAATTACGACGACATATAGTAATAAAATATCAAATTGCTGTAAAATTTTTATTTAATAATACGTAATCTTCATTTCTGATTCAATTCATTAGGCAAAAGATGTAATTTAGCTTATTATAAACTCTTTGCCAAAATAAGTATAGTTTTTCAGGTAACATTTCTAAAATATAATTTTTTAATTGAATAATTTTTTTTTTAATTCTTACAGCGCAGCACTTACTAAAGATCTTGATTTAGCAGCCTAGCACACTGTATTTTCTTCCAAAAACAAAATTTGTGCTCTGTGTTGGGATAGTGTGAATTACCATTTTAAAGAACGTGACGAAATGTACAAATAAATTAACTCATTCTCCTTCACATTGCTTTATTCTTCTTTCTGCCAGGTATCAGTTTCACTTTCTCGGTAAAAACTTTATCGTTTCCGTTTCTTCGTAATTCTAGAAGCATGACACATCATAGAAGTTGGCGTGATAGGCAAGTAATCTTTGACGTCACTCGGAACTGACGTGTTCGTCTGTGATGATGCATAAAACGACATACACTTTCATGCATCTTTTCAAATCTTCTGATTCAGAACTTATATTCCTACTTTTTGTTTTTACGAAGAGTGTTTTGTTCATATTTCGCACACAACTTTAAACTACCTTTCATTAAAGTAAATAAAAAACACACATAAGATGTAACAGGTAAGTAGATACGTACGTTTCGACTAAAAATTGCTTTAGTCTTCCTCAGTCAAAGCCCTTCGTCACTAAGAACAGAGGGAACTCAACTCTTTTGAGTTCCTAAAACAATTTTTAGTCGAAACGTACGTATCTACTTACCTGTTACGTCTTATGTGTGTTTTTTACAAAGTTTTTTATTTACGTTATTGTTTAACACCAGTATTTTGAGTGTTTTTTTCCGTACCTGTCATTAATTAATGCAACAACAAACTTTCTGTTATCATTAAGCTACTGCAATGCGACATCAAGGAGAGGGTGGAGGACATAGTCGTAGCATCGGGGGGGGATGGGGCAAGTGGGGCATGTGCCCTCGTGACTTGGTCCCAAAATCTTTTTATTTAAAACATTTGTTTGTAAATATTAGAAAAGCCTTTCTTCTCTACTCGTGATTTCGATATGATCTCCTCTTCCCAAAATTTTCGTCACGCTCGCTACACCTATAGCAGAGGGGACAGTAATTAATAGAAAAACACTAAAATAAATTAAATAGCGCGATCCAATGTGGTTCAACTTCAACGCCTGTGTTGCAAGCTTCCGGAACTATGAGCTCTGGGTGCAGAAGCAACCTCTTCGGATGGTGAGTCTGTCGCGGAGCCCCCAGTGTTTAGTTCTCCAAGCTAGCTTGGCTCTCCTTTTATTGACACACTCCTGAGTCAAAATTGAAAGACCAAGGATCGAACTTTAGAACTACAGTATGGCAGCTCAATATGCTAAACATTAAGCCACAGGGCTTCGAATATTCGAATAGAAATGTAAAGTTTACGCAACATCGCGCCATCTAACATTATTTTTTTTAATCATGCTAATTTAGTGAAAGAAATAAAAACATATAAATTCTGATAAAATACAAATTACTGACAATTGCGTCGTGTGCTCAATACAAATTATTTCTTTTATCGAACAATACACTTAATTACGGAAAAACAGCTCTTTAGTTAACGAGCATAAAATAAAGATTTTTGTAAATTTATATTTAAAAAATAGTACTCACATAAAGTTGTGTGAGATCGCCTTCCCAGCATCTGAATAACTGAAACAATACAGAAAAGTTAACAATTAAGTTAAATAATAATAAAAAAGAAAAAAAACTTGGTGTCCTAATTAGCATCAGAGATTTTTAAAGTAGTTAAAAAGTATTCAAAGTATTAAAAAAAATCTCTACGTTAGTCTTATTATAAATTAGAGCAATTTTTATAGTTGTTTGAATATAAGAACCATCTCATTATATGGGGCGTTCCGAAATTTATGAAAGATTTTATTTAAATAGAAAATTAATTAATTTTGTTCGGACAACAAAAGAAGGAAAACAGTTTGACAGCGGACAGTTTAGGGTTAGTAAAACTGCACCCCTAGACAAAAGAACAAAGCACTTTCATTGTTGAATAACATGTAAAAAATAATGAAGGTTTGGTTCATGATTTTGGTGATGAAAATTGGAATCGTTTAAAAAATAAATGAATAAGAGCGGGCACTTGACCACCAGTGATTCCTCGCTACTAAGGCCCGAAGTACTTGTTCCCTTATCATGGAGGCACCTAATAGGTGGAACCAACATTGCCTCCTATGAAGGGAAGGGACGCCCAAGCCGGGAATCGAACCCGGAACCGCGGCGTGGTAGAATGGTTTGACACAATCCGAACGGCTTATTGGATGATCTAAGATCCTATACTAGGAGTGTGGGGGGAAGCATAGCAGAAATATTTTTTTTTAAATCTGGGTATATCCTCTAAATAAAAAGGGGGGGGGAGAAAAGAAAAATTATCGAAGGCCTTTATTCATGTGGCTGGTATGACATATTAAATACATAATTTGCTCGTTTGGCGCATTGCATTAATAAAGCGCCGGTCAATCCCATCACTTTTAAAAATGAAGTCTTAGACACTTTAAGCTGTAGTAGGACACTTCACCCGGAAAATTATACTCCGTTATACAGATTTTTTTCTGACAGCAAGTGTAATTAACAGAGTCGATTAATTTTTAAATAACGGACCCTGTGGAACGAAGTTTTAAAAATGTGGTGATAATACACTTAAAGAAAAATACCAGTAATGGTGGTGGTTTTCGGGCTAATTTTGAATTTAAATTTTTATTGCGTTTGGTGGGGGTGCGGGGTTATTGTTAGTATTGTTACGGTAAATGTGAGTAATTGGTGATGCATAATTACAGGAGTCATTTGAGCAAACTGATTGAATGTTTGTTAAATAAACCGACTAAGTTTGGGTTCGCCCCTCCCCCCCCCCAAAAAAAACAGGGTCCTCTACTGCTGTCGGGAATTCCATTCTAACAGTGGATTTTAGAGGGGCCACCGATAGCGATGGACCTACGTAAGAAGGGATTTTTTTTTTTTTTTTTAATTTGTAACCTACAGTTACCAGAGGTTCTTTGTTAATTTAAGAACTGGTTAGTTTGATAAATGTTCAACCATTAATCCAATTGTCCACATGATATAACTACCAGTAATTATCCATACTTACCAGATCATCTATATTTACAGTAACATTTTGAACAAGAAATGTTTGGCTGGGGAAAATCCTATTTCTTAAGCAATATTTTTCGCTGACGTCATTCTAATAATATTCGTCGACTGCATGATGAAAAAAAAATGAACGAGAAAGTATCCCCCCACCTTAAATATGGTTTACATTAATTAAGAAGAAAAATTTTGATGAGCAGTTTTTCATATGAAATTTTACCTACAAACAACACATAAATCACCAACACTTTATCAAATTTAATTAAATACTTACTGGATCCCTGAGGTCTTCTCGGTCACAGAAAGTTCCAGCGGCATACAACATGTTATCTCGAAAGTTGTACGTCATATTTCGCGTACATCCATACACTATATTTTTTGCCTAAAATAGTAAAAACAATAATGGACGGTGGTAGTAATTGCAAAAGTAAGAATAGACAACAAAGTACACGTAAGAAAAGAGATCAAACGCATTCATTGCTTTCCAACACAATCATATTAATGCAAAAGATGCATTGCAAGGATTCGAAGGCTCCTGTTAGTTCTATGGTTGCTTCCCGGCTAGGGATGGACGCGAGACGCGAGAATTCTCGCATTGTCTCGCGAGACGAGACAGAGTCTTGTCTCGCGCGAGATTTCTAGCGAGAATTCTCGCATTTTTTTCCGTCTCGCATAAATACGAATCTGAAAAGCGACAATTTGCCTGAAGCCTCTACCGTTTAACTTGCGTCTCCTTCGTTTTCGGTCCTGGTATACTATCAGCACTCTACAATACGCACAAACACGTAACATTTAAAATTAGAACAGACGAGAGATATACAAAACACACAAAGGAGAGGATAAAGAAAGAGGCGGAAAAAAAAGAAAACAGAGAAGAGTTGAAAGAAAAATAATAAGTAAATAGGAAAGGCGGTACGGTATGTTCACTTTTAGACGGGCCCGGGGCATTAAGTTTGGGGCCCCCCTTACTATCCCCTTTTTTACACATTAATCCCCTTTACTGAGCCCCCTTTTTTAAGCATTTTAACCCAGTTTTGACCGCTGTTGTACTCGAAAATTGCATTTCAGTTAACTGTAGTTTTTGTACTTTAATCAAATCGTATTTATCACCCCAAAAAAATATCTCTAACTTGATCTAGTGATAGACAATTAGGTAATACCTATATTATAGAGGAAATTCAGTTTTTTCCCCACAATTACTATTTCAGTACATATGAATTTATAATTTAGATAATCGGAATATATATGGGCCCCCTTTTTCTTCACGGGCACGCGACTACCGCCCCCCTTGCCCCTGTGATAATCGGGTTTCGGGTATATCAGAGAGAGATTAGAAGTAGAGCAACTTGCATTCGCATTGATGCTTAGTCTGAGTAGGTTGAAATATGGTTGAATATCCTTGGTTGAAATATCCTTGTACCGATATTATCCTCAAACTTTCCCGCACGTTGCGGCGTGCGTAGGGGGGGGGGGCGCCCACCCTGGTAACAACTTTCTAGGGGCGGTTAAATCCCTATTGTTGGCCTGTTTTAAAGAGATTAAAATGACATTTTTTATTCTTATATATTAATATCGGACGGAAAGAAATGCAAGCAATTTTTTTAAAAACTACTTCTCTTTTCGTTTATATTATCATGTTTTCCCTTCCTTCGGCTTGCAAAACTTTTATAAATTTTTTTCCTCCCCATCATTTTATCTTGCAGTTGGGTTCCTATTCTAAAATTATCTTCGCCTGTTAGATGTCTTTTCATTTTTTTAAAAAATCCACACTGGATATACATTAGGGGGATTATGGTTTAATTTTTCTGTAAACAGGGCGACCATAACGACTGTAGTACTATCGCTAAAAATTATTGCGGAAAAGTACAAACGGATAGTCGTCAACAAATTAACTGTTCAGTAATTTAAAATATAAACAAAAAATAAGACGTCTATTAACCAACTGAGATACTATAATGAAATCTAAAAATGCACACACGGTAATGTTATTGGAAATATTAGGCAAATAATTATAATTATCGTTACTATAATCTTGTTTTCATTAATATAAAAATTACACATATTTTAGAGACTTGAAACTGACGTTAAAGTAAATAGTAGAGATTTAATAAAGACTAAAAGTGTTCTGTTTATAATTTTTCAAGGGTTATCTTACAACCAACTGAACGATAAGTAATTCTAATTTGTGTTAATATATCCCGCAGTAATTTCAACAGAGGAGATTACTTGAACTTTAAAAAAAAATCTGTTTTGTCTCATGCAGATATGATTTTATTAAAATATTCGCTACTTCTCGTATGAAGAGCGGGTGCGCAGCTATTTTAAAACAAACGGTTGTCCATTTCATGTAGTGTCTGAGGTATTTAATGCTTCCACTTTAACAGTATGATGTAGAACTACAGTATGATGTATAAATAACACATTTTGAAAGTCGGGAGTTCTCTGCAAACCGCTAAGCTTTTCACTTTTCTGATCGCGAATGACACTGACGTAGTTTTTTGAGTCATTATATTGCAATGATGCCAGGTTAATACTCATGGCGCAAACTTTACATCAAAAGTCAAATAATTTTGCTTTTATTTTAGATTCCACATCACTGGAATTAATTGAAATTTCTCATATTAGGAAAATTTTCGTTTACTACAGTGCGAAGAACGGGCACGCAGCTAGTAAATAAAAATAAATACTATATTTTCGGTGTGACATTATATATACGGATTAAATCTCAATTTCTTTTACTTCAAATGCCGATATATGCTGATATAGTTATTAATATATCTACTAATGTGGCTATATGTAAGTAATTGTTATTATTAATATTAATTTTCAATAAAATCCCAACAATAAGTTAGTATAAAATAGTAACGAAATCGCAGTCCTTAATTTTGCGAGACTCGCGAGACGTCTCGCGCGAGACGAGACAGCAATTTCTTTGCGAGACGCGAGACGAGACACAGTATTTGCGAGACGAGACGAGACGCGAGACGAGACAGAGGTTTACCACTGCGAGACGAGAAGAGACAGCCCCGATTCTCGTCTCGCACGTCTCGCGTCCATCCCTATTCCCGGCGGAATTCTTCGAAAGCGCTTGTTGTCGTTGAATAGGGCATTTATTCAAAGACTCATAGGTTTTCAATTGGTGCAGAAAAACCGACATCACAAATATATAGTTGTTTTACAGAGTGCATGAAAAAATAGACTAAATCAGTCTAAGAAGCAACACTTGATACACACGGTTAACGATGCTATATGCGACTGTCTTGGAAGGTTCTGCGTAAAGAACATTAGTGGAAATCGAATTCGATTCGTACCCACAATCGTCTGAAATTCCAGGCTTTTGAAAAATTGTTTTAAAATATCCAAATAGTTGAAGTACTTGAGTAATTTAAACCTTTGCGAAATCTCGGACCATTGTTAGGATTCTAGAAAATCTCAGGGCGATGTTTCGAAAGCTAAAATCCTACAGTGAATATTGTAGCCGATTGTCTATGCTCCCTTTTTCTCGCAATAAAAAGAAAATTTGTCTAAAGTATCTTTTAAAATGTGTAGTTTTTGTCTAAAATATGCATTTAAAATAAATATAAGATCGTTGTAGAAATAATTTTTAATTTTTAAAAATGTATGTGGCAACATTTTTGTTTTTGAGCAAATAAGCATGAATTCATAGCATGTGCATCTAGTTCGCTAAACAAATTTTTACCCGATTTTTTGTTGCTTCTAATTTTTTAACAGTTTTGTATTTCTTTACATTTTGCAATACAGCTAAATGAAAAGAAACACATAATAAATAGTATTATTAGACTAAATAAAGTAGGCTGTATCAATTTCTTTTGCTGTATGAGAACTGTAGACTGGACATTCTAATTTTTCGAATTTGAACCATTTTTCATGGTTTTTTGGGAAGAATTACATGCTGAAATTTTTTAAAATGTTTTTCTTAGCCTGAGTAAGCTTAAATGAAGTTACAGTTTTATTCTCAGACCATTTAAAAATATCATGCATTTTAGGATTAAGAACTTAGCAAATACAGGACTTGCACAAAAATCCTAATTGGCAATATTTTCATAGTTAATTCATTATAACATTTAAGTCTTTTAAATATTATGTTAAAATAGTTTCTTTGCAGAATTACATAATAATAATAAAAAAGAAAAAAATACCATTATTTCTTTTCCTCGTTCTGGAAACACTAAGCCTCTTAAATATAATTTGAAGAGTCCGTATTTTCTAAAATGTTATACATCAGAAGATTATTTATACTAAAAAAAAAAAAAATTCTTTTGAATACCAGTCACAATTAATATCCTAGAGAGGCATTGCACTTTAGAAGTTCAGGTTTCAAACATCCTAAATGCTATATTCCAGCATAAATAAATTTTCCAATACAAATGAAAAATGTAGCATCAAACCTATTAAATACAAATCAGCTCGTTTCTGCGAATGAAACATTTACTTTCCTCTAATATGTCTATTTTAAAGCAATATTTGTATCTACAATAGAATACCTCTAATAAAAAACCTCTGAAAGGAAACTTACAGTACATTTATGTTATAAAAAATACGCATGTTAAAGAATCCAAAAGATTACTGTTTCAGAAAACTCTAGTTAAGCCAAGTCAGTCTCGAGAGCGATAGATGTTTAAGAATGAGCATACAGTGAGTTGCCAAAATATAAGGCACAGTTTCAAAAAGTTAAAAAATCTGAAATACTTTCATATTTTAAATGCGCGCTAAAGTGCTATACATTAACAGGGTATCTATGCGTCGTCCTTATTTTTTTTCTTATTCCATTAAGTTGGAAAGTGTATTATTATACATGAGTGTGCCGTAATTTTCTTTCTTTTTCCATAAAAATTTTCTTTCGAATGGAAATCTACAGTAAAATCGGCTACTAAAACTGTTTTACAATCTTTGCTAAGCACATTTTAACTATACTTTGTAATAAACTGTCGAGTTTTCCAGTTTCTAGCCAAATATGGAAGATATCGCCAAACTAGGTTAAGGTTTTGGGCATCTTATTTTTTTGGGGCACCAAAATTGGCGATAAATTTTTTAAAAATTGCAAACCTTGGCGACTTTCAGCATTTTATCCTCTCAAACTTCCCTCGCGCTATCTGGTAACACTATCGAAAAATTCACAGAAAATGTGTCGACGCAAATGGGTCCATAAAAATATGTCGACAGAAAAAAACGGAATGAACTAAGAGTGCTAGCTCGTATATCACTAGAGTGCTAACTAAAGTACATAAAAAAGAATAGGGGGTAAAAGAAGGTCAGTCAGTGTTGGGTGTCATTTCTGTGCGTCTAGGTAAATTTCATAGTTCTTATTTTTGGAAACAGAGAAAGTTTAACCAAGAAGAATTCAATAAATAGTAGATTAAAATTTATTACTTCAATTATTTAAAATACTAAAACTTAATTATTTAAATTATTATTTTTATTATTAATAAATTTAATTATTTTAATATACTAAACAGCTCTTGTCACGTACACCGAGTTAGAATGAAATTCATTTCTTTTATAATTGAAATATTTTAAAACTAAAAAACAGCATTAAAATTTCATTGATCACTTAATGTTTGAATCGTAGATGTATGCATAATATTTTAAATTTATACCTACATACCACTGTACCACTTTAAATTGCCGTAAAGTACGCCTGAACGAATTGCAGAAATATGCGACTGTCATGTACGTTGGCAAAAAAATTTTAGGGGGGGGGGGGCAAACATTACTTCAACATATGGTTACCTGTTGGAAAAAACGGCTTACAAAAATCCAGGGGGAGTCAAATGCCCCCCCCCTGCCTCATGCTTCCAACGCCCATAGTGTGACTGTTCCTAATAATTTGGCATCCCACATATAATTTTGTTAATAACAGGAGTAATTAACAAAATCACAGCTTATTGAGTGTTCCAAATACTAAGCATATTTAACCACAACCTATTCTATCGCTTTCACTACCAAAATTATAAAACCGCCAAAATTTACCACGTTACGATAGCTAACTGTGTTCAGTAAACGCAGTTTATGGAATGGTGTTGTATCAATTTCGAAACGAACTTGCGATGTAGAATTAAAGTGCATGAATACTAATAATTGTTAGGATGCCAGATACACTACAGATTTGCACTGTTTACGATTCCATAAATAAATATAGTTGAAAAATAATGCTCACATTTTCTTCACCCCCTACTCCCCAACCTTCTTCTGCTCATAATATACAAAACATGTTTTTAGTAGTAGGGGCGTAGCCAGAATTTTTTTCGGGGGGGGGGATATGAAATATTTTCGTAACATAAATAAACGAAATTTCACCGACAAGCAAAAAATCTGAAAGCCTATACTAACTTTTCTGTAAAAATACAAGTTTTGTTCAGTTACACATGTGTTAATCGTATAAATTCATTTATAATAATAATTCGAAATAAAAAAACTCAGAAAAAAATTGTAACAACATTTATTTTTATTTTTGATTAGAAAAATAGAAAGAAAGTAGATTACAAATTTATTTTCTAGAAAAAAATTACCTTTAAAAAAAGCCAGTACCTCTTTTTGATACATTTGTAACGGTTATAATTACCTACAGTAGAAATTGAAAAACCTATTCTAAATTATTTTTTTCAAGTCGACAATGAAATTCAGAGTAACACGAATAACAATATAAAAGTAAAATTAGTACACTTATATAATTAGTACACAGCGCACGTAAAAACTTTAAGGGCAGTTAGTTTATCGTGAATATTCAAAAAGAAAAAAATTCAATGTCTAAATTTTAGTATGCATTATCAGAAAGTTATTATGTAGACAAAATTGTTATTTGCAAATATTTTATTGCGAAATATCAAAAAAAATTATACATGATCTCATAACGGCCTGTGTAAAAGCTTTTAAGGCCACGAAACAAAAACGCGTTTTAACGACACAAAAGACATTTATTAAAACTTTGTTGAGGCGCCATTATTCCTAACCAGCTAAAATATTCTTGTTTTCATGTATAGAACAAGGCTCTGGCACAATAATAGATCTGTTTTATACCATTCATATTCGATTGCATATGTTAATTCGATGGAAGAAGAACACTGCCTTCTAGTGCTGGCTATATACGTTTCGAGCAAGATCACCCCACAGAGACTGAATGGGGTTGATATCAGGACATCTAGATGGCCAATGTAATACCTGAATATTTTTGTATCTAAACCAGGTTGTCATAAGCCGACTCTTGTGAATCGGGGCACTATCCCGTTGGAAAATCCATTTTTTTCCCGGCCAAATCAATTACATTTGGCAACAAGTGGTCTTCAAGAACTTCTTTATATATATGACTCTGAGTTCATTTTTGTTTAAATAAAGCCAGTGATCCAATTCCATTAAAAGAAAAGCATCCCGATGTCATAACAGTTGCCCCACCGAATTAACGTTTGGAAAAAATTTCTTTTTCTTTTCACAAATCGTGTCAGTAATATCTCCAACCATCAGGACCATATAGGTCCCCCCCCCTTTTTTTTGTTGTCTCTCGAGCGACTGATTAACATTGCATTTTATGAAAGGGTATTAAAAGAGGTATAACAAGTTTTGCACCATACTTAATGTGCCCATTTATTTTTCCTTCAAAACGGGACATCTGTTACTTTTTTGGCAATAATGCATTTATTTTCTTCCTCAAAACGGGACATCTCTGTTTTTAAGGTAATAGTGTATGGAGACTAAATTTACAAGTCAGGGTATTTTTTAGTTGTTAAGAAAACGCGCAAACAAAAAGCTTATGTGTTAATGTTAATATCAAAATAAAATGAAAAAAAAAACTTTGCTAAAACACACATATACGATAAAAAAATTGTGCTAGATGTGCGTTTCGGGTGGTACAAGGGGGGTAATCCCTTCTTCAACCACAAAAACACCATCCAACATAAGGCAGGAAGGTAGGAAAGTGAGATATGTAAACAAAAGTACACATAGAAAAAAGGAAGTTGTCATTCGGAAGGAAAAAAAAAATTCTTAGAAAACCAGAGTGAAAAGGAAAAATAAAGTGGAAATCGGGGGAGGGGGAGGAATAAGTAAAAGAGGAACATGACTTTAAAAAAAGAAATAACGATTAAATAAATTGAAATAGTTAACAAAAAAAAAAAAAGAACAAACACAAAAACAATACATGCCCCGGCGTTTCCTTTGCGTCTCGAGAAGGGAGGGAGGGAGGTCAGTTTTTTTTTTTTTTTTCTTTTTACAGACACTGCCGTTGGGTGATTTTAGTTTTTTAGCGGCCTTTATGGAAATCGTTACCGTGAGTTGCTTTCTTTCTAAAAACGGGACATTTCGGTGTCCCTAAGCTGTGCTTGGGGACAACGGGACAAACCACCTAAAAACGGGACTGTCCCGTTCAAAACGGGACGTACGGTCACCTTAACCATACTGCAAATTGCCAGTCCTTCTAATAGTATTGCAAATATTACAGACATCAAAACTTGTTTGCTTAATAATTTCAGTACTTGAATACTTTCCTGTCGAAGCAAGTCACAAAACTGTCCTTTCACACCTGGATGATAAATTTTTAGGTCTACCTCCAGAGCTTATTTTGCAACAGTTTTAGAACTTCCAATCTTCTTCGCTGTAGCCCTTCTATTTAATTCTGACGATGAAAGAATAACAATTTGTCCTTTTCTCATATTCTGTTAATCTTTTCTCTCTTGTCAGTGTTATGATTATTATAAACGCACAAAAACAACTATAATTACCTTATTTAAATATACTTACGGCTATACCCAGAAGCATGAAATTGTTTTGAGAGTATTACATTGATTTATACAAAAATATTGTACCGCTGTAATATTGTACCGCTGTAAAATATTGTAAATTTTACCGCTGGTCTTAAAGTTTTTACACTGTAAAATTAAGCTGTTTTTCATTTCAACTTAAATTTAATTGTTACAATCAGTTAATAAAAATTTTGTCTATCGTATCAGTTTTTTAAAGTTATTGATAAACATTCTAATACTACTTTGAAGTAAATGCTTTCTTATATTTAAAAAGAGGAAACTTAGCCTGGCCTAAAAGTTTTTGCAAGCTCTGTATGTACTGTAAAAAACGACTGATATATTATGTAATTAATTAAAACGATCACGATACACATTTCTTTCGTAAGTATTCAATAAATAACCTTTCAAGAAAATTTGAGCATAACTGCTCAGATTTCTGTTTTATAAATATAAAATATTATGCCCTATATATTCAGCTGCTAGGGAAAAAAAAATCGAAAAAGATTATAGTTGATAAATTTTTCTCTTGTTTTTTTTTTTTTTTTTTTTTTAGACGGAAAAAATACTTGAGTACATTTTCACGTTATTTCTTGGGTATTATTTAAAATTACAAACTTTTTAAAAAATTTCAGGAAGGGGGGGATATATCCCGATATCCCCATCCCCACGGCTACGCCCCTGTGCCATAGGTTAGCTGAAATTTAAATATTGCTGAAGGCATAAAGGCCTGACTTCCGAAGTTATTCAAAGTAGCGCTTATGAGAAGTTTCATTGTGCACTTTGTTTACAATTTGCTTGTTGCCTGTAAAACAGCCTGTAACTGCAAAACAGCTGTAAAACAGCCTGTAAAACAGCTTTTTCCTTTAGCGCTTTGTTACTGATGTAAAGCAAGCATCTGCCCTCCTTTCTTATTGATTCAAGTGCAATTATTTATTTATTTATTTATTTTTCAAAAGTTAATAGGATCTAACTTTGTTTAACTTCTTCTTCTTCTCATTATTATTGACTTTTTAATGTTCATTTTAGTTATTTTATTGTTACTGTCGATGTTGACACCTTAAACAGAATGTGGCACGATCGTCATTAATGAAATCAAAGAACAACTTTCTTGTTAAATTTGCATGTACCAAAGTTTAACACATATTTCTTACCCTTGGTGGTAACAGGTCCCCGCATCGTGCAATTATTTCGGCATTTTTTGGTCCTAAAGTAAAAGAAAATAATGACAACATCTTACTTTTTTATATAAAATAAATACTGATTTAACACACTTTAAAATGTAATAGACCACATATTTTTGTCTACTTGTCTAATACAGGTCATTAAAATAGAGGACACAAATCCAAATGTCTTTCTAAGTTTATTTTTGCGTTGGAGGATTTATTTTTATTTATCTATTTATTTATTTTGAGATATGTACCAGAGATTTTCAGATGGAAGTAGCACAAAATGCATTTATTTTAATTAAAAATAACTTTGTACTTTTGAACAAAACTCTAAATCATCTGTCTTTTGTTTTTGGAGAACTTCAAAGAATAATTTTAATAAGTAAGTAATTTTTATGCATACAATTATTTTCTCTTGTAGGCGATAGTTTTAACTAAGAGCCAGATTCTGCTGTCTGTCTATGAACATTTTAAAAGTTGGTTGAACAGACTTTTTAGTCACTGAAATGCATACCACATCTTTAAGTTTCAAAGAATTCAATAATAATTTTACAACCCTTTCAGAAAAGCAGGACCATAAAAATAAAACTTGTAGATCCAGCTGTGTTCTGGAAATGTCTACTAATATTTAGGAATGCTGTCAAGCCACTGTTAAATTGCCTACAGCAGTGTTTCCCAACCTTTTAACGTAGAGCCTTCCCAACAACGGCTAACTTACGGTGGCGCCTCCCCCCTCACATATTTCCTATGCATATTTCATCATACATTCAGTGTTTTTTTTTATTCTTCAACATTTAACATTTAGTCGAATTTTCTACAAAATAATGTTATCAGTAAAGTTTGAATGAACATTTTAAGTGAAAATAGATACTCTTTTGAGTAAAAATAAAAATGAACAAGATAATTTTTAAAAACATGCATCACTACTTTCTCATTGGTTTTTCTCGCGCCCCGCCGATTATGAAACGCTGGTGGATAATCTTTGACGCTGGTCTGCAGGATCTCTATCTCGCTAAAAAATTAGAGCTATGATTCCCAAAGTGCTGCATATGTATCACGAAGGGGCCCCTCCGATCTGCCATGAAGCCATATGCAAACAATAGGGAAACAGGTAATTCTTTTCAGTGCATAGAATTCCCATTAACACATTGAAACAAAGCATTGAAAAAAACGTAAGATGCAGTTTAGGAAAGGGTATCAGCAATTTTGGCTTCAGAGAGACATACCCGTTACTTATATTGCATTATTGGCAACCGCAAGCAAACTTTTGATGGCTTTTCTACCATTGTACCTCGAGAAAAAGTGTTTCAGCGCAGTTTCCAGTCTTCTTATAGAAAGAGATTGGAAATCACAGCCGAGGACTTTTAACCTTAAAGCTCAATATTTTGAAGCCAGATAGTAAAAATTTGGAACAAAAGTATCAAGTTCAGAAGCGCATACAAGGGAGGAGCCCAGAGGGTCTAGACCCCCCCCCCAAAAAAAAAAAACAAGATATCAGTTTTGCATCCTAAATTATGTAGTTCATGACATTTTAATTCGTTTAAAGACTATCAAATTTTTATTTCTAGCAGTTAAGATAAGTAAATAAACACAGAAACATATTGAAGTATATGTATATTGAAGTGCGGGGTGTCATGTAAAAGGTGGTCATGGTCACGAGAAAAACTTTTGCTCCGGATATATTCAGGTGTAAAAAATTTTTGAGCTGGACTTCTTCCAAGGTTAAAAATTTTGTTCCGCATTTTTTCAGGTGGTTGGTAGATGTTACAATACCTATCAATCTCCTGAAAAAAAATGTAGGTGTGTAGGAGTTTTATGAGCTGGACCCCCTCCAAGAAAGAATCCTGTGTGCGCCACTCTTCAAGTTTACCCATCCCATTAAACTTTCATTATTTTGTGTAATTATTTTATTCAAGAATATTACTAGATTTACATTTGTGCCGTTTACATTACTAAAGGTATGTTAAAAAAAAAAAAAAACTTGCATATCTTTTTTTTCCACTCTACAGTAAAATCTTTCAAGTAAGAAGCTCTATGTCAGCTGCAAAACACGTTTAACGACTTTTTAAAAGTTTGATATCAAAGAAGCGTTCCAACACAATTCAATCAATGTAAAATTTCGCCTTACAGCTGTAACTGTCCACGCTTGTCACGTGACATGTTCGTACATTTTATTTTTATCTGAATGTTTTGAAGTACCTTTTGGGAAATTTTACCTTCGGTTTCACTATGTTTTGGAACGCTTGAACATAAACATTAGTGGCTGGCTATTTTTGGTACGATTCATTTGAAGGGGATCCAAGAAAAACAGAAACATCTGGCAAGTGGTCTACGATATAAAAA
The DNA here is from genome assembly GCA_038373885.1 of Cheiracanthium punctorium. Taxonomy (NCBI): domain Eukaryota; kingdom Metazoa; phylum Arthropoda; class Arachnida; order Araneae; family Cheiracanthiidae; genus Cheiracanthium; species Cheiracanthium punctorium. The sequence continues at coordinate 78,412 of JAWZYV010001300.1, read as the reverse complement.
GTTTTATGAACTCTACATAAGAGGAATAAAATATGACTCTATGATTTGGCGAGTCTGCAGGATTTTGTAGAATTGAGCGATTTCCAAGTTATAAATTTGTAAAGGCTTTAAAGACAGTTGAATTGCGTTTTAAGTAGGAAGTATTCCTCGTGATTTTTGCAAAATGTCCGATAGAAAAACATTAAAAGGCATTATGGAACTCATAAATATTTGCTTACTACACAAAGCTTCAATGAACTGGTCAACTTCTTCATCCTCGGGCGTTTGCGAGCGGACAGCCGCTATCCACAGGCAAAACGTAAATAACACGAAGTACTTCATAACCCCAACGAGTACAGACGGCGAGTCCAAAACTGCCTACAGAAAGTCGGATGCGAAAGAAAAAGTTATTTGAAAAAAAATGGGCGTGGAGAAACTGAAACACCCTCTCTTATAGACACGCGAGTTGCAAATAATATTTATCCAGGGCAAAACCCAATCCTGCGCAGAGCATACTGATGGCAAAAGTGTGTCAATGAACCGTTACCAGCTCAATGGCGTCAGGTTTTCACCATAACGGCTTTTTTTACTAAAGCGCCCGCGGACAAGGGAACAATTGATATCCGTAGGATGAGCTAATCGTCTGCCAGCCCAGTTAATTAGTGTTGCCACAGAATGATCGAGAACTAAACGAGCTAAAAATAAAAGGACATGCTCCTAAAAAAGCATATCATGGAACAAATTAATTGCCATATTCCGGGAGCAGTAAAAATGATGAAATTCTACAAAGAGCGGCCACACCATTGTTATGAATGGAACAGGTAAAGTTAGGTTGATGACATTCTGTTTCCTGGTTGTTAAATTTAATCTGTTTAACGACGCTCACAAGCACGGTAAACACGCTGCGTTAAGTTCGAACGAATGTCACTTTTTTATAGTTTTGACAAGAAAGATTGAAATCTATAAATGCGCAAACAAGTGCTAGACATCCTGCTCGAAAGTAGGTTAATTTTATTGGCAATGACTGCGGGAGGTCTATGGTGAAAGATAACGTGTCTCTTGTGAAAGTAAAGTAATCTATTTATACTTGGGATAGAGTTCTAGAAAATGAAAATCAGATTAATCTCCGTTTTTGTTCCTTCGAGTAAAACCCATGCACAAACACGTTTGTATTTATTTTACTTTCATCTTTTACTCAGATGCTGTGATCTAGGGTAGACCGGGGCTAGTAGACGTAGTTTTTAGTTATTGAGTTTTATTATTTTTTGTTCAAATTTTTCAACAAAGTTGAACAGCACCTTTAAAGCACAGACATTTGGCTATAAATACCCAGGAGTTTAATATTTATAATGTTTATAGTTTATGGTTAACAGAAGCCTGAAGTAAACGAGAAAATGTATGCCAGCTTTTAATATAACCACTTAGTTAAATAAAACTCAACTAAACACTCATTTACAAGAAATCAATTGTACTTTTTAAGAGTAACTTTAAACAAAGGAATTATTTATTTACGCATAATGTAAACTTCAAATTATTCAGTAATAAAAGTAATGAATGAAACGTTAACTTTAAGTAGCTTTTGTACTAATCATCAGCAGAAAGTATAAAAGCAGAAATCAATCAGCAGAAATCATCAGCAGTGTTACAGTTATCACAAATATAAAATGAAGTGCCTTCATTGTGCAGACCCTATGTGCCTAAAGTTTTTAACCCTCTTTTCTTTGTGTTTGTTTTGCTTTGATTTTTATTAGTCTGTATGCATGTTCAGCATAATTTCTACTAGTCCTCCGACTAGATTTTTTACAGCTCCTAATTACCGATACAAATGGACCAGAAAAAGTGACTAACGTATTTCAAAAGGTGAGATGATCTTTTTCCTTACCTTTTGTCTTTTGATATCAGAATACCTACTATACAATTTTCTGATTAATTCATACGCACTGAATCCATGAAGCAGGACAAAACAGAAGTAAATATTCTGAAACAATTTAAAGGGGTTATATGGCGCACCGGGTCAACTTGCCCCGTATTTAATGAGCCTGGTGCCCCCAATGGACATTTTTTTCACAAAATGGCAGACATAACCATGATATCGGCGTCAAACGATTTGCGAAACTTTCAAGATTCAGTTCTTTCTTTTTATGCTGAAGAACTTGTTCATGGTTTATTAGTTTTACTTTTATGCCAAAAATACAAGGCAGATGAATAAATGTTAAAAAATATTGAATGTGACATTGTCATTCATTGATCTATTGACTTAAAGCAGTGCAAAAAACAATTCCTCCCGTAATCGTAGCGTGATTGGTGTTTTTTTTGTTGTTGTTGTTGTTGTTGTTGTTGATGGGGTGGGTTGGCACAATGAAATTAAGAGAAGAAGAGATTTTTTTTCAATATTTAAAAACAAATGTTTAAATAAAATGTTTTGTGATCAGTTTTTGCAAATTTGGTAGATGTTTCCACATCCCCCCCCCTCTAAAAAAAGTATGGCATGAATACCACATGACTTCTTTGCACATTCATAATATCCTACGCATTTTTTGGCACTTATTTTATTTTATTTTTCATTCAAAAGTGAGATAAGATTCTTCAATTTTTATAAACAGAGATTTTTCGTTCGTCCCAGTAAAAGATTAATAAATGTTACACACACTCTTCACTTTTTGCCTAGGAATGAACGCGAGACGAAAAAGAGTCCTGTCTTGCCTTGTGAAATATGCCTAAATATATGTTTGTCACGTCTTGCAGAATCTCTATACTATAGTGATAAAAACGATTGAAACAAAAAATTGTAAATCTCTGTCTTGCGTAACAAAATATCGTCTCACATCTATCCCTACTTTGAACGATGCCTATTATTTTAGAAACTTGAAATAGATTAACAACTCAAATTCAGTTATGACTGCCCACAGTCATTAATGTATTGAAAAGCTTTTGGATGATCCTGTAAATAAACAACTTAGATTACAATCAAGAAAGGGATGTGAACAATTAGTTGTTATAAATCCTAAATTATTATTTTTTTTTCTAATTTAACATTCTGCGGCTAATCGTTTTTGAGTCAGGCAAGATAGGCACGAACAGACTTATATCGAAACTGGTTAAAATGGATGAGGATGGTCAAAATTCATATTTCTATCAATCTCAACTAAATTTTAAGCGAGATTACATAATATCTCCTTTATTTCTAGCAAAGAAGTATTATAAAAAATCTAGTACAATAGTGAAATGTACCCTGTCATTTTTAGAATGAGTAAAAGAATAATATATCATCGTTATTTTTTTAAACAAATGAAAAAATAATTTTGTGTTTCTGGAAACAAACAAAATATTTTTTTTAAAAAAACCAGTGTCACGTTTAAAGCCATTGTCGAGCCATTTGAGCTTAGTAATGCAACTTCATTTTGGCTCATGTCGTTCTTGGAAATTTGGACGAGATTTAACATTGACTATTTCAATTACTTAAAGGAGCAGTTCCCATCCTTTATTCTTTAACGTGCCTTTTTCTTAGATTTTTTTACAGCGAACTTCACTTTTAGTAATGATTCAGATTAAAGAATAAATATTTTTATTGAAAGAAAAAACCGTCATACAAATTTCAATGAATTTCACCTTGTAGAATTTTTCAGAAAAACGAATTTAATCTTCGGTCCTTTGAAATATGTTATACAGAGATTTAACTGTAGTACCCCTTTGTCATAAAGATGTCCCCATAAATCAACATAACGCAGTTTTCTTTATTTCTACCGTTTTCTTTTATTAATAATCTTCTTATCTGAAAAGGCGACGTCAGTATTTATATTGGACTAGCTGAAGTACCCGTTCTTCGCACGGGAATGAATGGACTTTTTGATATTACGATTTGTGGTGATTACTATTCATTGTAATAAACAGATATAGCAAAGTGGATATCGCGTTATATTGTGCCCAATAATCATGCATACCGAATTGCAAGGCAATCGTTTGTACGGTGCAGAAGGCCATGCGGCGTAGCGCAATCTAGTGGCGAGTTTTAGCAAAACGGATACGGCGAAAATATTTTTCGCATTCAGATATCGATGTATACGAATTTTCATGACTATCGGCTGGAGAGTCCTGAAGTTCATGTGTTGACGCGACATCTAGGGGCAAGTTATAGGAAAATGGATAGCGCCAAACTCTTCCCCGTGTTCAAATATCTATGTATACCTTTTTTCATAGCGATTATTTGCACAGTCAAGAAGTGATACACTGCAGGGCCATCTAGTGGTTCAATAAAGTAATGATTTGCTACAGCGCCGTCAAGTGGCGAGCTATAGCAAAATGGATAACGCCAAAATATTCTCATTGTTCAAATAGCTATGTATACTGATTTTCATAGCGACCGTGTTCAACTATCTATGTATACCAATTTTCATAACGATCATTTGAGTAGTCAAGAAGTGATACACTGCCGGGCCATCTAGTAGTTAATTAAAGTAATGATTTGCTACAGCGCCGTCAAGTGGCGAGTTATAGCAAAATGGATAACGCCAAAATATTCTCATTGTTCAAATAGCTATGTATACTGATTTTCATAGCGACCGTTTGAATGGTCAAGAATTTGGCCTGCTGCAGCGTCATCTAGTGGCGAGTTAAAATAATAATGCATTGCAGTGTCATCTAGTGGTGAGTAACATCAAAAGGAACAAAGTTAGAATATATTCTTCGTGCTCAAATGTGTAAGTATAAAAATTTTTATGCCGATCAGTCGAACGGTATAGAAGTTGATGCTTTGCAGCGCCATTTAGCAGCAAGTTACAGCAAAATGGATAGTGAAAAATATTCTCCGTGTTCTAATATTCGCGTGTACCAAATTTCATCGAAATCGGTTGGACGATATTCGCATAGCAAACGGCTAAACGGAATAGAATTAAACGTTGTGCTGTGGCACCAAGTGGCAAGTTAAGGAAAAAGGATAGCATAAAAACCTTCTCCATCATAAAAGACTTAGGTGAACCAAATTTCATCGTGCAACGGTGCTCAACGGTGCTGGAGTTTTTCAACCTCATAAACACATACCAACATTCATTTTTATCTATAACCAGTGTTATTATATATACCAGTCTCAAATAAAATCCAGTTTCAAATCTAAGCCTCGCCAAAGTGCCAACATACGCCATTTTGCAAGAGTTTTTTCAGGGAATCATTCGAAGCATTGACTTAGCAGCAATCAATATGGGAAATGGTTCGACCGCCAAAGAGTAGCACGCATTTATTTGAAAATTGGAATCCCTTAATGCAGCCGATTTTTTTTAAATTATCAACTATAATGTGTTTTATTCATCGTTACTCCGATGTACTAAATGAGAAGATTTCAATTTTCTGAAATTTGGCGGAATTCCCCCAACTTAAATCAATGTACTCAATTGGCGAGAATTCTGAAGTTAGATCGCTTGAAATCCCTTAATAACTGCATTATTTCTTCACGGATCATTAAAATTTAACGCTGTATTCTAATAAAACCGTTGCACTTGTTTTCAAAAATCTATTTCCTTAAGCTCTCAATAAATTGCGCCAAGCCGAAAACTGTGCAAACCGCTAGAACTCACTTACTCAAAATCCATATTTCAGCCATTTTATTTTTTCACCAAACTAAAAAAATTTACACATTAGCCTCGTAAATCTTCAATTCTTATTGTTTTGCGTGTAAAGCATTACATTCATGCTCTGATTTCCCATGCACACGATATTATAATTTTAAAAAAATAACCTTACGAATATAAACTAACAAACAAAAAATCAGTATTATTCTTTTATTTTTATTTTGAGAATTTAAAACATTTTATTCGGCAAAATCGCCACACATGGCAACCACGATCCTTATTTCACACTTTTTTCACTACAGGGGTTACAATTACGGAAAGATTTTTGCGTGAAGAGCATAAAAAATCTCTTAAATTCCGGGAACGGGTGGACCTTCAAATGTTTAAAGTGGACTATGATTTATTCTATATTATTTTACATATCTGTGCTAAATTTCAGGCCGATAGGTCTATTTTTGTGGATTTGTATACGAATCAAATCCACAAACAAACAAACAAACAGAATTTCATTTTTATTTATAAGATTGGTCTTTTGCCCGTATCACTTTACCTCATTTTGATTACAACGTATTGAAATTACATTTGAGACTGGTTTTTGTAATCTAAAACTATACGATTTTCTTTATTTTCAGTTGATTATTTTTTGCAATTTCCGCCATTGCGCGCAATTTTCTCACTTACGTCCAAAAAGTTCAATGCGACCTCAATTGAGAACCGCTAGCTCAAGGAATAGGTTAAATTCATTTAGAAGTCCTTTTACGCGCGTATGGAGGAAAACTAAGTCATTTTTATACACTTTTTTTTTTTTTTTTTTCAAAATAGTTCCCAACTTTTTTCTCCACGAAAGAGAAAGGTAAATAACAATTAATCCTGATTTTTAACTGCCTTCAAAAAAAAAAAAAAAAAAAAGGAGGAATTCGCTTTGAAATCTCCAACCCCCACCCCTCTGTTTTTTTTTATGTTCAGCGATAATTTTTTACTATGTGGGCCTATTTCGATAATTCTTTTTTATTTGGAAAGTAGTACCTCATGTGTGATCCCATAATAATTTGGCCAAGTTGTGGAACAATACTTTCATTCAGAAAAATCTATGCTTTTAAGCCTGCCTAAAGAATTGACAATAAAGAGGTAGTAATAACAAGTCAAAAGTGTCAATGTTGGTCACTTTTCCGATTTATTGCCATGTTTGGTGCCAAAAAATAATTTCCCAAAAGAGAATCTAGCGTAGGAGTATCATTTAAATTTGACGAGAAATCGCCACACTCTCCTGTTTCACAATGGGAATATTTTTTCGTTATGGTAAAGTAATTCGAAGTTGTTCTTTTTTAAAAGAAAAATAATTTGTAACAGAAAACTACATGTCTCAGAAATTATGAAATCTTTCTTCCTCTCAGATGCTTTTTCCCCTAATGCAGTGCAAGGCTTTCACATTGCACTGCATAACTTTCCTCGCATCGATATCCATAACAAGATCTTGCAACCTAAGGGTCACGTTCCACATTCAACAAGTTACCCTTCTTTAGCAACTTACAGGAAGTTTTAAAGTGAAAGGGGGAAAAAATATGGTTGAAATTCCCGCGGTAGATTTTTCAAGAAACAAGACTATGCTACAAATACGGTCACCAAAAATAGATTCGGCCGCCACGTGGGAAGCATAAAAAATAAATTGCCTTCTTTTTTTATGACTTTCTCTTTTCTCATACTATCAAAAGTCAGAGACAAAATCGAAAATTTTGGGTTGGAACAAAAACTCTTTTAAAACGATTCAAATATATATTTGAAAAAATCTGATTTGGACACCAAATGACTTCCTTGTACTTTGATCAAATTATTATAAATTTCTGATACACTTCATTCAAAGTTATTTAATTTGAAATTAAAATACAATACTTTAATAATATTAATGTTTAGCATTTCTCATCAAATATAAGATATTAAAAAGTTAGATTCAGTTTTGGAAACTTATTTTTGGTGCAAAATAAGTTTCCAAATGCATGATTTGGTGGTATTTCTCCGAAATTCGGCAAGCTTGGCGACATTTGGCAAGAGTTGGCGCCTGAATATAAAGTACTCAGTCCAGTGCAACCGAAAAGGGAGGTGTACAACTACAGGTTACAGCAGTCATAAGCATTGCGTCAGGAGGGGCTTGTGCCCCCTAACTGTGTCTCAAAATCCTTCCATTTCCAACATTTGTTCTGAAATTGAAAATAAAACTTCCCTTTTCTACTCTTCCATTAAGAATGTGTCCCTCTCGACATTCCTAATTCATGAGTATCCAGAAAAATATAATATATTACCATAAGGATTTACGTACACGTATAACATAGAAATGTTCAATACTAAAATACACTGGCATCCAAAAGTTAAGGTACAACCACTTTCCTGCTTGTAGTTTTCAAATGAATGAATGTAGAACCAACAAATTTGGATGAAAGGTGCATTAAACAGTTATTTATTGAAGGTAACGTAGAAATTTGCATAAATTAAAAGCAAAAAGGATTTAGGACAACAAAAAAAGCAATTTTAGTAGAAAAGTTCATTTTTGGAAAAAACAGTGCATCGCAGTTTCATGTGATAAAATGTCATAGAAACATTACAGAAGTGAATTCTAATATGGAATATATCCAACCCCAAATTGAATGCATTGGTGGCATCAATTTTCCATGCTGTCAATCAAATTGTCGTTTACTGAAATGGAAAGCGAAGACCAGACACGGAGTAAGCTTTGTTTCAGCTCTTCTAAAGACCTTGGAGGTGGACTTAAAGCAGCAACCTGCCTACCAAGACAGTCCCAAAGATGCTCTATCAGATTCAGGTCCGGAGATTGAGCTGGCCATTCCACTTGCTCTACACCATGACCCTCAAGATATTCCTCAACTACAGCTCGTTGAGGTCGTGCATTATCATCCATCAGTATGAAATTATTGCAAGCACAGGCATGTGGACGGATAAATGGATCAAGGATCTCATCCCGATGTTTCAAACAGTAACAGTTCCTTCATGGAACACATACAAATCACTGTGACCACCGAATGAGATTCTTTCCCAGGTTTCCAACCACTTCTGTAATTCTGCCTTTCAAGAGTGCTGGATTGATTATATTTGGTGCGTTGATCCGGGGCCATCGCTAAGCAACGGGCCTGCTTATGAGTTGCCATCGCTAAAAATGAGTTTATCATTGAGGCCTGTTTTCCCCAGTCACAGTATTCTATTTTATTATTCTAAGTATTATAAATGTTATATTATTTTATTATTTTAAAACAATTTTTTTATACTTTTGTCGTACTAAAGAACTTTATATGTAGGTAATCGTTTTGTGAATCTTGCGCCATTTTCTTTCATGAAAATTTATCCTAAAATTCGAACATTTTACTCTGAATGTAAAGGTAAGTGAACGCTTATAATGTATTAAGAAATTCTAAAAATATGTATGTAAATCATGTTTAGTGAATAATTACTCATGTGTTATTTATAAATAAATTATTTTAATCAGAAATCGTATTACTTGAGTAGTTTTTATTCTTGTAAATAAGCACGACGTTGTGATACTATTTAGACAATTTAATTTTGCCAGTTGAAAATGTTATTTATCAGTTATATATGCCTTGATTATGTGATTAAGACTTACATCTGGTACAGTGCAGAAATACAGTAAATTATAAATTATTGATTTTTGCCCGTTTATACAGAAACTTCAAATGTAGTTAATATTTTGTACAAGCGTTCATTATGCTTGCTCAATTCCTAAGTTCGATTGAGAAAGCGACAAAAGAATAATATATACTACATGAAATGTCTTTATTAGAGAATAATTAATTTAGGGATCGCGCCATAGAGCGTATTTTATCAATTTTCTCCAATATACAGGATATCCCGAAAACACTGAAATGCGCTTTAATACATCATTTGTTAAAGATTAATCTTGAATTGTTTAAAATAACGTAGGAAATACGACTACGTTCATGAAATATTCATTATAAAAATGTCTTTCTCATTTGTGTATTTAGTTATTTTAAAGTATATTAAATATCCACTTGTGAAACTAAAATAAGCAATCGTGAATCATGAGAGTAGGAGCTACTTTGTTTTTCCTTCAAATTATATGCATTTATTTTCTTTATGTAAATATGTATCACAAGCCAACAAATTAATCATGAGTTCGTACTTGAATTAGTAACACAATTACTACTTAAAACTACATTAAATAACGTTTGAAAGCACTGGGAAGCTTAAGAAATGCCTGATGTATACGTGAAGACTCGAGCATCCGTAGGCCTCTTTGGATGGCTCATCAAAATACACGCGCAGGCCCGTTACTAATTGCAAAGGTTCCGGTTGATCCCCCCAGTTCAGCAGACTCCCTGAATAGCTTTCCAGTGTGAATCTGAATTCGTCTGTGAAGAGTACAGAAGCCCATAGCTATCTGGTTCAGGAAACGTGTTCTCTTGCCCAACATAAGCAGGCCCTTCTCTGTCGTCCGTTGAGAGGGATACAGACAACAACTGGGGGTTTATTCTGACACGCTTGTTTAAGTGAATATTCATATTTGTGACGCAATTCGAAACGTGTGCTAGAATGTAAACATTCAATAGGGAGAATCTGCACCTAAAACTCTACCAACATACATTAGCAGGTCGCGAATAACGTCAATTTGATGTTACACATACGAACGTTCGCTTAACCAAAGTTGCGGAATAGAGCCCATGGTCGCCTTGCATAGAGACCGGCATTGTGAAAGCATCTTCGCACAGTACTAGCAGATATTCTATTCCATAATGCTACAAAGTAGTCTGCAACGAGCTGTGGCACGTTGATGCTTTTCCTTCAGGCCGAAAGAGCTAGAAAACGGTCTTTAGCAGTTATAGTTCGTGGTCAGCCTGTAACATCTCTTCTGGACACAGAATCTTCGAATCGATATTGATCCCAAGCAGGGGCGTAGCCAGAAATTTTTCATGGGGGGGGGGGGGGGGTTACGACTACTACAACTCATATATATGTATACGTGTGTGTGATAATGTAGTGAAGAATATACATTTTGTATGGCAAAAAATTTCTCATGGGGGGTTATGACCCCCCTAACCCCCCTGATCCCAAGAGTCATTGGACCACACTAGGACGCCCAGCAGCATCAGCCTGTGACAACCCCATTTCCATGGCTTCGCCTAGACATGCTGGACTCTATTGCTTATTGTCAAAGAATCTGCCAACAGCAGTTGTAAATCAACAAAAGTTACACTCGTTATTACGGAAGTCTGATATCTGCGTATTTTTCTCTCACTCATATATACATGCTTTTTTCTATAAAGTAGTAATCATCGATTTTGCATGTTTTAAGTTCGTTACAATCATTTATACAAACTATGAATTTTACTGTTACTGCCATTTTTTTTTAATGGTAAGCTTCGAAAAATATGTTGTACCTGTACCTTAACTTTTGGAGGCCAGTGCGTATGTATTACTTTTCTGAGGCAGGACCCTCACCCCCCCCCCCTCTCTACAAACAATCATGTGGTCAAACATCCCATGGTCAAAATGTTTTCGCAGTCTGTCAAAATGGATACCGGGGGTGAGAATAGCGCAGCTCGCGAGCCACATACGACTCTCGTAGACGAGTAAGTGCAACTCTTGGAGATCAAGTATTCTGGCTTGTTGCATGTTAAGCAAAAAAAGTTAGAAATATGGTTTTTTATTTGTTTTTGAGATGTGAAGGGCGTGGGTATGAAAAACACTTTTTGGCTCCATCCCCCACGTCCTTCGACGGCGACTTTCCAAAAACAGCTTCTGAAATATCTAATTCGGAACAAAAGGAATAAACACCTAAAATACTAGACGCTGCTGAATCAGAAAATAGGAAATTCCTTTATGCAAAAGAAACTAGTAGTATGCTCTTTGTTTTCAAAACGTTACAGAATTCTTTTAACCGAAAATAATTAAATCCTATTCTTTTTTGATAACTAGGGCTCAAATGTATTTGATATCCATAAAAACAACCAAACTATTTTTTTTTTTTTTTATAATACATCACCTCCTCCTTATCAAAGATAAGAAAGAAAGAAAAATCTTGTAATGTGACATTGTTAAAACGGTTTTGGTGCAGTTGAAGCCTTTCACTACTTTTTAAGTCACTTTATTTCCGATTAAACAGGTAAAGCAAAACAATAGCAACTTTTTTTTTTCTTTTCCCTGAATTGCAGAAGTTTAAAATGTACATGATGTAAAGTAAAGAGCACAAGCCATACATCAATTATTTTTTATTTAATTAGCACTGAAAAGTGACTAGAAAATATGTGCTTACAAAATTGTGTTTTATCAATGAGACATTGAAAAACAGCTCTTTCAAAAAGTTCAACATTACAACAATATACAAGGTTTCCAGTAAATGTGAAAATAACTCCAAATAATATCTAACATGGAGTGTAGCAGAAGCCCGGTGTTTTACATGGGTAACGGCATATATAATTTACAAAACATTCTACAAGAGTTACTCCTAGGAGTGTCAAAGCATTTAACCTCAAAAGAAATTCATGGTCGGTTTTAATAAATCTTTAGAATTTGGCTTAACAATATACTGATATTTTTTTTTAAAGTAAAATAAGTGTATGAAAAAGCAATAACATTATCTTGCATAATTATAGTATACGTATGTTATATACAAGGTGTCCCTTAATTCATAAACCAAACTCTAAGTATAGGTAAAATATAGGATTATTAAAAAAATTGTGTGACCAATTTCAGAGCATAATAAATTTTTATTGAATTAAGTTATTTGCAAGAAATTTTCAATGTGGTTTCCTTTAGCATAATACACTTTACGTAAACGTTTAGGCCAAGCCAAAAGAGCTTTTTCGACCATTTTGGGGACAATTTTTCCAACTTCCTCTTTTTTTTTATAGCCCTTGAAGCGTTCTTACTTTTTGTCTATTAAATTGTTTTTTAAAATATTCCCATAAAAAAATAATCGCAAGGAGCACAGTCAGGAGATGATGGTAGCCATTTCTCAGGAGGAAAAATTTTTTTTTCTTCTTTACGCCGTTTTATATAGTTAATTTTGCAGTATGACTTTGAGCAGAATCTTGGTGAAAAGCAGTTTCCTTGAGGGTAAAGACGTTAACTTTCTTTCGTTGTGTGCTTCAAAACATAATTCTGATAGTATTTAGCATCAATTTTAGCTTCCAGTTCTACAAAAAAAGATGGTTTTGTTAAATCTTGAGAGGTCATTCCCATCCATACCATAACACCGGACGGCCAACTTGCCTTTTGCAAAAAAGCTGCATCTTTGAGACGCTGTTCGCGTGAAATATATATTATATTTTCGCTTTGCCAGTTGTGGATGACAAACGAAAAAGTGCTTCATCCAAAGTTATCCATGTTTTGTATCTACCTTCGAGTAACATTAAATTCAAACAAACTTTTCAAGCATTTGATGACAGACTGGTTTCTTTACTTTTTTTATAGCGAATTTTCTTTATTTGGCAACAAACTGTTGATGCTACGATACCCTTCTTTGTTTTCTTTAAGGCAGATGATTTTCTACAGCAATAAGTTTTTTCAGCTTCTTTTTCACCAGAACTTCCTTTCGTTACATTTTTGCCTGGTGCTTTTGATAGCCCGTCAAATTTTATTATTTTTCGAAGTTTAGATAGTCATACATTAGAAAATGTCTGTTCTGATTTTTAAATGCTTTATTTATAACAGAATTTGAGCAACCACCCTTCAAAAGCTTTAAAATTTCGTTTCGGGTTTGAGGATCTAATTTCGAACAGCCATAATTTACTTCCAGTAATAAAAAATAATTCCAACTGGTAATTTAAACATTTCATTTTTAAAATAAACTGATGGTAAAGCAATTAAAATTTACAATAAATAGTTACATGCTTTTAAAATTGGTCACAATAATTTTGAATCAACCTGTAAATATAAAGAAGCATTTTTTGTACGACAGCATGGGATTAGAAATGAAATGTAGCACAGTTCTTTTAATAATTTACCTATACTGAAAAAATGCACGCATTTCATTCTATTTAAATACTATTCATTAAAACAAGCACTTAAAAAAAAAACTATAGTTACGATTGTTCCCTATCTAAACCATGCATAGGCAACATGGGCTTGTTTGGCCTGAACTTGGCGTCTTTTCGCCGTTTACCGGGCGTACATATTTGGCATTTAGAACAAAACCCATATTGACACGGCATTAACTTGACTTCAAAATGGCTTATTTGGCACTGTCTTCGGGCCCTGGCATGGTGATCTGATCTTCAAGACTGAATGAGGAAATTTCGGCAATCGGCAGCTATTGACGAAATTTTCCGTTCAGTGGTAAATCATTTTTTATTTGCGCGATCTTATCTTTGCAGTGCAGTCTTTTTTTTTTTTTTTCCTTGATTTACGAAATGCGATGTGTAAATGTATTTAATATGCTAGTATTGATTTTAAAATACAGAAATCATTTAAAATTTATGAACGAGCATTTATAAAGCACATAAATACTACAGAAAAATTAAAAGTGTCTTTTCAATTAGTAATACAGTAAACTTTTCAATATTAACATAATTAGGTTTTTAATACTAACATAGGTAAAAAATAGCAAAAGTTATATAGTAATTTTGATAATAATCTGCCGTTTGAAAAATTTTAAGTACTAAAACTGTGTGCAGGGGGGGAATCGGGGGATAGATTGCTCTATTTTCCCGATTTGAGCTGGCACTAGTTTTTCGGGCCCCACCACTGAAACAGGTCACGAACCTCCATTGTTGTAGACGAATGCTTTGAGATGCCCCAAGAAAAAATTGATACTTGATAAACATGGTGAGTGTGCTGACCAAGCGACTGGTCCAACTTGCCATAGAGGGGCAAAGGTAGTATTGAGCACATTATTCCGGGATAGACCGGAGCCCTATCATGCTGAAACCGCATGACATTTCTTTTCAAAATCCACACTGCTATATGCATATTTATATGCATTTTACCTACACTTCCAGTTTGGTCTATGAACGCACATACACCGCATATATGTACAATTTGGATTTTAATACTATTTTTAAAACAAACCCAAAAATTATATGGAAAAAAGAAAACCGAATTTAAATTAATAAAAATTAATACTAGGGGAAAAGTAGGAAAGTAATCCTTTTTAAATCATATCACTGTTAAACGTAAATGTGTAATACTTTTTACTGAACAATATTTTTCAAAACTTTATTATTTTATAAATGAAATAAGAGAAAAAAAACAGTATCTAATATTACAATTTTATGCACTCAAAGCAATAATTCGCATGCTATGAAAACTATTTAACTTGCATAAAAGATACAGTTTGAACAGAACACTGTGTGGTTCCAAGCAGAAAAAAAATTAAATAACTTTTGTCAATACTAATACAGGGATTTTTTAAAATTAAAATTGATAGAATAAAAAGCAAAAATGAATTTTAAAAAACAATTCAGAGCTTCATTTTAAAATTGATCTGTGTATAACATACATACAATTAAACTCAATATTACATAAAGGTGATGAAAAATATTAAAATATTAGAATAATTTAAAGAGTTCTACACATTTTTTATAACACTAAAAAATATCACTTGATTTTTTGATACACTTATACATATATTTAAAAAAAATGGTTAGGAAATAAAGAAATTTGGATACAAACACTCATATAAAAGATTTGCAGAATAAAAAAACACAGTAATATTACACAAACTTCTTTCAGCAAAGTATTATTGTTATTTTAAAACCACATCATTGAATGGTCGATTCAATTGCTACGCACACACAAGTGCTGTAAGTCAAATTTTTCAAGAGAGCAAATTTAAACTTTACAGCTTTACATAACGTCAGAAATCATGATCTGGTCAATTTATACCATAAACAACTCAAGGAGAACATTTATTAATCTAAGACGTACAAATTATTTTCTAAACATAATTGCATGTTTTTCCTTCACTTGACAGTATCTCATTCAAACCTATTCATCTGAAAAGCTTATATTTGCAAGAGAGCTTAATCTATAACCATAAAAGTATTTTTTTAAATTATTTTAGCATATTTTAATAATAAAATTTATATAAATAAATACAGTACATATATACAGTCAAACATTTTAATAATGGACATTGAGATCGTTTAATTTTTATAAACAGGGTGCAACCATTACTTTTTTATTTTAACTTTAGAAGTTCTAACCTTCCTCCAAGTGTGCATGGTAGAACTTTTTTTACAACTGAAGAAGGGCAGACCTTTTGTATGACCGAAAACAATCATGTTACAGCATTTTTTTATGCGTGTTATTTTAAAATTTTTCAATTAATTTCACACAATTTTATATTCTGAAATCTGTGACATAATATAAGAATGAAGCAATAATAAAATAAATAATAATTTTTAAAGCACTGAGATGTCAATTTAATAGAATTAAAAAACTTATTGTAAGTTTACATAAAGTACAGAAGGAGTACAAACTACACAACACAAAAAAAGTTTAGGTCAAGACATGAAGCAGAAGATTGAACGAATTGAAAGATATGGCGTGATAAAATGGAACAAAAGAAAAAAATAAACTTAAAAACGCTTATATTTTGTGCAGAAAATGTTTAGTAAGAATATAAATAATAGTGCTGAAATAAATAAATATGACTAGAATATAAATCATGAGCTTCTAATCAAATTCATAATTTCTTTTCATTTAATTTATATATTATCACAGAATTCTTAATATTGCAAGGCACAAATACTGGACGGATATATCAATCAATATACCTTAGTAATAAACAATTAAACTGATTTCTTTTACTATAAAAATTTTGATTTTTTAAATCACAGACAATTTATACTAATTTTTGATGAATATCATTTGAACTTCATTTTATACATAGAATATTTACAGCCAGCACATAATATATAAAATAAACAAAATATTTTAAACAGTATTATTTGTAAGCATCACTGAATATGGAGTAGAATGGGCTTGAAAGTTAGACTTTTCATGGCATGTATAGGAAATGAGTCCCCAAGAAATATCCAAAACCAAAAGCCTAGCTAGTCACATAGATGGTATAACTACTATAGCCTATTTATAAATTTCTAGTATGTATATAAACATTCTAGAGAATGTATATACATATATATATTCTCTGACTATATTTGTAAAAGCTGTGCTTATACAAATTCATATTATGATGGAGGAATAAACATTCAATATTTTATGTGAATGTTGTTATAATTTTACTGCTCTTCCAACAAACTTCTCTATTAAAAATAGAGCAGGAAAAAAGAAAAGTAAAGAATTAATTTAGCAGATGTTCAGTTTACTAAAATGAAACTAAACTAATAGAAAAATATTAATCTTAATTGTTAACATGTCAAAAATACCATCCAGAATAAAAGAAAAATTTACAAAATTTTATTTTATTATTTAAGATCTTATTAGCCTCCCATTTTACTAAAAATAATTTATTCAGGGAATATCTATATATATATTTGTGTAAAATTCACTTACTTTTTTAAAAGGAACTTATCTATAAAATTACATATAAACCATTTTTTTCTTCTCTATAACAAAGTTGCACAAAAATTTTTTAGACTTAATATAGTAACCATAAAAAGTCCAGTGGATTTGAAGCCATAAACTACACTTTCCATGCTATTGTCTATATAAATTTCTCTTCTTTTAGTGTTATCATTAGAATCTAAGGAGCAGAAGACTCCTGGCTTAGGTCGACACTAACAATAACGCTAAAAGTAGAGAGCTATACACAGCAAGAGGGGGGGGATTATTCACAGTGACATTATTTTGCAGTAAGTTAATGCTATGTGACAGCACATTGCTACTGAGCCAGAAAGAGGCTTTATACAGGGATTTTTTTAAATTAAAATTGATAGAATAAAAAGCAAAAATGAGTTTTAAAAAACAATTCAGAGCTTCATTTTAAAACTGTTCTGTGTATAACATACAAAGATCTAAACTCAATATTAGGTAATGTGTTAGCACAGCAGATTTCCAAAGTGTGATGTTCTAATCATACTTTTACATCAACCCCTGACCCTGCAATATAGATTATAAGCAAACATAGATGTATAATTTCAATAATTTAATTTCATTAATTTTAAGAAAATTACAACTACTCAGGCAGCTTGTACAAGCAGTTTAATAAAAAAGATGGTATTTGGGCAGTATGATATCATTTAAACTATAATAACTCTACAATAATAATAATTTTAAGAAATATTAGCTAGAATAAGTACCATATATCTGGCGTATAGCATGCACCAGTACATTTAGGATAGTCTTACTTAGGGTTATGATTTTTCCCAACCCAAACAAAATCCAAGTTTTATTGTTATTTTTTGAAAAGCCCACTAAAATAACTTTTTTTTTTTTTTTTTCAAAATTTCAACTTTAACGCCTTGGGTATAGGTTTACTCAAAGAAATTCTTGTATTTGGTATGGATATCATAGTTACAAAGTGACTGAATTGGCAACCCTGACTGGAAAAAAACTCTTCTTACAACAGTACAAATTCCTCTTGCCACGAACAAGAATGTGCATGCTTAATTTTGTCCTATTTTAAATGACAAAGCATACTTATGATCCGTTACTTAGACAAAGCATGACAGAATGTAATCATTAAATGTACCCAAGGGGTAAATTACACAACTAATACCTCTCTTGAAAACAGTACACCACTTGTAAACTTTATAAACAGCCCTCTCTGCCCTACTACCACTGCTCAAAGGGAAAGAAAAAAAATTCAGAATGACCTTTTTTTAGAGAAAATTTTTATACCTATCATTTGAATTAAAATGAATAAAGATTTTTCAACCATAACAAAACATTAGTTCTAATCCAGCACTAGTATTATACGTTAATTTCATTGTTAAAATTATTACTAGGAATCAATTAATCTAAAAGCAAACTTTGATTGGCTATTATTACTAATGAATTAGATATTTTTTAATCTATAATTGTAATTAATGATAATTATTGATTTAAATATTTTTTTCATTTATAACTACATATTTACATCAATTATATTGATTTTTGTAATCAATATAATTGATGTAAATCAATATAATTTTGTAATTAGTATAATTGATTTTTGGATTCAATTAGTTGCTTTAAGTTATATTTAGTAGTTAGTGAAATGTCTTCGCACATTCTGATTCCCATCCCTTCTCTTAAAAAACCTAGATAAAGCCCAAAATCCTTAAATAAAACCTATAAAGCCCCCCAAAAAACAGTGGATTGGAATTTCTCTGAAAAAATCTGGTCCTTTAATAACCCTGCCAAGTGGGGAAGTAGGATATTGTTCTGCTCTTTGACATTCCTCCTCATTGTCTTTTGAATAAGTGGGAGAGGAATGCTTTACAATGGGTAAACTGGAATTTCCTATTCCAGTTTCATCCCAGTTAGACTAAGAAGATGTTATTCTAGTTTACTTTTAATGTGCTTAAAAAAATATAGCAATACACTTTAAAATAAAAATATCTTTAAAAAAATCTTTAGAACCCATCAACTAACTGTTTTAGAATGTTATTTTCAGATTAACCCTTTTTTGTAAATGCTTATCACTTAAAGTTAATAAGAATTTTTTATCCATAACTGAATATTAGTTTTCCATACTAGTACAGTACTTTGATTTAAATACTAAAATTATTACTAATGATTTATATATTTTCATCTATAATTGATTATTGTAATTGATTTAAATAGTTTTCATTACTGTTTTTTGTTTAATTAGTTTCTTTAAGTAGTATTTAGTAATAAAGAAAAATTTTCAAACATTCTGAACCCACCATCCTTAGCTTAAAAAAAAAAAAAAAAAAAAACCTGATAAATCCCCAAACCCTGAAAAACCAAGTGGGTTGTTTTTTGTTGTTTTTTTCTGAAAAAACATGGGTTTTTAATAATCCTGATTATTGGTGTGTAACCATGCATCATATGTTCCCTGCCAAAATCAATGGATTATTACAGCTTGAGATGAAATAAAACCAGAAATAACTGTTAATTCATTATAAAAAAATGTGCAATATCAAATGCACTATATGGAAGAGAGGGTGACATTTTATGGTTAGAAGAAAGTGATAGTGAACTTCATTATTGCTATATAAATGATATAAAATGAAGATGACGAAATTCCCAAAAATATAAATGGGGAAGAACACGAACATTACATGTCATCATACAAAGAAGATTAAGCTTGTTAGAAAATATATATTGAAATTATTTTTCTTATGTACATATTGTTAAATAAATAGACACATTCAAATAAATAGTTGGCTAATAATTACTTTTTAGTAATGCAATGTATATTTGTAACATTTATTTGTAATTTTATTTTGTTAACCATTTCATATTCAGTGTATAACATGCACACAAAAAAATGAAATAATTTTTTGGAATGAAAGTGCATCTTATAGGCTGAGACATAGAGTATACAGTGAAACTTATCAGAAGTGACCACAGTCTGTTCTACAAAAAATAGGTCGTTAAGAGAGGTGGCAGCTCAAAAAGTATAAACATTTGGTAGCCAAGAAAAAAAAATTAATTTTAATTTTTTTATTTGTGAAACTGCATACTAATACATATTATAATTATTTTAATTATAAGATTTAATTATAACATTTAAATTATAAAAGCATATTTTTAAATTTGAATAAAATATTTAGATTTCACATTGCTTCATTCTTTTCTCTCGCCTAGAGTACTTCTTTCTTTACTTTATTTTTTAAATGTGCCAAAAGAGCATTTATCCTAATATTCTTCATGCATTCTGAATTTGTCATAATAAATTTCATTTGCTTTAAACTTTTGCTTTTCATGTTTTTCCACAGCTAAAAGAAACCATCAACTTCCTGTCTGAATTCCTTTTTTCGTGTAACTCGATCAGATCAACAGGAGCAGCCCTAGGGTACCTGGCACCCCCCTGCAAATGTAAAAAGGGCACCCCTTTTATGCTCCAGATCAAGTTTTTCTCAGTTTTTGAGTTTGAAATGGCACCTCGATACGATGCTTATCTTATCGAGCCATCCCTGCACACCAATGAGCTGCTCTAAGAGTAAAGTCACTCATCTCAAAGGCATGTCTCTTCTCTAACCTACAAGATTTGTACGTAATGTGTATATGTACTTGCATCAGCTGTCAATTTTCAGAAGAGTGACTGGTTTGGAATGCGATTTTTTTCTTATTTTACATGGATAGGCAAGAAAATTTTCTGACAGTGATCCGGGACTGGACACTTATAGTGGGTTGCATGGTCTCTTCTAGAAGATACTTTAACATTAAGTAGCTATAGTAAAGAATCGGTGCTTTAACAAACTGGTCATTGGTGGAAGGGGTCATTTAATAGAGGTGGTCGCTCATGGAAGTTTCACTGTATATAAAAATATCAAGAATAGGGACTATATTTAAATAATTGATATTTCAGGAAAGTATAAAAATTCACAAAATGTAATATTATTAATTTTTAAGGAAAATTATGCTACATCTTCAAAATGCAATATTTTTTCAATAATATATTTTAATAAGTAATAATTATAAAAAATAATATATTAAAGGCATAATATGTAAGTGTGCATAGATATAACTTTAACACAAAATAGTACAGTTTAAAATAGAAAAGTACATGCACAAAGCAAACATACGAGTTATGCAAACTTGCACATGCACAGCGAAGAAAAAAATATTGGCACTGCCAAAAACATATTTAAGTACCTTAATTTAAATTAAGGTGCTTTAATTTGTTTTGGAAATTTTCAAAAACCATTCATACCCTGTCATAAACACATTTTTCTGGTGTTCTCTTTAACAAAAGAAATTACCTAGAATGTATCCAGAAACAGTTTCAATTATTACATAAAAGATATGAAATGAATCTATATTATCTAATTCAAAATCACAACTTTTAAAACTATACATCTGCAGCTGTCTGGAAGAATCATGAAATTCCTCACAAAGGTAGAATATTTCTTTTACTGATTCACAGATGTGAATGAAATGACATGACATATGAAACAACAAGAAATCGATACAGGAATTTTTCCAGGGTCTGATTTTTGTGAAAACTGCTTATTTTTGTGAATTTTAGTACTTAATTTTGTTAATTTTCATACCAATTTTTAATAAAAGTCACTTTTTTTGTTAAAATAATTGATAAAATAGATTAAAATGATGGGTAAAATGCCAATGAAGGTCTGTGTTAATTGATTGTATTTTTGAGAAAGGGCCGTTTTACTCAATATTTTTGTAAAGGGGCCATTTTAATCAATTGTAATTTTGTGAAGGGGTCGTAAAACGAACCCAATTTTTGTATATATCGACATCTGACAACTGAGAAAGAATATTAACCAAATTCAATACAGTTTTGTATGATGCAAAAATTTTTAAGCACTTTTATTTCAAGAATACTTTCAGAAGCCTGTAATTTTTCATTGTAAGTATTTTCAAGGTATTTTAAGCAACATACACACTTTGTTACTCTGTTTACAATTTATATAAAATCATTGGTGTAACAGGGTAGAGACTACAGTAATTTAAGCCCACCCTTAGATCCAGATTTTAGCTCACTTTAGAATAGTTAGATGTAATACTGCAATAACAGACGATGGAATTCTCCGAGATGGACATTAGTCTGATCCTAAAAATATTCAAAAAGCCTACCCAGTTATGCCAATGTTTAAAATTTTTATCTGTAGGGAGCAGGGTTTCAGACCCGCCCACAAACCCAAAAAAAACCCGGGTGGGTTTAAAAAAAAAAAAAAAAAAAAACTTTAAAAATCCCAAAAGAACCCACACAGAAGTGGGTTTTTTGGGGTTTTATTAAAAATTATCAAAATTTTTCTTTTCTTTCATTTAAATCATTTGTTATTTGACATTAAATACATATAATATTACCTACATAACTTAGTGCATTATATTAGATAAATATAAATATGCCAGTTTAATTTTTTATAATTATTTTTCCAACTTCAACATAAAGAATAATAACCTTTTTAAAAATAATACCTTGAGCCAATTCTATCTGCAATATTTGTTTTGAAATTAACAGGTGTAGAATACAGGCAGGGATAACTTAGTAATTTATCTCTTTAATAAATAAGTTTTTAAATATGAATAAAATATGTAATTATCAGTATAGTGACAAAAAAAAATCCTTTCCTAGATAAGAGAAAAATGGGACATGTCTCTCTCTTACAGCTTACAAGCATGCATCTCAAGAATGAATTCAGGTTCAGGAAACCATCCTATATTCTATTAGTTGCAGCATTACTTTAGTACTGAGAAATATAAATCTGATTCATTACACATTGTTTATGTGGGATTTAATATCAGACATGTTAATTCTAAATTTTTTAAAGTAAAAAGGAATATATATTCAAAGCAAAAATGAATAACTATAAAAGAAAATTATTAAATAAATAGTAGTTCTGCAGTAAGTTGGCCTGCAAAGGCTTTACCGACTTATATTCTAACTAGAAAATATGACTTAAAAAGCATAAAGGTAAAAAAAATTAAAAAGTTCATAAATTTAAAAGAAATAGAAAACAGCCAATCAAAAACAACATATTTTTCTATGTGAACAATAATATACTTTTATCTATGGTCATAAAACAAATTAGGAGCCCTTTATAAACGTCAGCAGAAAAAGATAGTACTGCATTAAAGTTGAAATTATTTTTACATTTAATTAATTAATTATTATTTTGTAATGAAAGTTTTCTTTTACACTAAAATTATTCTGTTTTGACATAAAATCATAAAATTTAAATCCAAAAAGTGTTATACTATAAAAAGATCTTAATAAAACCCACCCGGGTTGGGTTTTAAAAAAAATACCCGGGTTTTTTAAAACCCTGGTAGGGAGTCATTATAAATTAGTATTAGTACACAGTGATCACAATAACACCTCTAGATGTGTATTTCCCATCTTAGATATTCAAAATATGCCTTAAGAATGTGTGTTTTTATGCATTGCTTTTCTATATGATATTAGGTACATTTTGATAAATAATTATGATTTGTTAATTTTAAAGAAAAAAAAATCTAATTATTGTGCTAGTTTTTGTGTTCTAATTACTCCTTGGGAAAGGAAAATACCCCTTCTAAAAAGGTTAAGAAGTATTTTTACTCTTCTGAAAAAATCCTAAATTGATCACTGTTAGTACATGTATGTAATGAATGAAAAAAACTTTTACATTAAGGAAAAGCTTGGATATTTGACACTCATGATAACTTTTTAATTTTTTGATTATTTATGCATACACATAATCCGGCAATTATCCGAGCTGAACTCCAGTTACTATGCTTTAAATATATTGCTTTAATTAAACATTTTATAAGATAAAAATATACCTTAAATGCATGTTACTTTATACTTAATGATTCCTGTTCAGATTTTCTTGAGTGAATGGCAGAAAAAATTATCTTTGTTATTACTATCATAAAGTGATTAAAGGTATTATGTCATCATACAACACATTATTAAACTTATTTTGCACTTAAATTACACAGAATGAAATTGAAACAAAATAAACTATAACACTTTTTAAAAATAAAATTTGTACGATATAAGCTAACAGTTTGATAAAAATAAAAACTATAAAATATTTTCTAATACTTTTTTAAGTGTTTGACTAGGAGAGCTATCTTCTGCAAGTGACATACTACAACGAAACAGCGTGAGTCTTGAGATGACTAACAAGAAGCATCATAGATAGTGGACAAATAAACTGAAACAAGAGTGCACAGCGAAATTCAATGCTTATTTTGAACAGCATTTCGTAACTGGTCGCTCAACCACTCAACTCCTTCTGCTAATCCTTCCCCTGTCAAAGCATTACTTGCACATATATGCCAAGGTTTATTTTTTAAACGATCCAGACCTAAAGCTTGACTAACTTTGACACTGGACATGGCTTCTCTCAGGTCCATTTTATTTGCAAAAAATAAAACGGGAACGTTTCGATCTTTTACATCTTTGTGTTGCAGCATCATATCCAATTCATCTTTTGCCACAACCATCCTGAGAGCATCACTGCTATCGACGACGAAAATTATACCTTGGGCGTCTTTATAGTAATGTTCCCATAAATTTCGATATCTTCCTTGCCCAGACATGTCAAATGCTGTAAAATTTAGATTTTTGTTTCGAAAGCGATCCACATTAAACCCAACAGTAGGGACGATTTCAACTGACTTTTGTTCGTCCGGCTTGAAGTGGTTTATAATAGACGTTTTACCACTATTATCTAAACCAACAATCAAAACATTGACTTCCCGTTTCTTTATACCCAGAAAATAGCCTAGTTTATCAAAAAGACCCATAACAGATTGCCTCTGAAATAAATGTAATCAAATGAGTTCTTCAATTTTCACAAATATAAATAAGATAAAAGATTCAAATCAAAACAAAGAAACCGATATTTACAATTTAAGTACCTTACTGTATTTATAAAAATAATATTAATAACACTATATTTACGATATGCTTATTTGTTTACAAAACTGACAGAAAAGTTACAGCAACAGTTACACTCAAACTAAGGGTGCATTCGTAAATGACAAACTCATTGCACGAGTTTCGTTAGAAAACTTGCGTACGCTTAGTTTAGTGCTGTCAGTGGTTATCAGTTTCTTTTGATTTTACGAACAACTTCAGTTTATTTAGTTTCGTCGCCTAGGAGACGTGTTTGTTTACAATTCGCGAATGCGTTAATTTTGCTGAGGAGAGTTTTTAGTGTATACTCAATACGAAATCAACAGGATTTTTAAAAGAAAGAGTGGCTATAATTAAAGTGCACAGATCAAAATTTAGAAATTTCAACTTAAACCAGCGTTTCTCAACCTGTGGGGTGCGCCCCCTAGGAGGTCGCAGAACGTTTGCAGGGAGAGCCCTCCCTACATACAAACGTTCTGCGCGATGCGAAATCATCTTATTTATTCTCATTTTTACTCAAAAATATGTCCATTTTCGCTTAAAATGTTCATTCAAACTTTACTGATAACATTATTTTGTAGAAAATTCGACTAAATGTTCATTATTAAAGATTAAAAAACTGTATGTATCAGGGAAGTGCCAACGTCTTGGAAAGTGGAGGGGCGAACGATTTATTTTTCGACTTGGGGGGGGGGGGAGGCAATCATTTCACTAGCACCTCATCCCCCGCCCTCCACCAGCAAATCTTTTTAAAATAAAAATTGTCACCCTTGGCACCAGGAAAATTTTTATTTGTACCAGTGACGGATTAATGCAAGTTTGTCGGGGGGGGGGGCGGTTAATTAGAAGATTGACGTATACATCCATTTTATGGAAGTAAAATAGGATCGTTTACATTAATTTGTTTATTGCCCTTGGTTTGTACTTATAGCTCAATTACAATAATCATTTTCTTCAGGGGCGGGGCAACTATTTTGCCCCCCCTTCCCCAATTTTGATAAATAATCGGCGGCAATCTTTTTTTACCTCGTCTGTAAAAATAACAGTTTTCTTCGTTCGGGAGGGGGTAGGTGGTGGCAGCTATTTCTCCACACACACCCCCTTCCGTTTGAACTAGTAAAATTTCCGTTTATGCCTCATTAAATTGTTTAAATAACCGTTTTCTTGAGGGGGAAGGGCTGTAAAAATGGCTTACCCCCCCATCCTGAAGAAGAAAGCTATTGTAAGCAAACTATTGAGGTACAAACAAGAATTCTGTTGATACAAACTATTCGAAACATTTTCATCGTAATCTATTTTGGTAGGCAGGGCGGTTTGAGGCGTAGGCGACGTAGGCGGTTGCCTACGCTTAAGTTTCTATCGAGGGGCGCCAAATTTAACTTTTTTTCGTATTTCCCAACATTTTCCTTTTTTTTTTTCAGATAGACGTACTGACTGCTCTCATCAAGCTTTTAAACAGTATTATTATCACAAATACTTTTAGACACTCCTGAAGTCTCTGTGTATTGTCAGGAAGCGTTCTTTGATCGCTTCGTTTTTCATTAATGGGAAACACCCAGATGTCCACTGAATGTCCAGGCCTCCACCTCCAGGCTATGCTAAATTACCTTCATCCGTACACCCTCCAAAGAAAGTATTCGAGCAAGAGATAAATTTCTTGCGTTGGTTTCGTATATTAAAAATTATTTATCATAGAATATGAATTAGGCTATGTGTAAAAATGACTTTCCATATTTCTATCAAGTTGTGCGTTTTTCAAAAACTTAATTATTATTCGCAAATCTAAAATAGGAAATTTCTCTCTTGCTCGAATACTTTTTTTGGAGGGTGTACATCCTCTGAATGTTCGGAAGGGGTTGTCTTTGGACCTGTTGATTCATTACCTCCGATAATTATTTTGAGTTGTCACTGCCCCCTTACTGCAGATCTTATCCGGATGTTTGGAGAAACGGTTTCTAAAGTTACTTTCCTTCCCGTTATACTTCAAACGAAATGCCGTAAAAAATATACGCCAAAACAGATAAGGTATAATTAATTTTGAACAAAGCCACACAAAATCGAGTGTTTTTTTCATCAAGTTAGCCCTGCTTAAACAAAAATATTAATTTTAGACAATTCTGCGCCCCGGTTAATTAAAATTCTGGGATATTTTTGCTTCCTAAGTTTTTCTCAGCCCTTAGAATCGGCTTTCCAATCAGGGCCGTAGCGAGGTTACCGCGGGGACGGTCTTCGCCTAGGGCGCAAACAGAAGAGGGGGCGCAAAATCAGAAAGATCACGAATTTTAAATAGTTTTTCTAATTAGTGTTTCTTTTTTTCCGTTTTTTCCAAAATAGTACATCTGTAGGGGGGAGGAAAGGATGGGATTTTATTAGTATAATGATTCTGGACAAGGGCGGTAAATAGGGGACGCAGTCGCACCCCAAATTTAACAAGCATTTTATTTATTTCATAGCCTGGATTTTAGAACATCAAATCTCGCACCCCCAAATGAAAAACTGAAATGCCACTTCCCGCATCTGATTCCGGGATTATTAAGTTGTCGTTGAATCTGCGGAAGGGGGGGGGGTGTGGACATAATTCGGACGGTTCTGCTAGGTTACACAGGGCTACACTGCTGTTTCCTAATTAAACAGTAAATCAAATCATATATCACTCCAGTAGACAGAGATTTTTCAGAGATCTTTTGAAATTTTATATTATATAAATGAAATTTCTATACAGTATAAAATTTCAAAAGATCATGCTAAAAAAAGTTTCGAGGGAAGATACCGTATTTACTCGCGTAATAGTCAACCTCTCATATAATCGCACCCCAGTTTTGAAGCAGAAAAAAATTGCTTTAAATTTACAATATTATGATGCAGAAAATTTCCCCTCATAATAGTCGCACCTACACTTTAACAATGAAAATTGGAAAAAAAAAAGTGCGACTGTTACGCGAGTAAAGACAGTATATTTTGGATTTCACTCCCTTAGTACGCTCTGGCAAATCATAATATATTCTAGAGCGAGAGCGACAAAGAAATCGTCAAAGTCATTTCACAAGAACAGAAAAATAAATTAAAAAGTAAATTTTTGCAGTTTTTTAGCACGTTGGCAAAAGGGAAATGTGTCTAATTTTGACGCCCTGCTTTAACAAAAATGTTTAATTTAGATATTTCTACCCCCCCCCCCGTGAATTACAGCTGTGGAAAGCCTTAAGTTTTTTGTAAAAGGGATTTGTTAAGTTTTTTGGTAAAAGGGAAATGTGTTAGATTTGACGCCCCTGCTTTAACAAAAATTTTTATTTAGCATTTTCTGCACCCTTGTGAATTATACTTGAAGAATGCTTCAAATTCCTGAGTTCGCAGCTCATAGAATCGTTTTTTAAGCAGGGTCGTGGCGGGGATAGCCCTTGCCAGGGGCGCAAGCAGAAGAGAGGGCGTAAAATCAGCAAGATCACAGCATGTTTAAATAGAGTTTTTCTAATATTTTAGAGGACAAAACATAAATGTGTCTATCATGGGCGGCGCCAGAATATTTGCCCATACCAAGGGAAAACACTGCCTACAAAAATCCGGGGGGCATGTGCCCCCTTGCCCTATGCTGCCCGCACCCATGGTCTATAGAATAGTAAGAATTCATTTACTGGGAACTAAGCACAGGGGTGAAGGTAGAAGATTTTAACTCGGAGATATGAGAGACATTTTTCAGATCATAAATAAACGAAATTCCTTCGCGGTATGAACTTCCGAAAGATCGTGCTAAAAGTTACAGAGGAAGATTCCACTCCATAAGACTCCTTTCCGCAATTATCTCCACTATTAAAATAAGTAAATATATTCATCAAGCCTGACGAGCCTGAGCGACGAGGGAAAAAAATCAAACAGAAAGCAGAAAAAGATTATTTCAATTTGTGCGTAGCTTCTGATTTAGAGACTTAAAATTGATATTTTAAGGATAAGGGCAAAAGTTGAAATAATTTCCTAAAAAAGTGTCATTTTTGAAACCTTAATATCTTATTAAAATTACTTTTAAAAGAGGATTTCTTTTTTCAAGGAAATGGATTTTCAAAGATCGGACTTTGTTTTTCTCATTGGACTTTTTTATAGGCAGGTTTACTTTAAAAAGTTATTTTTGCTGTTTTCTTAAATATACGGTTTCTTATGAAATTTATGGTATGAAAAGTAACTGCATGTCATGTTGGAAGTTCTCTTGCTGAAGTAATTAATTTAAAAAGTGCTGTACTGATAAAATAAATTTGAAACAGACGGTTAAACTCACAAGTGTACAAGTCTGCCTTTTATTCGCAAAAGCGTGTGGGAAAATTCCTCCGACATACGACTCCTTTTTCAAGAATAGTCCTTTAAAAGGGAATCCTTTTGAATCTGATTTAGAGACTTTAAATTGATATTTTAAGGATAAGGGCAAAAATTGAAATAATTTCCTAAAAAAGTGTCATTTTTGAAACCTTAATATCTTATTAAAATTACTTTTAAAAGAGGATTTCTTTTTTCAAGGAAATGGATTTTCAAAGATCGGACTTTGTTTTTCTCATTGGACTTTTTTATAGGCAGGTTTACTTTAAAAAGTTATTTTTGCTGTTTTCTTAAATATACGGTTTCTTATGAAATTTATGGTATGAAAAGTAACTGCATGTCATGTTGGAAGTTCTCTTGCTGAAGTAATTAATTTAAAAAGTGCTGTACTGATAAAATAAATTTGAAACAGACGGTTAAACTCACAAGTGTACAAGTCTGCCTTTTATTCGCAAAAGCGTGTGGGAAAATTCCTCCGACATACGACTCCTTTTTCAAGAATAGTCCTTTAAAAGGGAATCCTTTTGAATCTGATTTAGAGACTTTAAATTGATATTTTAAGGATAAGGGCAAAAATTGAAATAATTTCCTAAAAAAGTGTCATTTTTGAAACCTTAATATCTTATTAAAATTACTTTTAAAAGAGGATTTCTTTTTTCAAGGAAATGGATTTTCAAAGATCGGACTTTGTTTTTCTCATTGGACTTTTTTATAGGCAGGTTTACTTTAAAAAGTTATTTTTGCTGTTTTCTTAAATATACGGTTTCTTATGAAATTTATGGTATGAAAAGTAACTGCATGTCATGTTGGAAGTTCTCTTGCTGAAGTAATTAATTTAAAAAGTGCTGTACTGATAAAATAAATTTGAAACAGACGGTTAAACTCACAAGTGTACAAGTCTGCCTTTGGGAATTATCAAAAACCAAAGATAATTTTTCTGATAAACTATGCAAGTTGTGATTGTGAAACTTTCGGACTCAGAAAAAAAAATTCTTATTCGCAAAAGCGTGTGGGAAAATTCCTCCGATATACGACTCCTTTTTCAAGAATAGTCCTTTAAAAGGGAATCCTTTTTAATTTGTCTAAGAATTTTTCTGTTTATTCATAGCTCCCGAAGGCTTATTCCTTATAAGAACATATAGTACTTCTACACGTTTTTATAAACTAAGTAATAAATTATAATAAATGATACTTAACTCTTTTTCTCTGAGCAAAGTTTTTAGACGAGTGTCACTTTTCACAAAATTTTAAATTTAAGAATTTTTCCTGAAAGTTCCATACTGATACAGGTTTACCGTTTATTTCAAAATGTATAGAACAGCTTTGAAAAGGACACGTTTAAGAAGTTTAAGTCTCAATACTTAGTTTACTTATATTTAAGTGCCAAAATTATATTATTTTTTCTAAACCAAAGCCAGTGGCTTACTGCAAAAGTCGGAGGTCCCCCCGCAAACATTACTCTGGGGCTCCTTTTAAATTAGTTATGTAATTAATTACCAATCTTTTATACCATCCCTTGCACATTTATGATACAAAACTATTGAATATTTATAAAGATTCAAAACAAAAAATCGAAATAAATGTCAGATTTATTAGTATAAATTTATTTAAATACAGCGATTATTTAAATAGGCAAATTTTAAAAAGACTTTTTTATGTACAAATGAAGTGTTTTATTAATCGCTGAGCACACTTTTATCAGGAACTAGCAAATGGCGCGGTCTTCGCCAGGCGCTGGATCCAAGGGGAGGGAGTGGGGGCGATCATCCCTCCTGGGCGAAGTCCAAAACTCTGTTATAATTTGTTAAAATATATTATGAAAGTATAATGAAAATTAAGTAGCCTTTTTCTAAGGGGTGTATGGCGGGTACTACTCCCCGTCCTTTATAATCATAGCTCATACACAGATTTTATCAATAATATAATTAATTTCATAATTGGTGTAATTAATTAATTAATTATAAAATGATTTTGCGAATTCTACCCCCCACCCCCTGTTTCAGGTACAAAATCGCCCCCTCCTTGAGTCATTTCTGGATCCGTCCCTGGTCTTCGCACGGAGAGAATTGCTTTCTTTATTTCATTTATTTTGTTTAAGCACGCGAAATCTTTTACTTGCTTTTATGGAACTTTTAGATGACTCATTACATCCAAATGATGCCAATCTCGCTTTTTATTCCTATATTTACATGTAAAAAATCTCATATTGGTCAGTTTTTATTGGACAGAGTATCGTCGGAGAAGCTTTTTAAAGGTGATACTTGGGAAAATTCTTTAAAAATCCGTAAACTGGTAGTGTCTGAGTGGATAAGCCACTGAACATGGTAGACGGTTGAAGTGTTTTGGTCGGTTTCCTCCAAATGTAACGAGAATACGCGTTAGAGCCCCTTAAAAAAGTCCTTCGACCAAGGCACTTCTCTTGTGTAGGCTTGCCATAACACAATTCAGACGAGAACTGGTAGATATTCGAAATTATGAAGTCATCTATGAGCCTTCTCCATGTCGTTTCACAAATCTGTGCAAAATTGCAAGTCGATCGATCAGACGGTGTGGATTTGTATTAACACAGATAGACAAATTTTCACATGTATACACATTAGATATATTATTATTACTAATTGATTACTGATAATAATACTAATTTATCAGGAACATGTAGCAATTTAAAGAATCATATCGGCGATGTATCTAAAAATGTGGTGCTACAGTTATTTAAGGTAAGGTTCAATTACTTTTCTCATTTAGAGGAAGTAAGAAGGAAAGCAAATGAGCATGGGCTACCATACGAATTTTTTTTGGAGAGGACAAACTTCAACATTTTTTTCTAGAGGGTGTCAAATTTCAACAATTGGAATACCGATTTTGCTTTTTGATTCCCTTTTGTTTACATCATAATCTAATATGCTAAATCTCATGATGAATGACCCATGTGTAATGGGGGGGGGGGCGTAAAATCAGATCTCGCCTACGCCAAAAAAATGCGTAAAACCGGCCCTGTTGGTAGGGAGGCTAGTAAAATGAATATGAAATACAAAGAGGGGCGAATCATGTAGTTCGCCCCTTCTACTCATTTACCAAAGGGCAAATTATCCCCCTGCCCCCCCCCTGTTGGCACGTACTGGGAATGTATGCTGCAGCTGTGGGGGGAGCCTCGACCGTAAGTTAGCCTTTGTTGGGGGGGGGCGACGTTAAAAGGTTGAGAACCGCTGACTTCATTTTTTCAAAAGCATTTAGCAAGAGAAGTTCAAATTTCGCTAATAACAGTTTAGTGAGTTGTGTGTGATTAAGGCAAACCTGCGCGAGGCGTATCTGCCTAAGATGAGGGATGCCTTGGGAGGAGGACTTTCCAAGGGGTTCACGTTACATCTGGAGAAAACTTAGTAACAGTTTACTTCAATCTCAACACTAAAACATGAATTTTTGTATTTATTAAAATGAAAGATTCAAGAAAATGATTATCTTTGAAAAATTATGTACGTAGCAGTTTCTAACGTATGCATGAATTTCCTCCTCAAAAAAATACTATTTGCAGCTTCAGCAAACGTAAAATACTTTTCATAACAACATACTTTTCCATAACTACGGACGTCATTTGTAAACAAAAGCAACGTGCAGCAAGTAACCTTCTCAGCAAACTCAATGAACTCAGCAAACTCAGTTTTGTATACGAAAACTCTAGTTTTTAAATTGAATGCACTCAGTATCCTTTACGAACACCTTAGATAGAAACTCGTTGCACAAGTGCAACTCGTTTCGCGTTTACGAATGCGACCTAAAAGTACTTTTTTATTTTTTAAATATCAAAGAATAAAGATGTTTAATAATGATGATATCATAAGATAAAAAAATCAAAATCGAAGACTTTTAATAGTTTTTAAAACTTAAAACATGAAGATTTGGATTTAAATCATAAAAAATCTCTTTTGGTTTCGGATTTGGCATCATTAGTTAGTTTGTCGTCATCATATTTGTAGATCGGTGGTTGATGTTTAGGCGACGCGTGTCTAAAATTTTTTAGTTTAATCATGTATTATACATCTTTTTTTGTACTATTTATTTTGTTTAGTAATAGCCACTGTGAGCTCGTCAATAATAAGTTAGATCGTAATATTGACATAGCTTCTCAGTTAGTAAAAGTTTTGATCAAACTTACTTTAGAAAATGCCGGGAAATCGCCGGTATCTTCTTTCCTATATGCACTTGAGCCTGATACGAAACCAAATCTATCATTTATTGGAGCTTCAGTATGTAATTTAGTAAATACCTAGTTATTAACAAATATTGTGTATTTTAAGTTTCTTCGTTGAGATCAGCTGTTTACTCAGTGTAAATGATCTTAGAGTACATTGCATTAGAGTTATTTATTTTCACTGTTCTTACTCATCGTAATTCATTGTTCTTACAAATTATTTAAATTTTAGTGGATTACTTATTTGTTAACATGATTCAAAATCTGATCATATTGAACTAACGGATTGGTAATAGTCCGAAAACAACGTACTAAGTACGTTGTTCAGCTAAGGATTCAGTAATTTATGCTTATTTCAGAGATATTTATCACAGTATGAATTAGTGTTATTGAATTCTCGGTAATAATCTTTTACAGAATATTCACGTCGACGAGAATTTTCTCTTGAAAGTTTTGAAAAAAAGCTTTTTGTTACAGAAACTGATACTACTTGTGATTGAGAATCCTTAAATAAAAAATACTATTTTAAACGTTATATATTATAAGATGAATTTTTTCATTTTTTTACCCGCAAGAATGTGTACAGAAACAAAAACTAATCTTACTCATTTTAAAAAGACAAAAAGCACTCAGTAGAAATATATTCCATTTCATTAATATTTTGAAATTGTTCACATTTTCCCAACATGTTACCAAAAAACTTCGTAAAGAATGCAGGAAGTGCTGCACTTTCTTAAGAGTTTGCTAGAGTCTTCTTGCACAGCTTATGATTTAAAAAAATATTTTAAGAGACTTTTAAGGCAGGCAGGCTAAAATTGATCCTCACCATGTTCTATCTAACATTTTTAAAGCAATAAACAGACTGTTTTCCTTTTTGGATTGAATTAAATGTGCACATAGTAAATACGAATTATGGATTCCTTTCAAAATATAAATACAATTCTTTTAAAGTTCTGCTAAGCTATTTGTTTTGTATGTGAGGCACAGCTATACATTGAAATGTGTGGATATTTCTCTAATAATTTTAGTGGATTTTACTAAAGCGGTTCCATTATATCAAACAGCAGCAAAATAATATAATTAGGACATATCTTTACAAGTATTCTCTGTAAAATTGGCCATGTATTCTGCTGTATATCAACTTTATTAGTTGGTAATGTTTTGTAAGAGACAGGTTTAGGCATAGTCACTATAAAATTAACAATTTTCATTCTCGGTTGGTTCTCATACTAAACTTCCGGTTTAGAGACAGGTTTAGACATAGTCACTATGAAATTAACAGTGGCTCACATTTCTTCAGTTGGTCCTCATACTAAACTTCCGGTTTTGTAATTCTTGTCATTTTGAATAGTTCTTTCTTCAAAGGCAAATTGGCAAGTTCTTTCTTCAAAGGCAACTTGTGGCTGGAAGAAAATGGTTCAATAATCAATGGCTCAATCTGCATAGAATTGTTGATAATTATTGAAGTTGATAGTGTTGCCATACACAAAAATGAAATTAAAAAATACAGAATATTAATATGCAAATAGAATTAACATTTTCGAGCATTTTTTAATGGAGTGAGGGGGGGGGGGATTTTTGTAGTTGGGGGCAGGCTTAGTTGCCTACTTTTTTTTTTTCAAAACATAACATAAACATACACAGTTATATAAGAAAACATAAACCCAAAACTACGATACACTTATCTACACACCTAATTAAAGCATTTGCACATATATATCAATTGCAATCAAAAATAAAATGAACATTAAACTAAACACTGGCCTTTAAAAAAAAATCTCCAAAATATGCAAAATGCTAAAATGTATTTCTGCATGAAAATACACAGCAAAATTTTCATTAAGATGTTAAAATCACGTTTAAAAATAATAGAAGAGTGCTAGAATAAATCGACTTCCTCCTCCTCCATGAGATTTGTACAATTTAATTATCCACAAAACTAAACTAGTAAAATCAGAATAAAATCAAAACTCACTACAAACAACTTAAAAGTCCTTATCCATTGATTCATATTAAACCTAAAAATTTAACATGAATTCTGCAAGTCTAGCAAACCCATATATCGAATAAAATTATCCAGCTTTCTTTAACCCTTAAAAAAAATTTCCATTTTTCTTTTCCCAATTCACAAAAAATAACATGACATACTAAAACCTTTATATAAATTCGGTACCATATAACAATAAAAATTCTCAATTGTAAACCAATATACAGTAAAGCAAAGAATAAACATATAAATAAGCAAGAACACATATCTCAAATTTTCAATTTAATTTCTTATTTGATGGCCTTGATGTACGTTTTTATTTATGAACAACATGCCTTTATCACAAAATAATTCCATCAAAGCATTCAAATGAGCAGAAGAACTTCAGCATAACATGGGCAGTTATGCTGAATTTATATTCGTCAGTTTTATTCGTTAGATTTGTATATCGTATCGTTATATTCGTCACAGCAAACATTGTCAGCTTTTTGCCAAAATTCACTCTATTGAGGATTAACAAAAAAAGGACTTTCAAAACCCTCAAACTTTAAACTTCAACCAGCATTCCACAACCATCACGCACATATCTGGATTGCAAGTCACGTGCACGTGGATCGGATCGGTTGACAGTTAAATTCTTTGACCAATGATGTAATTTCCTCATGACAGCAGCAACAACAACACAACTCTGCAATAAGACTGGTAAATAATTGAACACGATTGACAACACTATCACACTTGGTTACTTATCCTACGCTTCAGCGACATGCCTCCGCTAACGACTTTTTCCCCCAGATGGGTGTAATGTTTCTCTTTTAGTCAGCAGTAGGCTGTTATTCCATGGCTCCCTGCGAGATTCACACAGCTGTCCAGACCAGACTTTGTGCGATTACACGACCATCTGTAATCGATTACAAGAAATGATATGGATTACGATTACGATTACAAACAATTTCCAAAAAGATTGACTAGTGAATGTTAATTTAGTAAAATAGCTGTAATCTTCATGTTAAAGAAATCAAATAAAGAAAAATTCTATAATAATGCAATTTATCATAGCATTTTTGTAAAATTTGTAAAATATTATTTTAGTCATCGATTACATTCGATTGTAATCGGCACGAAGTCTGGTCCAGACCTTGCTGGAGAGAATAATATGGAGTAGGCATGACTATGAGGGGAGAAATAGGAAGCCACAACTGTAACCAGTTTTTCCTCCATCCACTGTGTTCTTCTATGGGAAGAAAAATAAAATAAAACTACGTGTAGCCTTGGGGAGGTGTAGCTCGTAGTTAAAGAGCTGTTTGGAGCTCATACGATTTATCCAGCCATGCCCTTCAAGGCTACACTTACAGTTGCTTTATTCTCTCCTCCTAGAAGAAGTAGCGCGTGCCTACTCCATATTATTGGTTCTTCCTCAGTTCCAGATAGAACTGGGAACAATAGGAAACCGCGAACATGTGGTAGTTGGTATTTTCTCTGCTGTGATGCAAGTATTATTGCACAGCTCAGAGTTATTTAAAGGGACAGTCCATACAATTAAAGAGGCATTAAAACTATCTAAAATGATTTTTTTCTTAAATTTTTTTCTTTTTTTTTTTTTAACAGAATGTATCTTTATAAATATTTTGAAACGCTTTTTCATCCATGCACGTATTAAAAAAATTCAGAAATTATTAGTTGGTTAATGCTTTTTAGGTGCTTCTACATATAAATAAATTAATAATAAATATTAGGGATGCACCGAATATTCGGTTGGTATTCAGTATACTGCCTATTCGGCAGACAAACCGAATATTCGGTTCGGCCGAATACTTAAATATTTGGCAACCGAATAGTTAGAAACCCTTAGATAGTCCTCCTACCAAGGGACCCCCATCGTTGGCAGATAGCCCTAATATAGCGTTCCACAATCAGACAAAAAACTAATATCACAATGAAATTAGTTTTAATGTAAGAGGAAACATTCAGATGTTAAATTTGAATTTTGTTGCTTTTCAGTTTTCCTTAAATCTTATGACACATTACATTAACCTTGCTATTACTGACAGTAACGAGGAAAAAAAAATTCATAATATTAAGTGTTCATAAATACGTAAAGTCAATTAACTGCTAAATATTTAATAAAATATGCAGGTAAAAAAATTACCAGCATTTCACTAATATTAAAAAAAGTTATTAATAATGTATAAAGGAAACACACTTGGATATTAAATTTTGCAGCATTTTAATTTTTTAAGTTTTACACGTTATGAATTCGGCCAAATATTCGGTTAGAATTTTAACTGAATATTCCATATTCGGCAAAATATGGTATTCGGTGCATCCCTAATAAATATATATAGTAGTTTACTTTCTATCTGAATTTTCAAAAGATTAAAATACTTTTTTAAAGACTTGTTTTTTGTTACTAGTGCATATTTTACTGTATTAATACAGCATTCTCCCTATACTTCCCTGTATACGTAGGTTCGTATTAATATGTTTTGGTTAAGTATAACCATGGCAATTATTAATTTTAATCTTTTTGTGTTTTCACAGATTTTTCAAATAATCGAAGTAGGCTCCGGCACGTGCCCCTGTCGGGGAGCCAGTGGCCCCCTTCAGGCACTCTTGATTCTTTCGTTAGGGAATTTTTAAGATAAGAAACAATGCAATTTTTGGGTTAACTTTAATTTTGAAATTAAAAAAAAACATACTTTTGTAGTATTTTTGCTTTTTAAAGATTTGTGAAATGATACGTTCAGTTCAATGATATGTTAGGGGTTAAGCCCCCAAACCCCTTTGTGGGTGCATTTTTGAGATTACTCTATTTAAGAAATGTTGTTTTATTAATTTTGCCTTTTGAATATAAAATCTATGTGTTTAAGAGAATAAATATTTATCACTCAACACAGTAGCTGGAAATTTCTGTATAATATAATCCACTGTACCTCAGCATTAGAGCACCTTGATCCATACCCTGATCTGTTACTTGTAGATAAGAAACTTTTTTCTGTCATTCAGTTATTAAATGCTTTGTATCTAACAATTAAAAAGGTGAATATCTTTTCCCCTCCCCCCCACTCCTATTTTCCCTTATTTTATGATGTACAAGTTTGTTTATGACACAGTTGAATATCCAAAATCTACAGGGTTCTAAATTCTGCACTGTCTGTCGAATGTAAACAATGAAATCTGGCCTTCTAGTTGTAAGTTCATAAAAATATCATAGAGTGCAACTAAATAAGCCATTTTCACTTTAAGAAATGATATTTCAAAAGTTGTGAACTCTAATGATGAGACTGATAACCTTCAGATGACTGACAGTAACTTAATTGAATACAGTAATTTTACTATTAGGAACAAAATTCTAAAATCTGCACAAGGTCTAGAACCAAGCTGCGTGGATTTCGGGTTTTCAACTGTAAAAATTGAAATACCTATTTACGTAATCGATTTTCATTTCATGTAGCAAGTGCAAGATGAACGTAAAATCAATCTAAAAGTAGAAGAAGTTTCTGATCAACAGAAGTAAGTTTGATTAGCATTTATAATGTTCTCTGTAACTTATATATGCTGCCTTTAAAGAAAAAAATAATCATTGAATGAATTTTAGAAATTTTGTCTCATAATTTTTAATTATTTGCATTATATAAAAAGTATTATGTAATAGCAGCTAATCTGAAATTATGTACTTTAACAGGGTTGCCACTGGTCAGGGAAAACCTTGAAAAGTCAGGGAATTTCATTTTGGCAAAAAAAGTCAAGGAAAATTGCAAATTTTGGCCCAAAACCAGAAAAATCATATAGTTTGGACTAGAAAATCAGTGTTTGAAAGCAAACGACATTTAATCTTACTTTGGGAAGCTAAAAATATTAAAGAAAATATGCAAAGTTGATGTTATAAACATATAAAATAGCCTGGCCTGGATTTTTATTACATGATGGTCTGGAAAAGTCGGGAATTTTTTTTCAGAAATTGAGTGGCAACCCTGTTTAAGTTATTCATTAATTGTTTTATTCATGTTGACTAGCAGAAGCAGGGATACTTCTTTCAAGTAGTGTTCTGATGTACTTTTGTTTGTTTTTTACTAATTTTCTCCCAAATGAACCCAGACTATTCAGAAAGGGATAGCCAAATATTTGATCTTTAAAACTAGTGCAACTCCTATTTTTTTAAAACTCCTATACCATTCTAAAACAGTTCAATTTCATTACTGTTCATAGTTTAAAATGTTATTTTTTCTAAAAATAAGAAAAATGTATCATTTCAATTTCAACTGATTAATTCTAGATTTTGTGTATCTGATGATATGTATATGAAAAGTTTAACTGCAAAACTCACATTTTCCATCCCCCGTTGCAGAAAATGCGAGACGTACATCGCAGATTTTTTTAAAAGTCTGCAGATTATTTTCATAAGAGTACTGTGTGCGGATTATTTTTTATGGTCATGAAAAAAATTCCTCTTCTAACTCTCAAAATAAACATTTTCTGTTAGAAAGCATTTCATTCCCCTGTACTAAAAGTCAGTCTTTTTTTGTCCAAAAATTTTTAAAACTGCTTTTGATGAGTTACAGCTAATAATATGATTATAAATAAAGATGTAATTGATCATTCTGTCCCATCTGATGCTACTGCTTTAAGAACCCTAAAAATATTGAGGCATCTGTAAAATTATATGTCACATTCTGTTAACATAATATGTCACACTTCAAATACAATAACAACATACTTTAATGAGTTAGTAGATTTTATTACAAACATGGCCTAGACAAAAATCAACTGCAGTATGGATGACATTTTGTTAAAGAATGTTGAAACAATTAAAGTTTCTCCTTTGTAGAATGAAATTATACATTCATTCTGTTGATTAAAAGTTAAATTAAATTGCACAGTTAAATATTTTAAAGTATAATAGTATTTATTCTTTATAACTGAAAAAAATATTAAGTATATATTTTTTCAAATGTTCTCATAATTTAGGTGAAGAATTAGAAAATAGGCTCTTTCAGTTATACGCGGTTCTCAGTTACTTGTGATTTTCAGTTGGTCCCTTAAAACGTGTATAAGTGAGATATCACTGTATGTGACTAGCAGATACTTGCACATAGCTCAAAACCTGTAGTTATATATAGATGTATATTACACATGTATACTCATCTTGTAAAAGTTTCAGAGAATTCACATAAAGCAATATTACTTTTGAAATAAACAGTAAATGTTGTGACATTTCTTACTTGTGTAAACCTGTCAAGGCAGTTTGCTGCAACATTAAATTCAAACATACTTGGTTCTTATCTCAAACCCTCATATAAAACTGTGGTACTTATGCTTCTGGTTTTAGGTTCATGCAAGGAACTGGGATGCGATTCTTCAGATTTTTGTCTGATTTTCAGACTTTGATTGTTTAAAAAAATTTGAGATTTTTCAATTATTAAAAAAAATTCTGAATTTTTTTTATTTTTCTTTAAGCCAAAATTGTATAAGTGAGATAGATTTAATATCAGTAACAATTAAAATATTTATTAAACATGGAATTCGTAAGTATTATTGCTCAAAAGTTGCTTGCACATTCTTCCAGACTTTTTCCTTTTTTGTCAGTCTCATCCTTGAAGGAATCTGAGCTTGGCATAGATCAATGTATGTGAGCTCTGAGAGGAATTTTGATCTAATTTATATTTGTAAGACTAGTCTTGAAGAAGTTATGGAAAAATTATGAGAGAATGTTATAGAGAGCGCTGCGTCGCCATGTCATCTGTGCCAGTGCAAGAGGAATGCTTTAAGCAATATTGCAGAAAGGATGAAAAAAAAACCCAAGAGGTCGTTAAAACCATAATTAAAATGATAGTATATATTTGTATAATGTTCATAGTAATCGGAAAATAAAGTATGTATTTAAGAGAATTTTTACTGTGTGATGATAATTTATTTGAACCACAGAGATTAAGAGAACCCGGGTTTGTTGACAAATTAGTTTCTTGTCAGAAGTCAAGTTGACTAATGTAATGGCAGTTTGTCAAGTTTTCATTATCGGTCATAAAACCAGTAATTTTATGTATAGGGTTTTGTCTGAAGAAATGCACTTGTTATTCTGTCTTTACAAAATTATTTTTTTAATGTGTGCTTAACAGTAATGATGATGAAAATAAATATGCTATGTTTGTGTAACAATATATTAATGTCTTTTGCAAACATTTAATGCATTCTCATTTTTCTTATTTATGTTCTAGTACGGCTTACAAAGGAAAAGATTTGTACCAGATACATTTTAAGGCACCTCTTCAACCTGGAAGTGCAACAATTGTTCGAATTGAAGTCATTTATACTCGTGCTTTAGTTCCATATCCATCAAGTATTACACAGTCAGATAAACAATTAGTTGTCTATCATGGTAATCATTATTATTACAGTCCTTAT
Organism: Cheiracanthium punctorium; assembly: GCA_038373885.1. Lineage (NCBI taxonomy): Eukaryota > Metazoa > Arthropoda > Arachnida > Araneae > Cheiracanthiidae > Cheiracanthium > Cheiracanthium punctorium. The sequence goes on along the minus strand of JAWZYV010001300.1, from coordinate 36,560 downwards.
CTTACAAAAACTCAAACTACAGTTGTTACTTTGCCCTCAAGTTCTACTGAGTCATTTTCAAAGCTTAAACCAGTTGCACACAGTGACAATTTAATTACTTATGGACCTTATGAAAACGTAGCTCCATTTAGTGTAGTAAGTATTTCTCTGTTGATTGTTCATTATTTTAATATAATTATGAATTTAATGACAGTGTTTTCTAGTTAAACTGTAAGGTTTAACTTACATAGGTCGAGTCTTAGCTCCCACAAGAGTGAGACACTGGGTCCAAGACCCAGATCTGAAATCAGAGATGACATAACCTTATGCAATTAGATTTTTTAAATTATTTTCATTCAATGCAAACTAGAAATAAAGATGTAATTTTTTTTTTATCCAATGAAATTTTAGAAAATTTTACAGCTAATTATTTTGTGCATATTAGTGGTGTAAGGTTTGCCCATTTTTCCTTTTCCTTAATCAGGGTGTTTACCAGTCAGGAAAGTCTTGAAAATGTCTAGAAAATAGGTCAGGGAAGTCTGTAAAATGTAAAATGGGTCAAAAAAATTATCTCCAAATAAATTTTCTAGGGATGGACGGGAGACGAGACAAACATTTTTAACATTATGATATAGGGATTTTGCTAGACGAGACAAAGCTTTTTGGCTCTCTTGCAAGACGGCTATTTTTCATCTCGCTTCCATCCCTAAAATTTTCCTCCGTATAAAATTTCTTGTCCCCCCCCCCCCATTCTGAAGAGTGAAAAATACTAATAAAGTTGATTTATGTTTAGATAGAATGAATGATTCAAAATGTTTTGGCAGTATGTGATGCTCACACCTGCTTTACATTCTGTGGTGGGGTGTTTCTTGTGACGAAAGGTTCAAAAAGCTATCTATGGTCAGTGATAAAATATAGAAAAAATATTTTTAGAGTAGTATAGTAAATGAAAAGGTACAGTTTTGTTTGAAATTCACCATCTGCATTTAATATTGTCATCTAGATATATATCACATGGGTACTACTTTTAGTACAAATAGTATTGGTCAGTATTGTTAAATCTGAGCCTACTAATATCACATATCTGGAACTCAGCAGTTTTTTGTTCTATCTAATTTAAGTGTATCAAAGTTATATTACAGTTGAAAATGCATTTTGAGTAAGTTGTAGCAAAATATTTAAATATTAAAAAAAAAATAATAATGTTGCTGTTGGGGGATTTCCCATAATAAAATGAATCTATGGTCAGGAAATTTTTTCCAGAAGCTTCCAAAAGTTAGGAAATCGGCTTTGAGAAATTTAAGACTTTCAGTTAATTTCCTTTTCTTTTTTTTTTTTTTTTTCCAATCTGCCTGTCAACTCTATCTTATGAATGTTGAATTCTATCATTTTTGTCTTCTGCTACTGAAATTGATTATATTTATTTAGCTAAGTTTCATATTAAGTCATTTTCTATGAAGTGTTTCATTTTGCTAGAATGACTGAACAACTTCAGCAAGAAGTATCAGATGAATTCATTATCATGGCAGATTTGGAAACAAAATTTGTGAACTGAATGAATTGAAATAACCATGTAATTGTACTACATTGTAGTACATGATTGTAAAAAGGGTGGGGAGTTCTGATCCTGGGTGGGGCATCATGAGGAGGTTAGAACTCTTGGGCCAAGTAAAGGAATGGGATTTCATTGCAGAGGCATAATGCAAACAGTGAATTTTAGACCTGAACAGGCAGAACCACTGTTATTCTGCTACTCATCTTTTATGTTACAACCTTGCTTTGTTGACAAAAATTACTCGTTTACATGTATTCTATTGCTGGAAATGGGTGCCTCCTTTGAATAAAAAATTCAAATATTGGGTTCTGGACAATGGAAGATTTACTATTAGTGGTTCTTTGATAATATAAAAATAACAGATTAATTTGATAAATCATTTAGTATCAAATAATTTATCACATTGTCTAAATGTTATTATGAATGCTATACTGAATTATGCATAATCCTCGGATTATTCACATTTACTGTGATATATGCTAAAGATGAAAAATTTATTCAAAAGATCGTACATGTGTGCTGAATCAAAATCCAACACCACATGTTCTCAGCATTTGTTGACTACTTTAATGGGCATGTGTTGTGTAAGCATCATAGATCTGTATATTTTATATGCAAAAATTTCTACTCAGATCATTTTTTGTATTAATACATATGCAATGATATAGAATGTCTGTATGCAAAAAGCCAAACAAGTGGCTTGCTTTGATTAGCAGTTACAAAAATTGTAATGATTCAGAGCTCATTCTAGGTGAAGAAAAGGATAGGGTACAAAAGTTTTAAAAAAGGGTATTATTATATTTAAAAGGCATTGTATTTCTTAAAAAGGGCACAAAATATTCTTATTAAAAGCACTTCTAATTTGTAGAAAATGAACTTTTTACAAATCTGAGTAAGTAATTAATAAATTAACTACTAATCTTATTAATGTAGTCAAATCTCATAATAATGAACTTCATGAGGACAAAAGTTTTGTTCACTTTAGCTGGTGGCTTGCTTTATCTGAACATTTAAGAAATACCACTTAAACAATTGGACTAAAATTTGCGCTTGTTAAATACTGGGTTCAGCTGTGTATTAATTAGCATTCTAAATCTATGTAATGTAAAGAATTAATTAGTTTTGAAGTAACTTTGTTAATTAACTTATTAGTACAATTTATAAATTGATTATGTAAATGACAATATTTTCCTAAAAGATTTTTAAATAAGGCCTTTTTATCTTTTTAATAACAAAAACAATCACCTAATATATCTAACAGGCAAAAGAATGTTCGGTTAAGTAAACATTTTTGCATAAAGAAACTGATCTTAGTAAAAGATTTATTTGATACCTTGTTAAGAATCATCAATAAAATTTTGACCAAATGAAAAAACCCATTGTTTTCCCCACTTCTCCACGTAGAAAGTGCAGGAAGTTTCAACATTTTCCCCTTCATTTTTGTACATGGTGAAGTTGGTAAATCTTTAACACCCAGCTCCTAATACTTCAGCTTGTCAAAATTTGAAAGTAGACAAAAATGATGGTTTTTTTTTTTCCGGAATTATCATGCAACCATTGTAAGTATTCTTGTGTTGAATTTAATTAGTAGCTGGTCACCTATATAGACTTAGGATAGGTGGGAAAGGAGATTACGATAAAAACTATAGCCACAACTGAATGGGCTAAAGAAACTTATGCAGGGATGTTAATTCTGCGCCGAAACACAAATTCTTGCGCCGAATTGTGCTTTTAGCCGATTTTTGCACCGGTCTGCGCCGAATACGTCATTTTGACTCTTTCAGGGTGCGCCGAACTGCGCTTTTAGCCGATTTTTGAGCCGAATACGTCATTTTGACTCTTTGTTAAATTTTTGCCACGCTCATTTATCTTTTAAAGCGTGCATGGAAAGCTAGTTAGCAGTAAAGCAAGATTCAAACTGCGTACGAAAGCTGCATTCCGAAGCCATTCTACCCGCCCCGGATCGGACCAGTCGGGCTTTGTTAGTCACCTCAATCAGGGCCGGCCAGATAGGCAAACAAGTACCGTAATTTATGGAAGAAACGCCGCGGCGTTTATGAGTTTAAAAGTTAAAAAATAGTAAGTGCGGCTTTCTACGGGTGCGGCGTTTACAATATTTTTAATTTTTTTAAGCCGATCTTCAACGAAAAATCGAAAAATTCGTTTCGTGATAATTTTCTCAAAAGATGGCGCCACCACCGACACGTACTCTTTAGCGTGCACAGATCACAGCGTAGCGAATCAGAATGCGAACCTACCCCCATAGAAAAGAGGTGTTTGATCCAGTTTTGGAGAAAGTCAGAGCACCCTAAGATGGGTCCATGTCCCGTGCTCTGAAGTGGATGGCTTCATACATCCAACCGATGTCTCCTCAATTAAGTAAAAAGAAAAAAAAATAGAAGTAAATCTTTTACATCTACATTTTAGAACTATAATTAAATTTTAATGAAGTTTTGAATATATATTTTGAAGGGTTAAAGTTCTGTAAAATACCGCAAAAGTGCACTACCCTCTATTAAATGCACCCGTTTTTCACATGAACCTCTATTGTTCTTAAAATACTGAATTTCAGCCAAAATTAGTCAATGTTGCGCACGGTGCGAGTTTAACCCTCCCCCCCCCCCCCCCCCCCCCCAAAAAAAATAAATAAATAAAGTTAATCTGAAAGATTTTTTTTTTTTTCGCCGTGCGGCTTTGCGCCCTGTGCACTCTATGGAATAAACACTGCCAACTAATTGGTATGCTCAAGAAATGCTGAATGCTTTTAAAATAAATCCCAATGTTATAAATATAAAAAATAATAAATAAATACCATCAAGAGTTGTTACACAACATTCAGTTTAAAACAACAATTTGCTGAAGCAAGCTCATTACGTAATCAACAGCTGGCCATCCGCGGGGGGGGGGAAATGTTTACTTTTAACTGGAGACTCTTCTCACACATCGATTGCTGTTTTCATTTTAATGGCGCCTGGTAGTCTGTCCGAACTTTGTGCGGATGCAAGAAGGTTTTTAGAAGTTATTTTTTTTTATTTCTATAAATTCACCTTTGTGAATATAAACATTGATATCTGATTATTTGATAATAGAAATCGTAAGCTTCGTAAAATAGTGGCAAATACTTTAAAACATTCTATGGGAAGGGGGAGAAAAAAGGAGATTTTTTTACCGTTTATCCAATTTCTACCGAAATATATCCGATCAACTTAATAGCTTTTTTAATAAATTAGGTCTAATAAGTAATGCAACATATTTTTTATTTATTTATTTTTTGTTAATTAAGAAATTATTTTAGAAAACATTGAATTTTATCTGGCATTGACTTCTGACCACGATCACCCCCCCCACACACACACACACACACACACCAACGATCGCGGCTGCGGCGTTTTTGACGATTTTCTAGCTAACTAAGCTCATTTTCGTGGGTGCGGCGTTTCTTCCATAAATTACGGTAATCATCGCAACGGGCACCGTTTTTTGTTTATGAAGGGGCACGATTTGCTATTTGGAGATGAAACATTATGGACCAATTCGTTTTTCAACATGTACACATGCATTGTTTTTTTTTTTTTAATTGATATTGTACCTTTTTGAGAAAGAAAAATGGAGGAAAATGTTTTTTTGGTGCAAAATAAATCTGCTGTCTTTAAATGAAAACTTAAAGGAGAAATCAATACGCCTTTCATAACTTGTTATTCGAAAAGTTTTTATGTATTCACACTGTTTACAAAAGCGATTCATATGTTTTACCTTTTCGAGCTTAAAAAAAAAAAAAAAAAAGCCCCCTCCTCTGAAATGGGTAACGATCCGCCACAGCTCTATGTATATGTATTTTCCCGATTTGAACTGGCACTATTTTTTTCGGGCCCCACCACTGAAGCAGGTCACGAGCCGCCACTGGCTGTTATAGAAAGTGGACAGATTCTATTAACGGAAGGGAAGGATAGACTTGCAAAAACATTAAAACTATTAGAAGAAAATGAAAAAGCTCAAGAAGAAATTAATAAAAATAAAAAAAAGAATAAATAGAAAACTAGATAACTTATGATACTTAATTTGTAATCTCATTAATTTCTTATAATCTTAATTTTTAACTTCCCATAATTCTTAATTTCTCTCAACAGTCATTAAATATTTTTTGTTTACATTTGCTTTGTATATTGTGTTCAAGTATTATAGATGAATATGTAAATATTAGATGAGGTTAAATTACTGATACAAAAGCATATGCTATTAAAAGTACACACATTTAATTATTCTAACCATCAAATTTATTTTGTTTTCGATACTGCTTACCAATTACGTGTTGTTGTATAAGAGGTATAATATTTAGGTTTTCAAAAATCTCCATTTAGTACTACTTGTGATTTGTAATAGAACCAAAGAATGAGATAGAAGCTTTTGTTTTAAAATTTAGTTTTCATTTTATTTGTGCTCTCTTTTTCGAGAGGAAGATTCCCTAAATGATTCTGAAAAAGAAAAAAAAAAGGGACAGGGATTGGCAACCTGTGGCTCGCAAGCCGCATACAAATCATACTCATGGTTCTTGAGTAGGAAAAAAATGACTTAACCACAGAAAGGTTGCTGACTCCTGATATGTATTGTTTTTACCAAGTTGCTGATAGCATAGCCTGTATACACCTTTTTTTTTTTCAGAGCTTTCCTAAAGTGCTTTCAAATAGTGTTTTGCTTTTAGCAAATGGTGTTTGCTCGCAAACTTTGCTTTTCTTGTATGCATTTATTGTGTTCCTAAATCTTCAATTTTATGCTCCAAAATCATGTTAATTCTGATCTCGAATCTTAGTTTTCCTCTCGGAAACTATTTTTTTGTGCTCCCGAGGTGCTCCCAAATGGAATTTTTCTGCTCCCAAATGGAATTTTTCTGCTCCCGAGGTGCTCCCAAATGAAATTTTTTCTGCTCCCGAGGTGCTCCCAAATCGAGTGTTGGAGTTAACATCCCTGCTTATGGTAGAGATTAAAAAAAAAAAAAATGGAAAGAAACACGCAAAAAAACTTTAAAGGCAAAGGATAGTCAGTTTTTTATCAAGGTGCTAACTTGAGACAAAGGGCAACAGGGTGCTTTTTTTTTTTTTATAAAAAGGGCACCAGGGTGTTGCACCTTGTTGACCCTGCTTAGAATGAGCCCTGAATGATTTTTATTTCAATAAATATAGAGAAATTATTTCCTGTAAATATCTCTTCTAAAATTTGATTACTTTATAATTCAAGGTTTTCATTACGGGGAAAAAAGAGGGGTGAGAATTTCCCACCCTTTGAGAAATCACTTCTCACCAGTTGTGGAACAACCTTGTTCCCAGGGAACTTTTTTTTTCTTCCATAGACATTCTGGCATCTCAGTTTATATATATATTATCCAGTTTATATATATGAACTGGGATGAAAGATAAGTTTAGTTATTTGATGGATTCAATGTAAAATTAATAAAAATGGAAAAGTATAAATTGACTTTTAGTGAAAGTGCTTGATTAAAAGTATTTTTTTCTAATGACTTTAATGATGTAGTTACGTAAAACAAATTTATGAAGTATGAAGAAAAAAATATAAATTTTGCACTAATGATTGATCTGTTTTAAATGAGCTTCATTGTATAAAATTTGAAAAAGTTTATTGAAATTCGAATACTAGCTTATTTGTAAAATATGTTCATTTGTTGGGTTTTTTTTTTTTTTTTAGAGTAAAATGACTATTCATTGTGAAAACAACAACCCATTCTTGACTGTAACTAATTTGAATCGAGCTATTGAAGTATCTCATTGGGGTGTTATATCTGTTGAAGAAATAATCGATGTAGCTCATACTGGAGCCACCCTTAAAGGACCCTTTTCACGTTATGAATTTCAAAGAGATCAGAGTGGAATAGCTTCTGTGAAGTCATTTAAGGTAAAGTATGTTAGACTTATTCTTGTGTTCTTTTTAACACTTTCAAGCAAAGTTCAAAGGTGTTTAACTTTCTATGCATATGTACTCTTCCATAAACATGTATGGTTCACCATGATATTTCATGGTTGCCACGAACCTTGAAAGTCAGTGAAGGGAAAGTCAGGGAAGATGAAATTGGTCAGGGAATGTCAGGGAAAATTTAAATTTACCAAGGAAAGTCAGGGAAAACTCCAGTTCAGTCAGGGAAAATTTATTGAAACTTAACCGGTTGAGTCCGAAGCAGTGTGATTGCACTGTTGAGATTTTATGTCCAGAAAACCCAGTACATTTCGAACATTGCAGACAACTGATGATGTGTTACTAATTGTTGAAGTCGTGCGCTCAGATTGAAGGAAGTACATCACACAGCTTCTTTTAATGTAAATAGTACATTTTACAATAGGTAGCTTTACAATTAGGATTCATCGATGTAAAATGAACAAAGCACAATCGCACTGCTTGGTATTTCTCGACATAAAATAAAACAAGCGTCATTGTGCTGCTTAGGTCTTTTAGTACTAATTTAGAGAAAGTAGCATTGCATTGTTTGGGATTCTTCGACAGTGTTTTTTCAATACCCCCTGGGACTCAAACGGTTAAGAAATTAAAATTTTCTTATTTTGGCACCAAATGTTATTGCCATGGAGTTGGATTGGGGAGGACCTCCATTGGCAATGGGATTCCTTCCCTGAAAACGAATCCAATGCTGATTCGGTCAACAGACGACGCTGATGATTCATTGCTTTGCACTTAAGTATAGTATTGCTGCGACAAAAGTTGCATTTTTTTAAATAGGTGCATTAATTATTTTCTGAATTTGATATGACCAGTGTGTGTTTTGCTCCTGGTTGCACTTCGGGTTATACTAGCGAAAGAAAAAGAAATGTTGCCCTTGGATTAAAGAGTCCTAGTTTATTCAAATTTCCCAACGTAAGCCTTGTTTTCCGTGAGTAATAGAAAAAATTCATCCCAGGTTTGTATATTTTAGAAACATGCATAAAAACTTTTAATTTGTAAATTATTATAATACCATAAATGCATATAAAATGTATTATTTTAATAACTATAGCCTTTTATTGCTAAGTGGAATGGGTGTGTTAGCATTGTTGTGTGTATTTTTTAGGACCCCGATGATCAGGGAATTCTATCAATTGTGGTCAGGGAAACTGATTTCAAATTTTTTGTGGCAACCATGTATTTAATGATGCATGCATAGTTTGTGCACCATTTATAGTACTTTGGCAGAGAGAAATAAAAGAATTGAGAATATGTTAGTCTACAGGCAATAACTGCTTTAACAGTGATTCTCAAAATGTATGGCCAGGCAGACTGGTACACCCTAGAAAATATCTTAAAATTCAGATGTTTGCAACTTTTTTTTTTTTTAATAGGAAATTGGATTTTCCTTAATTTTTTAGCTGGCCCTTCATTTTCAACATAGTAAAACTCATGCAAAATACTTTAAAACAGTTAATCATAAGTAAGCAGTTAAAACCAGCTATGATAATAATAATAACAGTACTCTTTACTAACCTCCTCTGTTGATTATTCAGAGTCCCATTTCTACTCATCTTTGACTGCTCTAAAGCACCTTGCTGGATCCATGTTCTGCTCTTAAGGTCAAGTCAACCGCTTTTCATTTTAGTACTGACAATGACATTGGACATAAAACTGATCTGCTAGTTTCATATTTTTAAATGTGCAATATAGTAATAATGCATTTTGTCTGTTTACTACTGTCAACAGCTACAGTTATCAATTTATTTATTAAATGAAATGCTTTAGTGTGTTTTATTTAATTAAAACTAATGATATATTTACTATGTACTTGGCATGTTTATTTGTATATAAATATATTTTTTATTCTGTGTAATATCTTTTTTATTTCCATTCTTCTTTTACTTGCTTTGCTCATACTGAAATTATGGTTTAGACAGATTAACCAGTTGCTTATTAAAATTGTTTGCATGAGTTATGGGCCATTCTCAGGTAATGGTAAATTATGGTTTTAAAAAAAAAATATACTGTTTTAATTCCCATTTTTTTTATGTTAATACAATTAGCTACGTTTGCTATCATGAAAAAAAAAATTACCTGTGGACATTCTTTGCCTTAATTATAGCTTTAATCAGTGAGGTAGCCAAGAGGTGGGGTAAAGGGTCCAGATTTCCTAAAATTAAAGTGACAGACATACACATAAAAAAACAAAAAAAAAAAAAGAAGGGGGTTTTCTTTCTTTTTTTTTTTTTTTGTACCTCTCCCTTTGAATTTCCCAGCCGAGAGAAAATCCCTCAGTAGATTGCTGGTTTTAATTAAATATTCAATTTTTCATTTGTAATGACAGACGAGAATGTGGTAATGTCATTTGTGAACATAGTAATAACTTAACTGAAAAATCACTCAAAATACTGGTGTTAAACGATAAAGTAATTAAAAAAACTTTGTAAAAAACACACATAAGAAGTAATAGGTAAGAGGATATGCACGTTTCGTTCAAAAATTGTTTTGAACTTCATCAGTCTAAGCCCTTCGCCGTAAAGAACACAGGGAACTCTTTTTTACATCCTGAATAAAAGCCCGTAAAACCGCCCGCTTAGACCTATTCAGAGCCTTATCAACACGAGAAGAACCGTGAATATTGCACTTAATGTCAATGATAATGTCAAGGAATGACATTACTGCGTTTGCATCGAACAAGAAAACCTAAATGATTCAAGAAACGAGAACGTTTCAATCGTAAATGGGAAAAACGGTTAAACAAAGATGAATCCATACAGAAAACACAAAAACAGAAAAGAAATAAGCAAGAAAAAGCACACGAAGAAGGAAGGAAGAAAAGTGAGAACAAAAGTGAGTGTTAATAGTCCAAATAATGTGTTCTTTACGACGAAGGGCTTGGACTGATGAAGTTCAAAACAATTTTTGAACGAAACGTGCGTATCCTCTTACCTATTACTTCTTATGTGTGTTTTTTACAAAGTTTTTTAATTACTTTATAGTAATAACTTAATTATACATGCCTAAATTAGTCCATGTAAAAAAATGCTCACAATATCAACTAAATAATAGTAATATACTTTTTTTTTTTAAGTTTAAAACTATCCCTTATTTTAAAACTCTGTCCTTAAAGTCATTTTCATGTTTTCAGAACACCTTGATAATGACATTTTTTAAAGTTAAGCCTATTTAAAGCTAAATTATATAATATTTAAATGCCTGCATTCAACGCAAATGCAGTACAGGACTCTTCCTCTAATCCGCACAGGCTGGTACTAAGGGCTGTGCGGATTATAGAATTTTGCAGATTATAGGTCATTTGGTTAACACGGGGAAAAATGTGTATTTTGCTTTTTAAAAAATATTGGCAACAGTACACATATAATTAAACAGAATTAAAACCAAACTGGCCATAATAGTTATTTTGAAATAATATATGAAAAATAATATAGAATTTTTTTTTTTTTTTTTTTTTTCCAATTTAAAAGGCTATATATAGTTGCTTAATAACATTTGAAATTACATTTGACAATTAGCTTAGTAGCTTATTAATAGCTATTCTTTTGTGCTTGGAGGCACTAGTTTATTTATTTATGTGTGTTTGAAAAGTATTTAATTGTGTTTACTAGTTTGTTTCTGCCCATAACAGGTATTTCTCAAGAGTAATGCAAATTCTGCTGAATGAAAATGTAATCCCATGCTTTTCCATGTATCAGTACAAATAGTGAATTTCCACAAATGATTATTCTAGTTATTAATATAAATAGGCTAATAATATTTCAATGGACCTCTTTTTCTGGTATTTTTATTTTCACAAAAGTGAAAGTTTCACAGTCTTTCTGCATCTGTTTAGAAAAAATGAAATGCAAAAATTATTTGCTTACATGTAAAATGTACGGTGGATTTTAGGCATTTGCAGATTATAGGGTTGTAAATTAAAGGGAGTGTGCTGTATTTACATTGACTGTAGTCCCAAAATTTTCTATAAATCCTTCAACCAATTAAATTTATTAATTACATATTTTGGTAATGACACAATGCACTCACTATAAATTTTTGGGATGGGGGAGGGGAGTTTGTTTTCTTAAACTATAACAGACATAGTCTGCTTGTAAGGACATGTGGTCCTGTTCTTTTAGCAGTTCAGTAACTATGACAGTGTCATCTTATAAACAACTAAAGAAAAATAACTTGCACACCTTGGTTCCCCTCCTCAAAGCCATTCAAATATCTGTTTAGCATTAGCAGTAATTATTAAGATATTAATTATTTATTTCATAGAAAAAAAGAAATTTTCGTTTTTAAACTTAATGGGACAATATGTATTTCTAGAGACGAGACCCCAAGTACTAATGACCAAAAATTTAATGTTCTTTTGTGTGTGTGTTTATTGATCTTGATATTAAATGGAATGTTTTCCCATGTGATAAAACTACTTGTAAAATATGTTGGAAATTTAAATGTCTGTTACTTTTTTATTTTTTATTAGTTATGTTCTTTGGAATTTCCTGTAAAACTACTCTTTATTACTGTAAAGACAGCTAAACTAGTAATTCATATTTATCTTATAGACTGTCTTGCCAGCTTCAGCCAGTGATGTGTATTATCGCGATGAAATCGGAAACATCTCTACTAGTCATTTGAGAGTTCTGGATGACTCAACTGAAGTTGAACTGCGACCTAGGTTTCCCTTGTTTGGTGGATGGAAGACTCATTATATACTTGGATATTATGTGCCTACGTATGAATATTTATATAATAGTGGTAAGGATATTTTCTTTCGCTCTCATTGTTGTTGTATTTTTAAGAAAGAAGTATTTTAAATGCAGTCGAACACATCTATCTTGAAACTCATGGAAAAATAAGAGGGAAAAAATTCCTGATGAAGAGTTTTTAAGTTACAGAAGTTTTAAATGCAGTCAGTGCAATAAAAAAAAAATGTTTTAATTGCTTTTGTTGTTGAAAATACTGTGGTAGGATCACAGATCAATTGTGTATACATCCATGTTATTTTTTAACATTTATACTTTAACTATGCTAGTCTTTCAATGACTTTTGGCATCTAATTCTTTATTTCCTGTTAGTTCTTAATGCTAACGGGAGCTGATATCCCTCATGGCCAACATATTCCCTGAGATTTATAAAAAGTTAAGAGATCTACAACCTTCTCTGCTTCTCTTGTTGTCTCTTTAGGTTCATCAGTATGCAACTTCAGCTGTTAAAAAAAGTGGTCTTGAGCATCCCTTTTTAAACTTACACTTTCCAAAGTTTGAGGTTCTGAAATTTTGAAGGAATGTTTTGCTTGTAATAAGCATAGAAAAATGCATTGAATTCTCAATGTAAAAGTACTAGTGATCCAATCCCTATCCCACAGGACCTGGATTCTGCACAAATATTTGCAGGACTAGCCATACTGAATTGGGTCTGTAATCTTGCAGGATCAAAACTGAGAAGTAAATTACTTTTATTACAATTTTATGTTACCTTCTGAATCATCAATTGAGCGAAAGTTTTGCATATTTAATTATCTCATCCAACAATGTGTGAATAAATAGCAAAAAAATTAATTTTATATTTGAATTTGGCATATAATCAAGAGAGTAGCAAGTGAGAGTCACTGTGTATTATTTCTAATGATTGTTGAGTTTCAATTTTTATGCAATTTAGAAAGCTGATGTTTTACTTAATATTAAATATTGAATTAACAGCTATATAACTAGTACTGTTTTCATGAATTTTTAAATCTCACTTATTAACCCCTTCGGCCCTGACGTCTAATACTAGAATACATCTTTGCATTACTCTATATTCTTCATTTTTAAGAATTTTAACACCAAAACCTAGTATCCTACTAATAATACATGCAAAAATTGAAGAATGTTATCATTTTGCTCTGTAGATGGCAGAAAATCTCCAGCAGAGATGATAATGGACATGTCAAGCCATCTGAAGCCAAAAGTTAAATGCATCTTTATGAATGCATGCATGAAAAGTGTGAAGTATTTTCATGTTTTTTCGCACAAAGGAATTGTTTCAAAAGGTTTCATTTAAAATAACTGTAAAAATTTTTTTCTCCCTTTGCTCAATTATAGCCTCATGTCCCATTATTAGAACAGTTTTTTAATTAGTTTGGTAATTGGCTGAATGTTATGATATTTCGTATTTAGGATACTTACATTTAGTGCAGCACATCTAATCACTCATTGATTTTTTATCTGCTCTATTCAAAATTCAGGTCCGAAGGGGTTAATATTGACTCTTAAATTCTGCATTATTATTCTTATTGTTTTAAAATATCAGTAAATCTTAAAAATTTGCTTTATTTATCAAGCATTTGATTATTTTATTCTTTAGGAGACCAGTATGTCCTAAAGATGCGCTTTGTTGATCACGTATTTGATGACAGTGTAATTGATGAGTGTACTGTTCGTGTTATTCTTCCTGAAGGCAGCCAGTAACTATACTTTACCACTCTATATGAAGTTTTTTAATAGTATTTTCTATTGAAATGAAAATGTTAAATAATTTGATAGATCAAATCATAAAATTAAATATATTTTTCTTTACTTTATTTTTGTAATAAATCTTAAGAATTTGTGATTAAGAATTAAATTTTAGTGTAATAATTTTTCAAAGCAGTTATAGTTAACAAGAAATAACTGTAAAATTTTTCTTCTGTTAAAATTTTACAATCAGTGATACAGATTTAATTAACTTTTCTATTTTTTTATTTATATATAAAATCTTCACCGATTTTTTGAAAAGTGTACTTTAAATTGCCTAGTTCTTACAAGTACATTCTTATAATACTTGTTTCTGCTTCATAAGTCATCAAAATATAATAAAATAGATAATAATTATTACCAGTGCTGTAATGTAAATTTTTGAATTAATATCTTGGAGGCTATTCCATTTATTCATGTCCAAAAATACTTGCAATTTACTAATTATACTACTCTAAATTACTTTATTATAAATTATACAACTGGATTCTTTATGTATACACATCTAACTAAATTACTCAAAAAGATATTAATAATTTATACCTTTTGCTAATTAGAAAACGGAAAGCAATGTGAAATAAAACAACTTTATGAATTATCATATTTTGTTTGCTTAGTAAACTCTCATATTGTTTCCTTTATTTTATTAGTTTTATTGTTAGCAAATATCATTTCATATTTTTGATTTAAATATTTATAAATGATATAGAGCAATTTTATACTTTATTTTAGCTCAACTCGCTTTTCACAAACATTTTCATGTAGAATAGTTGTCTTTTACAAACACGTTTGCAAACCTTACATTTAATTAAGTTTGAAACAATAAGGAATTATATTAACATTTTTATTTTTCAATATCTTTTAACAAGATGTATTTTTTATATTATTTGAAGTATTAATTTTTTTTTCTCCCCTGTGCTTATAAGTTCGCTTTATCCATCTCCAGCTTTTTTGTCGTAGCTGTTCCGAAATTGAGTTAATCGCTTAACTGTACTGTCATAACTCACAACTAACTAAATTATTCATTTTGTGTATTATTTTCCTAATTAGGCTAATTTAAGTGCATTTTGCAACAGAAAAACTCTTAAGTATAGTTGACTTAAAAATTGGCAAATTTTGCCAAAAGTGTGAAATAATTGGATAAATTAGCAGGATAATACCCAATATGGTTTTTATGTCACTTTTCTTGTAGGTGAGCAATATTTATTTCATCTACTTTTCCCCTAAAAATAGTTAACCTAATTTTTTTTTTTTTCCCTTTGGGTTATTAGGAGGGAGCATTAATTTGAGTAAAAAAAAAAAAAAAAAAAAAAAAAAAACCACTGTAATTATGTCCTTATTGGTATGTCATTTATCTTATGAAATTTATTTTCAGAAATATACAAGTGAAAATGCCATATGATGTAAAACGATTGCCTGATGAATTGCATTTTACATATCTCGATACAGTTGGTAGGCCAGTTATTGTGTTGAGGAAATCAAATCTTGTAGAACAGCATATTCAAGATTTTGAAGTATGTGTATTTTATATTTATCTTAAATTTGACAAATGTTAGGTTTTTCATATACCGCTAATTTTTGCATGTTAGAACTATGTTAAGCTGTTCAATCATTTACATTTTTTATCTTGTGGAAAATAGAGTTAGCTGCTTTTAACCCTTTAAATTCTCAAATGGCTGTGACAGTATTAAATGTAAGCTCTCAGAAATAGACAGTTGCTTGTCGCATAGATCCTACTCCTTAGTCTGCTTGTTTCAGCAGCATTCATTTACAAATTTCAAGTGTTGAAAAGCTCCTTTTGGGTGTTATGGTCCCCTCTGAATGTTAGCTACTAGCAGTTGATGTGTATTTCTGAGCAGGTGTTTTCGAAATATAATATTAGCTAAACTAGGGTTTTTTTATCCACTTTTAATTGGTTCTCGAAGGGGAAAAAAATCACATTAAAAGATCACATTTCAGTGGTTGTACAGAAATTATGAAAGAAAATCTTTTTTTCCCACTCAGCAATAGACATTTACATTCAAAATCATGTATAGTGCCCGACCATCTTTAAAAATATCTCTGCAATGTTGCATCATGAAAGGCTGAAATTGAGTACATCTCCTCATTAGTGTATGGTGCGCAACTTACTTGCTAGGAATGTTTTTGTACAGGGTCATATAAAAATTTAAAAAGAGTCACTTTTTGTAACTGAATGAGAGAACATTTTTCTTAACGGAGTCTTTATTTCTCTCCCTATTTTGGACATTTTTTCAACTTACACAGCCCACTTATCTCTAATAGATAAAGAATTAAGCCCATAACCTCCTTTTTGGGACACCCTGTATATGTATACGTACACCCATTTTCATTGTACTCTTTTTCAAAAATTTTACCATGCCTTGCCACACAGCTGCTAGGTTTCTGTGTTTGTTATGCCACCATTGCAGTTTTTAATTTTTCTTTTTTTTTCTGCTCAGATCTCAACAGAAAAGTAACAATAAATAACATACACTGCCAAAATGCTTAAATCTATTGCTTAATTGATTTAAAATGCTTAAGCTATTGAGATCCTTTATGTTCAATATTGCTTATTTGTTTATTGTAAGTCATTAGCTGTCAAATTTTAAATAAATAGTATGTAGTAGTGTAGCCAGGGGGGGTGGTGGTCACAATACACACACCCACCCATAAAAAATTTCTGGCTACACCACTAATGGCATGGTTTGACTTTTTCCCCCCCTAAACCATAAATTTTTTCTATGTACACTGTTGTATGTGGTTCTTTTACCTGATTGAATTAAAAATAAACTAAGGTTCTAGGATTTTTAAGTATCCAACTCTATAAAATAAAATTCATGAAACATTTTTGCAATGACTTTGAGCTCATATGACCTATAGTTATATATAAGTATTTAAATTATAAGCTCATCCATGCTTCATAAGTTCCCTCTTTGATTTTGAGACATAATGTAAACTAGTCCAGTATTCCATGTTTTTTGGAAATCATAACATGGGAGACTTTTCTCTCAGGCATTCTTATTTTGACAAAGGGACACATCTATTTTTACCTTACTCACAAGTAGGAGGCCCGGCTTCTGGGAAACAGATTTCAATGATCTTTGGCATAGTGGTAGTATACCATGTGAATATACTAATTTTAAAATACTAAGACGCAATATTCAAATGCACTCTAGAAAAATTAATATTTATTTTCGAACCACTTTACCAAAACTTTAAATGTAAGTCGTGTTGAATTGGTAAGTCATGCGACTTCCAGTCTGGTGATACACGTTCGAACCCCGTGCTGCTGATTGTGTTTCTGTGCTTATTTTTAATATCCCGAATATTGGTAATTAATTCATTTTTTAGTCAAGTAAAAATTTATTTACTTTTTCATTTATTTTTTATTATTTTAAATTTTATTTCTATGTAAAATCTTTACTTTGGAATCAGAATTTTACACATTCAAAATAAACCACTTTTAACACTCACAGACTCAATCTTTATTTAAAGTATATTTATTTTTGTCATAATTGCAGTGCAGACTTTTTTTATCTAATTTTCACCCATTCGTGATACCACAGCAACAATACTATTTTTTTTTTAAGCATAAGCAATTGTAAAAATATTCTTTGAATAGTAGAAAAAAAAATTGAAAATATATAAATAAATGTACAATCAGCTAGAGATTTTACGACACTTGATTTAGTGACCCTCTGATGAAGTCCTGACCGTTTTCCAATACCTTTAATAAAGCTTTGATTTAGGGCCTCACCATGGCATAGTGGTTTATCGCTGAAAATGGACGATCGGAGTGTGAAGGTCTCATGTTCGGGTCCCATCTCACATCTGTCGATCTAACGGTATGAAATTTTGGTAGATTTTCTGCTGCCTGGGGTTTGAGCACGCCATGCCAGACTAGACGTCCTGTGACTTACCGATTTAGCCAACGGTGTTGTATCAATTCACTGCGTAACTTATATTTAAAGTTTAAGTGAACCGGTTCAAAAATAAATATTAATTTTTCTCGACTGTATTTGAGTATTACATCTTAGTATTTTACACACAGCATATTCACAGGGAATACTATTACTATGCCAAAGATCATTGAAATCCGTTTCCCTGAAGCTGTACCACCTCCTTGTCAGACAAAGGCAATCTTTGAATGAGAAAGCATCAAACAGACTTTTTAGATTTTCAACTATTATTCAAAAAATAAGATTGAGCATTTAATAATTCTCTGTATTGCATAGTTTTTTGCTATTACTAATGAATTTTTAAACTAGTACTAAATCAGGGATGAAATTTATATGAGGCTGGATTACGACGCTTTGATATGCCATTCTTATACATTTGTCTTGGAGGGAGGGTGAAAAGAGACTTATATTATCTGATTCAAATAATTTAACTTTTTTTTTTTTTTTCCCCAGGTACATTACAACTATCAAAAGCGTCTAATGCTACTGGAACCATTATTAGTGGTTGCTGCTCTTTACTTACTTTTTATTCTTGTTGTGATTTATGTTAGACTTGACTTCAGTATAACTAGGGTATGGAATTTTACTGTTATTTATTTTGTTTTTGTATTTGTTGTAAGACATTTGCTGTGTTATATTAATCTGTTAAATCATATAAATTGTTTAATGTTGTTTCTATATACAGTCAAACCTCATTAAGATGAACTCACCCAAGATTAATTATCATTAATTCCAACTAAGTTCATAATACCAACCAAATAGATTGAAAATTAATGTTAAAATATTTGTTTTAAGATGAATTTGATTAATACAGTAGAAGATCAATATACCGCAATTCTCCATAAACCGCATTAACACTGTGGATGTAAACAGAGAAAATCACAATTAAGAAATTTCTACAATCTGCTTTTTTTTTTTTTTTTTCTTTCTTTCCTAGAGAATTAATTTTGAGACATTAGATAAATCCCACAACATGCCAAGCTTAAAATAAACAATTATTCTCCCATGCATGCATTATGCATTATCAGCATAACAGCTGGGCGGCGGGGTCGAAGAGGAAGAAATGTTTACTTTAAAAAAAACAACGAACTTCCCAAACAGACGTTTATTTATTTAGTTATATTTCTCTTTGTAAATTGATTTGTTTTATATTAAATCGTATGCCGTTACTTGGCTTCCTAAATCATAGGCGTAGCATCACCAAAAGTTTTTTTTTTTTTTTTTTTTTTTTAATGTGTGTGTGTGTACGTGTGGGTGGGAGAATGCACATAGCATATTCTAAAGTAAAAATAGCCATGTTTCTTTAAGTTTGGCAAGAAGAAAGGTTTTAAAATGAATGGTTTTCTAAACAATTCATTTGTTGTTGAGGGGGGGCACATGCCCCCTGCCCGACGATATGCTTATGTCTCAGTATGGACAGTAAAATACTTTTAAAAAGTCTATGAGAAGTAGGGGAGGGAGAGTTTTCTCATTGTAACACTATTTTAAAACTGAATTTTGGAACTGGATTTAAGCCATCTTTAGTTAAAATGAAAACTGCTGAACTAATGCATTGTGCACAAAATGGAAAGTACTCAGTTTGCAAACCTGCATGAAGAAAACATTTTGAATATTTGGTAATGGATGATAAGTCACAAATTGTTAATCATTTGACCAGTGCTGAAATAATTTCCTCTGTTTCAAAACAAGAGGAAAACAATTTTGAAACAGAATCAAATGCTGGAGAGAAAGTTGAAAAACTTTCAGAATCTGAAGAAATTTCCATAAGAGATCAATATTTTAAATTCCTAGAAACACAAGACTGCGTAACAAAAGTAAAATTATTACCTGTTCAAAGGCTGCAAGAAAAGTTATTTGTTGAGAGATTGCAAATGCTAAAACAAATCAAAATTAATATATTGTTTAACAAATAAACTTTAATGCTTTTGGTAATTTCAATTTATTTATTTTTTCTGTAAATAAATAAATTCCATTTTTTTGTTTTTTAAAGTAGTATTTGTATTTAAAAAAAGTTTTAAGCATTATATTTATGTGTTCCAGCTATATTTTAATATGTTTACTAGGGAAGTTTAATGATATAAGTGAATGATCCATATAACGCAAAATTCTATATAATAATGCAAAACCTTGCGCTTCGAGGTTTGCATTATAAAGATCTTCTACTGTACTAGTTTTCAGTTAAAATGATCAAATTTTTTTCTGCAACAGGGTATCTACCAGCCAGGAAAGTCTGGGAAATAGGTCAGGAAAGACTGGAAAATGCAAAATGGGTTCAGAAAATTCTTCAAAAGAATGGATTTTCCACTAGGGGGAGGGGGGAAATGCTGGTAAAGGTGATTTATGTTTAAGTAGAATGAATGAATTGGAATGTTTATGAGATATGCCATACATGCGTGTTTAACATTCTGTGGTGTAATGTTTCTTCTGATAGAAGGTCCAACAATTTATATGTCTATAACTAGTGTAAAAATATGAAACTTATTATTATTGTCACTCTCTATTCTTCCAGATATGAAGTGTAGTAGAACAAAAGATAAAAATTTGTGTTTAAAATTTCGTGCTCTAGATATATCATATAATTGCCCCAGTAGTACAAGCAGTAGTGGTCAATATTGGTTTAATCTGTAATATACCAGTATTTTACTTGAAATTCATAGTAATTATTTTCTATTTAACTTAAATGCATCAGCAACAGTTATATTAGAGTTAATCATTTATTTCAAGTAAATTGCAGCAAAATATTTAAATTTAAAAAGGGGTGGTATTGTTGAGGAATAAACTTGTGTATAAACGTTATAACAGGTATATTCATATTTAAGAAATATTTAACCAAACTGTTGTGACATAAAATCCCGTTCCTTCCTTTCCAGTTTTCACTGCAATGCATCTATAATTTAAATTATTTATAACACTAGAGTATTCAAATATGTTTTGATATAAAGCTTGCAAATAATTTAAGAGCTCATTTTTTAATTATTACAAACTTTATTGTCAATTTTTTTAATGTATAATTTTAAAGCTGCATGAAAAATTTTACTAGGAAAACAACTTTACATTATTTGCCCTTTTCCAAAACGTTCAGAGGGTTAACTATGTAGTTTGAACTTAAAAATTTGAAAAAGCCCACACAGTTTTTTTTTTTTCCCTTCTTCATTCTATCTTTAAACAAAATGCTTTAGCTATCGCCTTGCAATCAAGGGATCATTCATTGCTACAATCATAGGCGTAGAGTTATATGGGCCCGTGGGGCTCGAGCCCCCCCAATAAATTGTGAATAGGGGCTGAGCCCACCCAATAATTTATCACTAAATACAGAAAACTAATTTATACTAACATAAAAAAAAGTATTCACGCCATTTACAAATGTTTAAAAAAAAACCTTTTTTAAAAATTTTCTTCTTTTGATTTCAATCATGTTTTAGTGTTCATTGTGACGCCCTGTAACACAAAATGTTACTATAAGCTGTCCTCGCCAGGCTCTGGTAAATTAAAATCAGATTTTGCAATGTAAAGTATGAAATGAAGAAAAGTTTAGATGTGTCTAAAATGCACTATCTCATCGAAAATGTTTTTTTTCCTCCTTTGGATTTTTTTACTTTGCTTCTATTTTTAACTTAAAACATGGTAGGAAGATACTAACATGGATACTTACCTTACATTGGTGTAGAATTCTATGGACCCATAGAGATCGAGCGCCTCCAATAATTTACACTTATATATAGTAAGTCATAGCTGCCAACTACTACGGAATATAACTAACGACTTTTTGTAAACAGTATATTTTTTAATTCTTTTTTTCAAAATAGTAACCAGCTCGCGCGAGCATCACAAAAATTTTGCTATATTTTAAGCCGAGAAATCATGTAGAAAAAAATGGTTAATTATATTCCGTAGTAGTTGGCAACTATGAGTAAGTTATATGTACGTGAATCAGTGGCGTAGCCAGACATTTTTCATGGAGGGGGGGGGGTTACGACTTTTGCAACTCACATATATGTATATACGCCACTGACTTGAATATATGTGGTTGTGGGGCCCAGCCCCCCCAATAATTTTGAAAACTTTACGCTTATGGCTACAATATCAGAAAGAGGCGATTAAAAGAATTATCACTTCATTTGATAAAAATTCACTTTTCAAATTAATATTCTGGGTGGCTCTAATTTAAGGAAGGCAAGGAAAAAAGTAACTCCAAAAAGATTAAAAATTGCTTTAACTATTCTGGTTTCAAAAATCAAGAAAATCCTAATGCTGCTTTAGAGTAAACTAATGAATTTGTTGTGAAATTTGAAAAAGTCAAGCTAGAGGAATAGTTCTCCAAAATGTAGCATCTGACATTTATGTGAGTATGGATGATGATACCTTCACATTAAAATTGGGGGATTCTGGTATTGTTGATTTATTAAGAAATAAAGGATAATGAGGAAGAAAATGATTCCAAATTTTATCATGAAAGCTGTAATATTAGGATGCTGACTTTGTTGGAAGGAATCCCTCAATTCTAATATCATTTTAGGTACCATTAATCTTTTTTGAGCAAATAAAATATTGTATATTATGATGGCCAATCAATTTAAAATACCTATAGTTTCTGAGTATAGTTTCTATTGTAGGTTTTGTAATGAAAAATGTGTCAAAAATAGCACATTTGATAATCACTGATTTGCTCCTTTTTTTTTTTTTTAAGTCAGTATTTCACAAGTTTTGAAGCTGAGCCCTGTAATTGAATTCGAATCTACTATTCATGCTTCAGAATGAATGTTCATTAAAATTATAAGAGCTTACTGAGAAGGGAATATAATATAAATTGAAATTACCTGAACATTTGTGCATCACTATTAAGTCTTCTATAATCCTCTGCAGATAGACTTCAAAGGCAACCAGATATCTGAAATGAGCTTTCATTACTTGTGTGATTGATTTTAAAATATTTCTTTTTTCCTTTATAGGATCCAACAAAGGAAAGTAAACTGCAAATTGCCCGTATTGTTGAAAATATTCATAATCATTGTGATACCCGTGCTGATGTTTATGCAAAACTTGATGAAGCTCTTAGTAAATTCAAGCACAACAAAGATTTGAGCAGTTATCAGGCTACTGTGAAGAAATTAAATGCAGAACACAAGACTGAAACTCAAGCTATTGCAGAATTGCTTCAAAAGTTGAAACAGGAAGGTTCAGAAATTGCAGATAAAGTATGCATTCTTTTTTTTTTTTTTTTTTTTTTTTTTTTTTAAATACTGTAACAGGATGCATAGTAAAGTAAATAAAAAACTTTGTAAAAAACACACATAAGATGTTATAGGTAAGAGGATACGTACGTTTCAGCCAAAAATTGTTTTGGCCTTCTTCAGTCCAAGCCCTTCGTTGCAAGCAACACAGGGAACTGAAAAGAGATAAAACAAGCAAGATGTTGCCACAAGGGGCAAAGAAAAGTCGAACAAAACCACGGAGAGGGGAGAAAAAAAATATAAATAAAATAAGGAAAGGAAAGAAGCACAAAAATACAGAAATGAAAAAGGAATAAATAAATAAATAAATAAAAAAAAAGGAACACACGAATACAAACATACACACACAAAAAGAGAAAAACAAAACAAAACAAATAGAACACTTTTTTTTTGTTTTTAAATAAAAACCACGAACAGGACAGCACAAAATAAATATAAATCTTTTTTTTTTTAAATATATATATATAAATAAAGGAAGACTGTAACACATGTACACACACAATAAAAAATTTAAAAAAAGGGGGGGGTAGACAAAGAAAGTGAAAAGAAACTTACAACAGCAGCTTCCAAGCAGAATGAACGAAAGGAACGGAAGAACCATCGTTCACAAGACGTTCTAAGTGCTGGGTAATGGAAAAACCTTCCAAAAAATCCAGATGGGACAAAGCCTGAGGAGTGCACAAAATCTTAGCCTTAGAAAACTGAAAACGATGATTGGAATTCCAACAATGCGAGGCAATGGAAGATTTGGAAAGTTCGTGCTTAGAAACATATCTCTCATGCTCTTTGAGCCTAAATTTGAGAGCTCTTCTGGTCTGACCAATATAGCCCAAATCACAAGATCCACAAGGAATATAATAAACACCCCAGCGGTTCTCAGTAGGAATAGGATCTTTAAGGGAAGAAAATTTAAGTTTATTAACAGGTTTGAAAATGACTTTGAAACCGAAATATGTTTCTAAGCACGAACTTTCCAAATCTTCCATTGCCTCGCATTGTTGGAATTAAAATCATCGTTTTCAGTTTTCTAAGGCTAAGATTTTGTGCACTCCTCAGTCTTTGTCCCATCTGGATTTTTTGGAAGGTTTTTCCATTACCCAGCACTTAGAACGTCTTGTGAACGATGGTTTCTTCTGTTCCTTTCGTTCATTCTTCTTGGAAGCTGCTGTTGTAAGTTTCTTTTCACTTTCTTCGTCTACTCCCCCCCCCTTTTTTTTTATTTTTTATTGTGTGTGTACGTGTGTTACTGTCTTCCTTTATTTATATATATATATATTTAAAAAAAAAAAAAAAGATTTATATTTATTTTGTGCTGTCCTGTTCGTGTTTTTTATTTTAAAAAAAAATGTGTTCTATTTGTTTTGTTTTGTTCTGTTTTCTCTTTTTGTGTGTGTGTGTTTGTATTCGTGTGTTCCCTTTTTATTTATTTATTTATTTATTTATTCCTTTTTCATTTCTGTATTTTTGTGCTTCTTTCCTTTCCCTTATTTTATTTATATTTTTTTTCTCCCCTCTCCGTGGTTTTGTTCGACTTTTCTTTGCCCCTTGTGGCAACATCTTGCTTGTTTTATCTCTTTTCAGTTCCCTGTGTTGCTTGCAACGAAGGGCTTGGACTGAAGAAGGCCAAAACAATTTTTGGCTGAAACGTACGTATCCTCTTACCTATAACATCTTATGTGTGTTTTTTACAAAGTTTTTTATTTACTTTATTGTTTAACACCAGTATTTTGAGTGTTTTTTTTCGTCGGATGCGTAGTAGTCCAATAATAATCATGTCAGAAGATTTTTGTTTAACACTATTGCAACAACTGATTAAAACAGGGAGCTAGAAGCTTGGGCCCTTCCTAAAACTTAAATTCTTTTAATTGGCACAAAGCTTATTTTGTAAGAAATTCTACCATTGTTGTGCCTTCAATTACTTTTCTCAACCGCTAAATAAAATAAAATAAATTTCCTAACATAATGACTATGAAAATAAATTGTTGTTTCAAAATCATTCTGTTCCTAGAAAACAAAAAGCATGATTCATTTTTGTTCTGCAATATCCCAGGCTCACGGTATACGTTCAAATTTCCTGAAAAAGAACCTGAAAGAACTGCTAGTTCAAAAAAATTTACACGAAGTGTAATAAATAAAGAGGAGCCATTTTACAAACACAAATTCACATTTATTAAAACTTTTAGATCTTTTACATTAGAAAATATTACTAAACAAATTACGTGATTTCATGAAAACACAACAAACTTTATAATATTCCATTGTCTTAGTTTTCCCTAACCCCGAGCTGACACTTTTAAATTTTACCTAATATATCTTTTGAGCTCAAATAAAAAAAATTTAAGGAAAAGTAAAACTTATCATGTTAGTAGTTTGAGAGGGGCCCCATCTCTGGCTATAGCTACTTAAGTAGCTTCTTTCTATTCTTCTTGTCACCAGGCACCATTTCTGGAATCATCGGCACGGGCTTCTGGAATAGACAGCGAACAGTCGAGCGACAAAGTTAGCAGCCAAGAGGGTCAGTCTGCAGCCAGGAGAAGAAGAGTCCAGACCCACGCTTGTCCGCGCCTTAAATCACTTTTCGCTTTCTTCCATGGCACCCTCCGCTCAATAAATAGTTTGGTCGTAATAGAATTTTATTATTCTTGAAAACTTGAAGAATTATTATTAATGAACATTGAAACTTTAACTTTGACGATGATAAAATGGTTAAAAGTTGTACTTGTTGATGTAACTATTGTAGAAATTGAATTTGCATTTTAAAATTTGAAATAGCGTGGGGTACATCGTTGTATTCTTGCGTCGTTGTTGTTTTCTTCTTCGATATAATAAATTGATATATTAGTATCGATGTTCGTAAATATTGGATGTTATTAAAAATTAAAAGGAATGTTAAAGAATTCTAGAAAAGGTAATTATAGTGAAAAGAAAAAAAAACTTAAATGTAATTACCAAAAACTCAAATTCTTCTAAGAAAAATTACCAAATTCCCAAATAACATTTTTATGAAAAAATAACGTCAGCTCTTACAAAACGTGCTTTCATGTATTTAAAATTTAAAAGAAAATTGTTGTACAAATTATTTTAATTACTTGAACTCATATATACCATTACATTCCACTAAGATGGCAACACGATCGCTAGCATTAACGATCGTTGCGTTTGGCGCCAAAACGGTAAATATGGAACAAGTAAATAAACAAATAAAAAAAAAGGGTGGGTCGGCCATGAGTCATCAAATGTTATTGATACACACATTTTGATAAATTTTAAACACTTCATTATTATTTTACTTCATTTATGAATATTGGTATATTAAAAAAAAAAAAAAACTTAATAAACAAAAATGTTTAGTAATTGTAGTTTTACTTGACTGTTAAAATCCACTCATTAAGGTTAGGATTTTTAATTAAGCGAATTATTAATTAATTTAACTTTACTTTAAATTGATATCATAACACCATTTCCATCTTCTAGGCCCTCCCCATCCTACACCCCCCCCCCCCCCCTCCCAAATCCCTTTTGCTCTTTTTTTTATGAAAAAAGTTTTATTTCAACATAAGAAAATGGCAGAAAGAAAAAATCTTTTGTGATACTGTGACGATGATAAAGATTGGTTGGGTAAGCAATACCATAGTACCATAAAATACTGCAAAAGCACACCCCCCTTATACAAATTACTTACAATTGTTCCTCATCTACTTCCTTTCACTGTCTCACTTCTGCATTTTCAATGCACGTGTGCTGCTTAAAATTATGCCTTTTTTACGAGTAAACCTCATTAGGGGCCAAATGCCTCATACGAAAAGCAAACGAAGCGAGTCTAGGGGCGTTGGCCCCTACTAAAGAAAGAAAAAAGCTTATGTTAAGTTGTTAAGTGTCCTTATTGTTTATGTACAGTAATTGGTTTTGTGGCTTGTATTGACACATTGTCTTTTACTTTATTTTTTACAGAATTTTCTCTTTTATGTAACTGAATTAAAATGCAAATTTTTATATGAAAATGGCCAAAAAAGGTTACAATTTATTACTGTATTAGCCTGAGTACAATGCAATATTTTTTGACTGACCATTTCCCAATTAAAACCTGACTCGTGTTACATTCTAGGCCTATATATTGGTTTTTCTAAATATCTATAAAAAAAAATTCAATATTGCATTAAATTTGGTGTTTTTTATATTTGGGCTAATACAGTACTGTAATTATGCAATTTATGAAATGTTCAGTATTTGGACTGCTGGGCTTTATTTTAAAAAGTTAATTATCATTACTTGAATAAATTTTGATGTAAATTTACTATTTATTTTATTGTAATTATTTGTTTAGACATTTGTGACTTACCATTAACATTTCATTAACTGACATAAACTGCTCAAAATTGATATTATGAGAAAGAATACTATTTTAAACTTAAGTATTGAAGACACAAGTAGTTTAGAAGTATGATTGTATTGACTTTATTTTTTAAGGATGAATTTAATGACATATAGTCTGTTTCAGAATTTGAATTGACTAGTTAAAATTTTTTCTGGTGATTTTACTTTTTCTTTGATATCTATTTTTGCTAATCTTAAATTATAAAATTTTAGTTTTAAGAACTATACAAATTTTAAATTGCATTTAACTTTCTGTCCAATTCTAAGATGCAAAAAAAAAAAAAAGCATTTAATAACAAGTGATAAAAGAATATGTATAAGCATTCGTACTCAGTGATATTATTGGATACCTTAAGAAGTAAAACAATTAAATGCTTAATCAGAGAGTTATTTCTACAAAAAGTGCTACTACGTCATATTGCTGGAAAAATATTTTAGTTGTGGGTTGTTGTTTTTTTCTTCCTTTAATTTTATTTTTGTATTGTTTTAGGTTGCTGAACTTCAACGCTGTGATAAATTACTTAAAGAGCAACTTCAACAGCAAATGGTGCTTGTGGAAAAACTTGTTGCTAATAAAATTAGTAAGCAGCAGTATGTTGACACAGAAACTGGTATTAACAAAAAGAAGAATGACTTAGTTGAAAAAATAGCAGGAGTACTGTATACATTGTAATCAAAAGCACTTGAATCAAAGCACTTGTACGTCATATTCTTACTTAACTCATTTCATTTATAATTGATGGAATTTGGATTACCTATGTTAATAAAATTTTTGACAATTATCTTTTTTTTTATGTGTTTGAAATCTTTTATTTCACATGAAACATTTTAAAGTAAGTAACTACAAATTTAGGATAAATAAATAAGTTAAAACTATACAACTTGCTTTCCTGAGTTTGTAATACTTTAAATAATTAAAGGTTGTTATGCAAGAAAATTTAAATATACTGAAATACACACAACATTATTCTTTTTACATTGTAAAGCACACTGCAAGGACTTGTTATGGTACTATTTTTAGATTTTTATCACTATTTTTGAGCATGAAATGCTAATTTTTCAAATTTGATCCAATTTTTCTTACAGAAGGAGTTATCGAACACAAGTTAATTTTTTATGTGTCTGCATGAAGATAAAAAATAGCATTTCAAATATATAGGTTTGTGCTTCACAAACTTGCATTAATTTTTTTTTTTTTTTTTTTCAATGTTAGCACATAAAACTACATCATTTTCACTTCAAAATGGGCCATGTGGGATCACTCTATTGGTTCAAATAAAAGTTTTTAAAACTTAAAATTTATGTTTAAAATGGCATTTCTTGTCCTCTCTTACAAGGAGAGGCTCAGGTGTTGGGATCCACCGATTTTCATGAAATGTGGAAGAGTTATAGGGGACCCATAGTATAGTAAAATGCCCAAGAACTGGCCGCCAACTCTCCCTTATTTTCGAGAAAATTCCACTTAAACATTTGATGCACTCTTATATACCAATCATTTGGAAAATCGTTTGCGTAATTCGTGGTTTCGCATTTGGCTAGAGATGAAGAGGTCTCTGGTTCGTATCCGACGGGATCCGCTCTGTTTTTTCATTTTTTTTCCTCCCTTAAAAATTAATAAACCAGTTTAAAATGACAAACGCAATAGAAAATTGACATAATTTATTGAATAAACACTTCTGTGAAATAAAATTTAATAACTGCAAATGAAAGCGATGGAAATGAGAAATATTATTTATCAATCACAATTTGAAAAGTTATTCGGTACTTTCATCGGAATTACTTTCATCGTCATAAATTTCTGAATTTGACCTTTCCTAAAACTTCTCGTTCCCTACATATGGTTTCAAAATTCGGTCAAGGAATGAAGCATAGTGGTCACTTGTTGAAAGTGTTCCGGACTTTGAAAATGTTACATTCACATTGGAATATTCTCTATAGTTTTTTCAACTCTGAAGCCAAAAGCTCTGGTATTTTATTATTATTATAATTTTTTTGTTATCTACTACCATAGGCGCACCCACGGAGGGGGCTATGGGGGCTGAAACCCCCCCTAAAGGTAGAAAGTTAGAAATGAAAAGCTTTAAAAAATGAAAATTGTCTTATTTCAATTTATTCTCTAGTTATTTCTAACTAAAAAAGACATTTATTTAAAAAAGTTTTTAAATAAATGCTTACAGTTAGTTTATGTGAAACACTGTTAATCTCGGTTACAACATCACTGAAAAGATCAGATAATTATTTATGACTCCATACCCAGTTACATTGCTTGTAGGTTTGTGTTCTGTGGGACAGTCAAGTGGTACCGAATATGTAGACGTTATAAGAGAGTTGTAACTAATCGAGGTCGCTATAACTGAGTTCAGCAGTATTTGTATGTCGCCCAGCCCCCCCTAAACTAAATTCCTGGGTGCGCCACTGTCTACTACTCACGAAGTTTGACGAGTGTAAACTATATTCATTCTGCATCAAATCATCGATATTTTAAACAAAAAAAAAAAAAATTAACTTATCATTTATACCGAATATTGAATTTCTAATTGTAATTACATGTGTGTAACAAGGTTTAGTTGAATGGGAAACATTAATCAATAATTGCATCATTCAAAATGAAGAAAGAAGCAAATACATTTTTATCATTCTTCCCTGGTCCTAAAAGCATTAGTAAATTATCAAATATATACACAGCAAAGAACTTTATAACTCCAGTTTTACAAAGTAAGCCACAATATATTTTTTACATAATCATTTTAAACTGTTTTATGAATTTTTAAGGGAAGAAAAAATATGAAAAAGCGGCGCGGATTCCGACGGATACGAACCAGAGACCTCTTGATCTCTGGCCGAATGCGAAACCACGGATTACGCAAACGATTTTCCAAATAATTAGTATATAAGAGTGCATCAAATGTTTAAATGGAATTTTCTCGAAAATAAGGGAGAGTTGGCGGTTAGTTCTTCGGCATTTTACTATACTATGGGTCCCCTATAACTCATCCAATTTCATCAAAATCAGTGATCCCAACGTCTGAGCCTCTCCTTGTTAGTAATTAACTTGATATGCATAACAAACTTATATGACGATAAATCAAGCTTGCTGCAAGTTTGCTGTGCTGTCTGAGAGTTATCATTACAAAAGAAAATTCTCAGGAAACTTCGAATCAGACATGGATTAATGCAAATTTGAGGATAGGAGCGGCTGGTTGAAATTTATGTCCATTTTATGGAAGTAAAATAGGATCTCTTACATTTTTTTTTATATCCTGGGTGAGTCCTTAATCCGCCAGCTTTCGAATTCAGTAGCAAAGGTTTTCCATTTCTGTCCGGAGGAACGGGGGGGTCATATGTTTCCGGCTGCACTAACATTTTTGACCACGGGCCGCCACTGGTATTATAAGCTACCTTTATGCATTATATCACATAGTTCTTTAGCAGCGACACTCATAAAGAATTACATTACGCTCTGAAGACACCTCTAAATACTAAGCCGTTTATATATATATATAAAATTAAACATCCTCTCAAAATTCAAAATTTCTATTTGCTTGCTTCAAAATTCTTCAGGCCGTAGTGACTTTCGTTTTCAACAAAGGATTTGCATCAGGATCTAAATTTAATTCAAATGCAAGCAATATATCTCCCTTCTTTCCCACGGTCTTCTGGCACCACACCTCGCAAGAATTTCCTAAGGCTAGCAGACCCGGGCAGTTTAACAACCAATAAATGCATCTCTTTTGACAAATGTGATACTGTATAGAACATGTGATCCGAAGTTATATAAGTTGAAACGCAGCTCGGAGCAGAGATTCTTCGTGACTTCATTTGCCATGTAATACTATGTGAAAACGAAATAAAATTATGTCTTCGTAATCCCGCAAGATCTCCTTTTGCTTGGCCCGACTACGAGTACTAACAGCGGGCGGCCGGGGCTATGCCAGAGTCCCGAGCCGCCTCGTCTCTCCTGAACCTGACGACTATGTTATGACCCTACGCCGAGCCAACCATTACGTCCCCGTTATCTTTCAAAAAAAGTCTTCGCGCCTTCAATATCGTCTGTTTAATTTAACTTGCGAAGAACAGAAAATTAACATCAATATTTCAATTTGTTTACCAGGACTACGCGAGATCCCGACCGAATGTGTGAGTCATCAACATTTTTCTTCTTGGATTAACTTCAAAGTAGCAAAGGAGTAAAGAGATTCATCTGCATTAAATACATGCGTGCATATCTTTCAAGCGATTCCGAAACTGAAGCTACAGACTTATTGTGTTTTTGTTTGTATTTGTGTTCTGAACGACGCAGAGGAATAACTTTCTACCCATTAAAAGTTGCCCCCCCCTTGACATAAAAAAAAGCCGTGCTATATACCAATCGTTAGATCAGGATTGATCAACAACTCCCGTCGTTAGATCAACTCCCCGGACGAAGTTATTAAGTAAAAATTTCAGGGTGGGCTAACTTTTAAAAAAATTAAAAATTGAAAATACTGTTCAAAAATAAAACCAGTAACTCAAAAACCCTCGACTGAGGTTAGATCAATCATTTTTAGCGTTAGATCAACCTCCAAAGTACCCGAAAAACGGGTACAAAGTATACCCGAAAATTAGAAGTTACCCCCCCCCCCCTTGTCGGAAATTCAAACTGATTTCGATGTCATCAGACGCAGAATCGTTAGATCAGACAGAAAAACCATTTTCAGCGTTAGATCCAGGGCCTGATTAACGCATGGGCCGACTGGGCCCAGGCCCAGGGGCCGATCACTATTAGGGGCCGTTTTTTTTTTAGTTTTAACTAAAAAATGTACAAATATTTCGTAAAATATTACTTAACGAAAATTGGCACACTTTATTACTATAAAAAAACCCATAGTGGAATATATAATTTATTTTTAAAAATATTTTTTATTAGCCTACACTATGGCCGCGCTACATTGTTAACCCACACTAGCCGATAGTGGTAAAATCATTAGTAAATCATTAGCTAATACTACACAGTAAAATCATTAGCTAATACTAGATGGTCTGCTGAAGCAGAAGCAACTACAGCTCTTCGCAAAAATTATCTTTTGATCAAAAACTTACTTTTGAATTTTTCTGAAAATGAAGATGAATCTCCAGTAACCCGCCATGAGGCCAAAAGTTTGTATTCTAGACTTAGCAAATTAGCAATGAATGTGTATTAGTCCTAATTTATATATTTATGTAATATACTGAACTGCATCAAAATTAAATAAAAATTTTTTACATATATAAAAAGGACGGGGTAGGGCCCGAATGAGTATTTGGCCCTGGGCCCACTTTTGGCTTGATCGGGCTCTGGTTAGATCAAACTCCGAACTGCCCGAAAAACGGGTACAATTATGCCCGAAAATTAAAAGTTAGCCCCCCCTTGTCGGAATTTCAAACTGATTTTGATGTCATCAGACGCAGAATCGTTAGATCAGACAGAAAAACCATTTTCAGCGTTAGATCAACCTCCAAAGTGCCCGAAAAACGGGTACAATTATGCCCGAAAATTACAAGTTAGCCCCCCCCTTGTCGGAAATTCAAACTGATTTCGATGTCATCAGACGCAGAATCGTTAGATCAGACACAAAAACCATTTTCAGCGTTAGATCAAACTCCGAACTGCCCGAAAAACGGGTACAATTATGCCCGAAAATTAAAAGTTAGCCCCCCCCTAGTCGGAATTTCAAACTGATTTTGATGTCATGAGACGCAGAATCGTTAGATAAGACAGAAAAACCATTTTCAGCGTTAGATCAACCTCCAAAGTGCCCGAAAAACGGGTAAAATTATGCCCGAAAATTAAAAGTTAGCCCCCCCTTGCCGGAAATTCAAACTGATTTCGATGTCATCAGACCCAGAATTGTTAGATCAAACAGAAAAACAATTTACAGCGTTAGATCAACCTCCAAAGTGCCCGAAAAACGGGTATAATTATGCCCGAAAATTAAAAGTTAGCCCCCCCTTCTCGGAAGTTCAAACTGATTTTGATGTCATCAGAAGCAGAATCGTTAGATCAGACAGAAAAACCATTTTCAGCGTTAGATCAACCTCCAAAGTGCCCGAAAAACGGGTACAATTATGCCCGAAAATTAAAAGTTAGCCCCCCCTTGTCGGAAGTTCAAACTGATTTTAATGTCATCAGACGCACAATCGTTAGATCAGACAGAAAAACCATTTTCAGCGTTAGATCAACATCCAAAGTGCCCGAAAAACGGGTACAATTATGCCCGAAAATTAAAAGTTAGCCCCCCCTCGTCGGAAATTCAAACTGATTTCGATGTCATCAGACGCAGAATCGTTAGATCAGACAGAAAAACCATTTTCAGCGTTAGATCAAACTCCGAACTGCCCGAAAAACGGGTACAATTATGCCCGAAAATTAAAAGTTAGCCCCCCTTGGCGGAAATTCAAACTGATTATGATGTCATGAGAGGCAGAATCGTTAGATCAGACAGGAGAACAATTTTGAGTGTTAGATCAACCTCCCAAGTGCCCGAATAACGGGTACAAAGTATGATCGAAAGTTAATAGTTAGCCCTCGTTGTCGGACATGCAAACTGATTTCGACGAAGTCAGACGCAGAATCGTTAGATCAAACAGAAAAAAAAAATATCCGGTTTAGAAAAACCTCCAAAGTGCCTGAAATTAAAATGTTAGCGCCTTTTGTCGGAAAATCTAACTGATTTCTGTGCAGTCAGACGCAGAATTATTCGATAAAATATGCCTGAAAATTAGAAGTTAGCCGCCCATTTTAGGAAATTTAAACTCATTTCGAAAGTTGGAATACACGGTGCGCGAGGTTTGAAGTACAAATCCTAACGAAACTACTGGCCCCACCAGTGCCGAGCGTATAGCTCTCTGAACTGGGAGCCGGAAATATGCCGTTCCGAATTTATTTCCTCCGAATGTTAGCGTAAACGAGGTTTATTACCTCTTAGAAAGACCCCCACGGAAGGCACCTTACTCCTCGTCCTATCTTACGTGAAGGGAATTTGCGGTAATCCCACTACACAAAATACCCAAAGAAAATCTCATGCCTTCTGTTTAAATTTTTACTGTTTATGATAGTAGATTGTAAAATTTATTTTCTGCTTTAAACATTGTTGAATAAAAACTGTCTTTTTACAATAAAAATTAATTTTTGCTTACTATTAATTATATATTAATGAAACGGTAAAATTAATTAAAGAATGATTTAGATTTTTTTCTGTAGTAAAAATTATATTTAATGAATTACAATCATTTAGGGGCAACTTTTATTTTTTAAATGAGTTTCAAACTTTGCTTAAGAGTGCACCTCTCTGGATAATGAATCTATTTTTCTAGAACTTTGACGCATATACTATTTCTAACGTTTATATACAGACTATGGTTTACCTGAAACATACACTCAGGAATCTTTGTTCTTTATTCAATCGCGGCAAAATCTAATACCACCATTTCTGACTCGAAACCGAAAATGTATGTTTCCGATTGTCAATTTCGGTATGGGTGAAAAACATAGCGGAATTCCTTTATCTGAAATCCGACGTGAAGGAGGAGTATTTTGACACCTGCAAGTTCGTAGTGTAGGACCGGAGCCGCCGCGCGACAGGGGAAGGTTTCTCTCCTCCCGGGGGGTCCGGGGTCATAGATGGATGGTAGAGAGAAAATAAGTCTTTTTTTTATTATTACTTTGGTTCTATTTATTTCGGAGTGTGTTCGGAGTGTCCTTTGGTCATAGATGGATGGTAGAGAGAAAATAAGTCTTTTTTTTATTATTACTTTGGTTCTATTTATTTCGGAGTGTGTTACCTCAGTATATTTATTTACTGCGAAAATTTTACGGAGTTTTTTCGTTAAGTGTTCTAATAATTCCATATAGCGACCTTTTTTGTCACTCAGTCTATCCGTGACTCTTTTGTTTGCGAAATGCTTTAAAATGTCATTACGCTAGAAATTACACAGTGACTGTAAATGACTCACTGCAACGAGTGCAGTGATTGTAAATGAAATTTGACAGCTTATAGATGCTTACAGTGTATAGAAGGAATCACGGAAAAAAGCGCACCGGAAAAAAACTCACGGAAAAAAGTGCACCGGAAAAAAGCGCACAATATTGAATGGGTTTGTATTTTATGAAGAGAAGAGGGGGGGGACATGAATTAAAAAAAATGTGAGGAACAAGTGGGCGTCCAAAAGTGCGTAAACACATGTACTGACACAAGTAACCAAAATGGTACATTAGTGTATTTTGTATTTATCTCTATTGAAAATTGTCATTCAGACAACATTTCCAAGAACAGTGGCCTGATTTGTAAGTATATATTATTACTCTCCTACACTCTACAGAAGACCCTACAGATTCTACAGACATGGGCGCCGGCAGCATAGGGCAAGAGGGGGGTAATGCCCTCCCCTGGATTTTTGTATGCAGTGTTTTCCCTTGCATTTTTGCTCTTTCCAACATGGTAACCCAACATGGAAGTAGTCTTTGCCCCCCCCCCCTGGGAAATATTCTGCCGGCGCCCATGTCTACAGAAACTCCTTGTTCCAGATTAAAGAATAAATAGAAAATAAACAAAGGAGTAATAATAACATTAGTACTAATTTCAGCGTTTTTTCAATAAACTGATTGTTCAATTTGTTTGTATTCTTAATACAAAGTCCAGAACTAGTGATTCAGTAAAAAATTACAGCAGTTTTGAAAAATGTAAATACCATCTCTCACCCAACAGGCAACCCTAAAAATAGAATCTAAAACTCTCACAGATTTAACATGCACGTTCTCGGTAAGTAGTATAGTAATGAGCCGCTCTAACTCACGAGCCGCTTTAACTCAGTGACGTCATAGTGATTTTCCCGCCCTTTCTCCTGATTGGTCGGATTTAAAAAATGGAGCTCTCTGATTGGTTGTGTTTACTGGAGCGGAACAAGCTCCTCCCCTGAGTTAGAGCCCCCCGTGAGTTCGTGCGGCTCATCCAACTTTTTGAAAAGTTGAAAAGTGGAAAGTGTTCCGCTCCGCTGCACCGGG